>JAPZDY010000015.1:488077-498382 GCA_029783645.1 Ctenochaetus hawaiiensis | reverse complement strand
ACTATACTTTGGTGGGTCCTGTTTGCTGTATGGATATGGTCCTGTGAAAAGGATTTTCCCCTTTGGAACAATAAAGTCTAGGTGTGAACTCTAAAGGGAAGGGGCACTTTGGCAGGACCCAGCTGAGCTGGGTTAACAAAACTGCTGGTGGCTGATTAATGAATGGGAACAAGCTGCTTAGGTGAACCACTGGAAGTCAGCCACACCCAGAGACACACACAGGAAAACAGACAAGGAACATAGGAACACAAGGGAGGGGGAAAAAACAGGCAAACACAGGGAAGCACAGGGAGAAAAACTGCGCCCTGATATTTTAGTTAAGTTCTCGAATTTCCATGACAAAGTAAGGATATGTCATCTGACCGTTGAAAAAGAAGAAGCTTACCTATTTGGGTGCGTTAGGTCATATTGACCATTTTCTAGAATGATGAATTAATATTGTTAATTTTGCCATAGATATAAGTCTGACTACTTAATTGTTTGACTATACTGACTACTTAAAGTTTGTTTCACAAAGTTCTTCCTTACTTTGGACCATTCCTTTTCTCTGTTATTTAAAAGGAGTGATTAAAAATATGCTAAAGTTGTCTTTTTCATCTTTTTACTCATGAGAATGTTACTTATATCTCTAATTCTGTTTTATCACAACTCCAGAATTCTTAACAGTTTGATTTCAGCTTGGTTTAAAAACTATTTTTGTAACAACAAACTCATTCAATTAAAAGAAATCATGCAGCATGATGTGGTATGTGACACAGATGCCAAGACAGCTTTGATTTGCATATTTCTCTTGATGGAGGGACACTCCTTCATAAAGCTGATTTATTCAAATGTCTTTGATGGATTGACACTGAACTTTGCTGACCCAACATTGACTTTGTTATTGAAAGTACATTTTGCCATCTGAGTTAAATTTATTGTTCAATTAATTGTTCTACATTTCAAGTCAGAAAAAAAAATAATTTCTCAGTCTACACAACCAATTAATGATTAAGCCAATATTGTCTGCCAGAATGCCTCTGATACCTGTCACTGTCCCTTGATGCTGTGTGTAATTCTCTAAATAGGTTTGATTTCAGGTGTCCATGTAAAACTAATAATTGTTCTAATGTTTGAATTGGTAAATTAGTTGTAGCCTAAATTATCATATCAATATCAATGGATTCAAAAGTGGTTGTATTTTAATTGCCATCTTTATTTGAAATAGTTAATTATTAAATGTAGATTGCATATTCACTCAGATATATGCAGCATACCTTTTTCCCTGTCCCAAGGATTTTCAAAGTTTATTAAAGGTCATTTCATTACAAAGCTCTATATGATTGAATGATCTTGATACAGTAGTAGGGCTTCTAAAACATCTGCTACAGGGCTAATACAAAAATTAAGAGGCAACATTTGGCTTACAAAAATTTGCGGACCAAACATTTTCTACAGACGACAGTGGGTCCAATAAAAAATGCTTACACTGTGGTTTAAGGATAACCTTAATAAAGCACTTAGGCTATTGGTAAGCATCACTGCTGTTTATTCTAACTTTTTGTGTAATGTTGTGAAACCAATTCAAGTCTCAGTCGTTTCAGAACTGACCCAGAGAGCTTTTGCTTAATATTAATAGATAATGCATATCAGCAAAATTCATTGTTATTTTACGGAGATTACGTTTGTTTCCTGTGTAGTTATCTATTTTTATGCTTTACCTTTGTTCTACTGTTGGTCTCTGCCCGCTTCCAAGGAAAAGTTGCCGGACCAAAGTCTAATTCAGCAGTCTAATTCAAAAAATAGACGAGAGACAAGTTCCAGACCTGAACCTGACAACCAAAAAACACAAGACTTTCCCTTTTTTTTATATATATATATATTTATATTCTTCTTCTATATATATAAATATAGGAGTGGAGTGTGGAGTACTCTACACTAGTCAGAGACAAGAAGCAGAGACACAGTGTCCACAATGTAGTGTTGCTGAACAACTAGGGAGGGTTGTTATGACAACACGCCTGTTATTGACTGCTCCAGAGAAAGGTCACGGTGTGATGTCTCTCAGCAGAACAGCACATAGTGTTCCTATTCACTTCACCACTGTGCTAAGTGTGATGTACCCAGGCTTAATACAACATGATGACAGCATTTTATGTATTAGCCTTTTCGTCTGCTTTCTCAACATTGAGCTCTGTAAGGATATAAATTGGGAAAAAACAGCTAGAAGGCAAGGCAATAACAAGGCACCTTTCAACATCAAGACATTTAATATTCATACTTTGGCATACATAACCAATGTCTGCTGATTGGTGTCACACAAGCAACTTCTTCTGTAATGGACTGGAGGTTGTGTTATATTCACAGTGTTATACACAGAACTTGTCACATGCTATAAACAGTGAGGTGAAGGGACTCAAAGATGTTATTTGTTCATTTTGTTGTCAGATGTATTTAAAGGTAGCTCACAGCCTATTATCTGTCATCCTGATATGCCCTTGGTACTGCACAAAGCAGAGCCTCAGTTGGGTCTCAGAGCTAAAAGTAAGCACACAAAAATGGCCAGACTCCTGCAGGAGTCCCAAGTGGCCCTCTGGAAATGAACTGAGTGGCCACTTGTCAGATGTACTCACACTAGACTGGCTGTCCGGTCCTGTGCTAGCCTGGATGGCTGCAACATTTTGCCACTGAAAATATTTAGTATTAAAATAAAAAAAATTAAATTAAATTTCTATATAGATTATTTTAGAAAATATATAAAACAACTATTACAACATTGTTTGTTTTTCACCTTTGTTGTTACTTAAATAAAGAACATATTACTATTAACATTATCAAGATCTTGTGAATAAATGCATTGCAAGTAAATGGCAATTACTCATATCAAACACAAGTAGTAAAAGGCCACAGCTATTATGAACATTTAAAAAAAATCTAATATCAAAATATGGGCAGTTTTTTTTTATCATTCTAAGCAATCACAGTGCTTTTGATATTTAAATATTTTTATGGTTAGAGCTGGGGTTGGTAATTTTATCGAATATACCCTAGTTGTTATATTGGTTGAAATGATCTTTAAATCCTGACAGCATAATAATAATAATTCAACAACTCTGAAAAAGGTCTAAGAAAGACCCATCATCTGTGCAATCCTGTAAAAACACCAATCGATCACTGCCTCACAGTTTGCTTGGAAATATCCAGTTAAATGCCCCCTGTTTTTCCTACTCTGTTTACTCTGAACATTTGATAGACAGTTTACAGGAAACTGCAAGTTTTCAAGAGAAGCTGTGATATATATGTGTTATTCTACTAGTTCTGTGGTCAGACCTGCTCTCGATGCTGTTTGTTTCTGAGTAAGTCTACAGGGCTCTATGCCCAGTGCATTGAGCTATAGTCCACACATTTGGCTCTGCAGTGACAAACATTAGAGGAGCAGGTGATTTATCCCACCTGTCAGCACAGCAGATGCTCCAGTAGTATATTCCAGTGTTTAGCTCCAAGAGATGCCTCCCTTCATATTTGGTGGCACACGTACTAAAGCCACAATGCTCAATAACAATTAAATCTAACCCAATAAATACTAGCTCCCAACTGGAAAGAGTACCGTTTTACTTCCACATGGTTAAGGATGTTCTATTGCCCTTGAGCAGGTTTAAAGCATGGACTTCAGTGTAATGATATGTGTTCAAACATTCCTGTGTATGTCATGTCTAAGTGAACAGGAGTTTATGGAGAATATGTACTGCACTGAACATTAAATACCATCGCTTAGCTACACCAGTCCATGTAAATATTCAACTCATTTCTTAGTTATTTCAGTTGAAACCTATATGAATGACAAATTTAAAAACACATCTCTGAAGTTCTTTTCTGCTCAGACAGATGAAAGATAGAGTTATATTTTTTTCTGACATGAAAATCACTTTGGAAAGAAATATGTCCAATTGTGTTATGATAAAAGAAGATGTGAAGTCCCAAATGCATGCAAATTTAGGTAATGTTTAAAAGGTTTATTGTAAAATAGACAAAGAAGGTGAATGATGACAGACAGACAGAGGACTAAAAGTCTTGAAGTCCCAGTTGGTGTCCGGTGATGTGTGGTAGAAGGAGCGGATAAGCTTAGTGGTTAATGATGAACCCCCCCCCGAAAAAATAAATAAATAAATAAATATATATATATATATATATATATATATATATATAAATATATAGATAGATATATATAATAGTCTGTCTTTTGAAAAGGCTCAACAATTTCCTAAAAGTGCTCCTTTCAGATTTTTGTTAAACATTATACAGACAGGAGGAAATCATGCATTTGGTAGGGACTATATGACTAGCAATTTAATCCACATTTGGTGTTTTTGCACATTAGGAGAGTGTATGTGAGACTTAGTTGAAATATACTACAGTGTGGGCTCATAATAGAAAATGCCTACCAGCAACTGATTCTCTCTCTTAAATCACATATGCTAATTTCGTCAGGATGCTTGACTCCAGTTTTTAAAGCACAGGGTACCCTTTTAATCTCTGTGTGCAACACACCAGGCTTCCATTTAATATTAATTTCAATCTATCTACTGCAATATCAGCAACAGTTACACCTCATGAATTAGAAAGAGTTTAAAAAATTTCAAGAGGGGTGAAGGAACCAGGCCAGAGACAATATGTAGGTTGCTCCCTCAGATTGAAGCAGAGAGGGGGCCAGAAAAAGACTGTTACAGCTAGGAGACATGAGTTTAGGTCCTTGTGACGGTAAAATTCAGGGAACACTTCCTAAAACTAAGGTTTAGTGGTGACCATGGCCAAAGGACTGAATAAGTTGGGGGGCAGATAAAAGCAGTGGGCTTGACTGAGAGTAGTAGGTCACACATAGGACTTAAAGCCAGAAGATCAGGGTTTGAGTACCATCAGGCAAAAGTCAATAACGTTTTCCCACACCTCACTAAGAAGTTTTGTCAGAAGACCGAATAATATTTTTATCCAGTTTTTAGCCTCTGTTCAGATTTCCATCTACCAGTCTTTGGCTAGTCTAAACTGCCAAATCAAAGATGGTAACTGTCATAGCACTAATTGTCATCACCTTGAAGTTAATACATGGGTCATTTGCCCTCAAATCTGTGTGCACATTGCTCAAAGAGAAAAGCTGATTCCAACACAGCCGCATGCAGGACAGAATGTGGCAGATGGCTGAAAATCTTGGTTTACAGTTTACAATGGATGGAGCTGAGTTGTTTCTCCTCCACTAACTGGAAGCATGCCAACCAGAGCACGTCTGCTCTGAAATTATCTTCATGTGTGTTTCACTATGCCTTGGCTTCTTTTTCACACAGAACAGATCCTTTTTCATCTATTATTACATGGAATCTTATGGCTACTGAACAGAAAAGTTGAGGAAGAAAACAGACTTGCGTGGTGTTTTAAAAGACAGTTGACAATGCACTGTGTGATAGCAGTCTTAAAAGGAATAAGAGAAGCTGATCTGATTTGCCAATATTGAAATTAACTAGACAAACCTTCCAAAAAAGAAATCCCCACCTACTTGAGCATATAAAGTTAGACCTGCGCCTGCGCTGCACCCACATTGACAAAAATAGAGCCCCTTGTGTTTCAGGGACTCCCGGTGAAATAACTCATTGAGGAAGAATCAGTTAGCACATCAGCAATTAAGTAAAAGGGAAAAGAAGTACTATTTTATTATCTGAATAAATCTTAATGCATTTATTCCAACCAAAGGCAAATACGTGGTGTACAGCATTAAGCCTATGTAGTTCTGCTTTTACAGCACCAGCATCATATAATAGCAGCATATAATATTGAGTTGTTCTGTCATCATTCATGTGTTACGCTCTCAGTAAATCCTCATTCTTTAGCTGCCCCTACTGATTGTCAGCGATGATTTAGAAAAAATTTTCAGCATTTATTTGCAACAAAGAAATAAGTGAATGTGCATAAGTGTAAGCTTCAGCATATAAGAATTAATTGTTTGTTCTTTTGTAAGTTATAGTAATGTAGGGATCAGTGCAAAAGGCATGGGGCTAACAGGAAACACACAATAACATGAGACAGCAGAATTGTGCCCTCTTATAGACTATTCAGGACTTTCTCATCACATCAGTCTGCAGTACAAGACAAAACAAAGGCCCAAACAAATGGCCCAGGCTTTCGCAGTCTATTGTATGACTAGATATCTTCTCCTCCCCTGCCATTTGCATGACAGACCACATTCCTCTTGTACCAAACTTTAAGCCAAGAAAGGGAGGAGGCTTTTCCAGTAGGGGAGCTCAATTGGTTTTTGTATCTGAAATGACAGATGTTATCAAAGTAGAAAGCAATCTTTCTCACACGGCTGATCAATACATGTAATAAGAGCAATAACGCCTCCTCATTTTCCCCTTACGGGTTTCCTGTACTGGGAGCTGCCTGTGATCAATGGCTCTTTGGTGTACTACAGTATGTAACGGTCTCCATCCAAAGAGGACAGTTGTTGCTGTGGAAGCATAGTTCAATGCCTCAGAGCTGCATCACTGATATGGACACTGATATGGACTAAGGTGTTAATCCTACTTTCCTGGTTGAATGGCACTATATGTAAGCATGGTTTCATTCCAGTTTTGAGTGACTGGTGGAAAAAAGGGAGAAAAAAAATCTTTCAGCCTGGGTGATTGAGTGATAGCTGATATTGATCTGATGATGGCTGTGAAGCTGGAGGTTTGAGATGTATCAACACTTGAACCTGACAGATTGAAATTCCAAGCTAGTCAAAATTTAATTTTTATTTTGTTTTTTTTTGTTTTTTTTAAATCTTTTTCTACATTGAATGTGCATTGAATTCCTTTGGACTGCATAGAAACCTTACAGCTTCAAATGTATACTCAGCCCATTGCCTAGTGCCTATACAAATATATTCAGCCTTGTGGCATAGAAGAGATTTCATTAAAACCAAGGAAGAGTAAAATACTCAATAATTAAGAGTAAAATACTCAATAATACCATATGAATTTAAAGAGTAAAATACTCAATAATACCATATGAAAGCTATGTTTTATACATTAAGATGGTTGCAACCAGTGGAATCAGCAATCAATCCAAATGGCTGGCCTGGGCCTTCCTTCTCATGATCAGCTGCCTGGGAGTGTGTGTTCTCTCAGGTTAGTTATTTTTGAGAAATCTTACTCAGGGAAAAAAGCATTCCAGATTGACTAAAATTTGTTTGTCCAACCCATGTTCTGAGATGGATTATTGTAAAATGCTAAAAAGATGTAAATGCATCTGTTTTTCCACGATAAACTGGAAAGGCCAAACTTTTTCATCTTCTTTCATGTGAGAGGAGAACTAAGTCAGTAAGCTATCTATTAAAATGGTCACTCAGTCTGATAATCTCAATACATCTATGGTCTGTCTCCTTTGTGCTTATTATGATGAACAATAGTGATGTGACAATAGTGATATGATGAACACATTAGTTTTTGATAACACACACACCATCTGCTGCCATAATATACTCACTAGTGTACCAAATAAAGATGAATTCTTTACTGAAAACAGTCCCTAATATGCTAGTTCCTTATATTTAAGTACATTTATTAGAAACTGTAGCGGCCTTTAATTTAAGTAAATCACTAAGCCTTTTTAGAAATGAAAAATATTTTTGAGGGATGTTTTTATAGATTTACATTCTCAGTATCAACCTGTATGTTTGGAACTGTGGGCTAGAGATTGAGTAGAGCGGTCAGACAGTTTTGAGAGACAATTCACTCATTGTTGGATTTGATCTGTATGTGGAATTTATTGACAATTAGAAAAATGTTCAATAGAATCAGTGCTATTCTTCAACACTGATGTTATGACTATATCAAACTTCCATATCTCTGATCTCAGGGTCACTTCCAAACAATACCACACCTTAAAAAATAATACCATGCAACAATAAGATTACAGTGGCAAAACACAGAAGATTTATTCACTGTGATGGATTACCCAGCAAAGTACAGTAGCAAGGTTAACGTATCTGCAGGAGGGTTTTATAATAGGCTGAAATGGATGGAAACTGATGGTTGGCAAAGACATAGAATAGTGGGAAAAAAATATCTATGCATTTCATGATTTTGAAAATGTTGCTAAAGTACAGTAAACTACTGGTAAAACACATTATTTAACATAACGCTACAGTAGTTTTCAAGTGATCCTCAAACTCTTACCTAACACCAATAATACTGAACAAAATAAATTATCCATGCCTCACTAAATTTTGCATTTCGATTAAGGAGCCGTCCATCTTTCACATTGATCCAAAGTGTTAATAAGGCCAATAAGGTCGTTTTAATTCAAAATCCAATTCTGAATTTGCTCTTCATCTTTACACATCCATTTAGCAGGTACCGCTCTTCACTGCCCCTCCCCCATACCTTGTCCCTCTCTCTTTCATCTGTTTCTTCTCCTATTTTGGACCAAATTTCCCTTCTTTCATTTATTCCCATCATACACAGCAGGTGGACGAGTCACATCATGATGACCTTTTCACAAGATAATGGCCAATGAAAAGAGGAGGATGTGGAGCTCCGCTCTCTGCAGTCAGTCCTTTGTCAGGACCACAGTTTGACAGGTAGCTGCCTGCAAACAAATGACTGAGAGTGGAAAACATGCTATGTTCTTCTCACAAGGCTGCAGCACATTATATATGTGTGTGTGCCTTGACGTGAAGGCTGCAATTATTAAATAAACCGGCCACAGAGAGTGTGTTTTTTATGTGTCCTTGGTCTGTGGCAGATCACACATATGGAATATCTTATCATCTCCATCTGTTCCTGTGCTGTTTAGATGCTGGAAAGGAAACAGAAATTTGTACTTAGTCTTGCTCAAGGGTTGAGGACAGATATTTGTGGCAGAGGGTACTGCATTTTTGTGTATTCAGTTTCTTAACTTAAAGTACTCCCAAAAATTTACGATATAAATAAAATAGGCTCCGAAGGGGGAAAAAAAACGCAGAACAGAGACGGTTGATATCGGGTACATCAGCTAATTCTTAAGTGTTAGAATTTTGTGAAAAAGCATCAAGCATAATTGCAGGAAAGGGCAGCTTGCTTTAGACTCATACTATTGGTAGGATTTTAGAAAAACCCATCATCAACATGCTGTACATTGTGTTGACTTTGGTCCCAAGTAAAATAGCTTAAGTAATACTAGTTTGCTCAACACTTACCCAGACCAAAGATTCTATATTTTTTAAAATTGTGAACTGTAAAAGAAATAAAATAGAAATTGTTTTCCTGTATTGTCAAACTAAACCATATTTATAACACTTACATACACTAACTGACACATGCACTGCATGCACAGTCATCAGGCAGATGCGTGTTCTGAACTTATCATTATTTTTATGCAGTTTCTCCAACTTCAGACAACTTAGATGCACACTGGACTAAATCACAATCAGGTGATATGCATTTGTGTTATAAGAGAGGGTGTAACCTCACTTGTTTAACACCCTTTAATAAGGTGTTCATATTAGGCAGCTCCATTATCTAGCTAAAAAAGAGATTTAATAACTTACACTGAAAAGTCAAAACTTTTAGAATGTCTTTCAGATGGATCCATTACTCCTGAGATAACTAAACTATTGAGGTGTGACCATCAAACAATAAAACGTATTGTTGCAAATAGTCAATAAAAACGTACAGAGAAGAAAAGATTTATACTGACTGCAAAAAACTTAAGAATTAAACATGAAGCTACCAGGAACCCATTATCCTCATCGCATCATTATGCCACAACATTGCAGAGCTGCGCGGAGTGCTTAAGTGTTTAGAAACATAGCCAAAGTAAAAAAAAGCTGAAACACGACCATCACTAAATAAAACTCACAAGTTCAGTGTCAAGTGGGCCAAGAAATGCCTGAAGACAGATTCATTAAAGGTTTAATAGACAGATGAAATGAGAGTGAGTCTTGATGGGCCAGATGGTTGGTTCTGTGGCTGGATCACTAATGGACAGCACTGAGCACTGTTTCAAATATGGTGCCAGCAAGGTGGAGAACTGACAATATGCCTATCTGAACAGCATTTGGGAGGGTGTTGTTTGCTGCTTAAGAGTTGATTGTTAAAGGATCAAGAAACTGACAGAATCCATGAAAGGCTCATGGCTGTTATTGAAAAGAAGGAGGGGTCAGTAAATACTTTTGCAGGCCAAATCTGGTATTTAATTGTTATTTTTGGTTGCACTTCAGTTATACTTAGTTTTTACTTATATTTAAAAATGAGAAATAACAATTGAGTTGATTTTTTTTTTGGGGGGGGGGGGTAATTTTAATAGGCAAAATATTTT
>JAPZDY010000015.1:476165-487977 GCA_029783645.1 Ctenochaetus hawaiiensis | reverse complement strand
TCCTAGCCAGGCTAGCTAATGCACTGCTATCCGCAACCCTGCCGGAGTTTCTGAGAGGACGACGAGTGGTGGACCAGAAGGATTTTATTGCTGTGGAGGAGTTGTCATGATTGAAGTTCCTGGGAGACCCACGATGGATGTATCTCCGGCGGGGGAGGAGAGCGATGTCCGGGTGGTGGTGCAGTACCGGCGGCGGCGGTGAAGGCACGAGCAGATGCCAGCGGATCCAGAGAAGCTCTGCAGCTGTATACCAGATTGGTTCTGCCATCGGGTGGTGGCAAAACGACAGGAAAGTCCAGATAAGAGCAGACCAGATGGGAAGCTTGCTGGCCCACATCGTGTCTGTGGCCAGGTGCTAACTTCCAGCAGGTAGGCTAGTGTTGGCTAGCGAGCACATAAAAACACAGGAGCAGTAGCTGGATCGGTAGTCAAACGCAGGTAGACGCTTCAACTCACACAAAGTGCTACCACAATAGTCCATTCAGGCCACATTGAGGCCATAAAACCATAAAAAACACTTAAAGGTTACCGGAGAGTAGTGGCAGCCAGTCATGCCAGCGTTCACTCAACCGGAAGGTATGGATATGATTTACAGACTTAAAATAGCTATAAAGGTGTTTCACCATTGAATCCACTTGACGTGCAAAACTAGCTATCTAGCCACCTGTTGAACGCAGAGAGAAGGGAAAGGAATCTATGTTGTTGTCTTGCATAGGGATTGTGGATGAATAGGACAAATCCCCCCCAAAAAAGTGCAGTTTTCCTTTGAGAGGACTCTCCTTTAAGAGGAAAACTGAATGGGAGAAGGGCCTCCCTCCCTAACCATTGCTGTCCTCCTTGGGCAAGCCCTTAAGGCATCAGTGACTGCACAAAGGTTGTTTTTGTCCATTTATTCAGACATTACTGCCTTGCAATTCTTAATTATAGGAAAGAGATACAACACAACAGTTAATAAACTCAAACTGACTACATCACTCAAAGAACTGAACTGCACATGCATGAAACAAAAGCTGCTAAGCTCATCCCCTTCTGCCTGACAGGGCAATTTGGTTAATGTGCTGATCAAAAGAATGGAAAGATTAAAATGCTACATTAATGCTATCAAACTGAGAAATCACACATTGTGAGAGTTACAGTTACTGGATCTAATGCTATCACAAGCAGAACAAACAATCAGCATCAAATATATATAATTATCATTAAAATTTGGAACGGGAATTGCATGACATCAGTATTTTCAGTATAGACAAATAGGCATTTAATTTAATAATTTTCTCCCATTTTAGTGATTTTTTTTTTGAAAGTATCTCTCTTAAGAGATTTGCCCTGGCTTAGAACTGCCAAAGTCATTTACAGGGTTGTCAAAATGTATTGACTGGGTAATTCAGTGTTTAATGGATGATTGTCTGGGAACTTTTTGTCCCAGTGATGACTGTACAAAAATCCTCCCTCACAATCAATTCTGGGGATAGTGTCTTACAAAGAAACACATAACTGTAATTACATCATATTTGTCTGTAACTTAGCAATGTAGTGCATTTCAAAGTTTGATCACAACGCCAGAGTGTAATGAGAAGAGAAGCTCTGAGGCCACCTGACTACTGAGCATCATACCACAAAAGAACCTACAGAGAGAATAACTTCCCTACCTTACATTAGCAGTTCCATTGACAATAAAGTCAGTTAACATTTGAAGTCTCTATCAGAGACGAAGAGATGTCTTAATTGACAATTTATGCTTTGGACTTCTTTCTCTCAGAGATAAAAGGAGTTTTTCTTTGCCACTGCTGTACTATTAAATCTGCCAAAAATATGTTGAACAGTTAACCCTGCACAGTAATGACTTGTGGTTTTGACAGTCATCTGGTCGATTAGCTAACTGTTCTGTAAAACACCCACTTAATGGCTGTTGTCATGGTAACCTGCATTTTATTAAAGACAGTGTTGTGATGTTGAACAGTGGCCAGAGCATGTTTGAGGTGTTTTTAAATAGACACCAATGAGCTAAAAAGAATCCAGGGGTCTGAACAATATCCATCTATCAGTGTTATATCTGAATGGCAGGACAATTTGACCACTGTGCGACCCAGGTGAGAAGCGGTCCAGTGTGAAGGGATCTGACTTGAATGTGCCTTTGAGCTCTGAATGACTAACACCCCCTTTGCTGTATAAAGAGGGAACACTGTGTTCATTGGGAATGACAGGATGAGTAAAAACAGTGGTTTTCTGGAGTGGCTTCTATTAGTGAGGGTCATCCCTTCAGGTCAAACACTACAACTCTCTCACAGCAATACCATCCTATCAGAGCCTCTGAACCTATTTCAGCTCATTTATTTGATTTTAACTAAAATTCTTGCTTGTAATGTTGAAGTAATTTTATTACTACATAAAATAGCAGCTCATAACAAAGAGAACTAGCCACTTTTACCCTCCATAACATCGGTTATTTTTTGTTTTTTTTTATTAAAAAACCCTTTCAATTTCATCTTCTAACTAAAATTTGATGCATTTTTGTAAAAAACACAGAAAAGGATAATAAGTACGAACCTCTTGAACCGCTTTTATCTTTTCTTTAAAACAAACGTAATTAATTAATTAATTAATTTCAGTCTCTTCACCTTGGCTGTTGGTTTTCTTGTTGTTAAGCTACTAAATTATGAGTATTATGGAAACTTACAAATCCCAGCAAACATTTTGCAGTACAACAGTTCTAGCGGCTCAAATGGCTTATTTGTAATGATTTTATATTAGTTGTTGGATTGTTTTTTGCATTTTGACATCAGAATTTCTTGTTTTCATAGAGATTTTAATTATTAATTAGTCTAATCTGTAATGCTTTGAAATGAAGAAATCTAGTCAACCATTAATCTCCTGCTGGGGTTGAGTAATAATCAGAAGGCTAAACACTTGCAAACATGTAACTCATCATGTGTTGGCAGTTCTCCCACTCTGTCTGAATATGTATGGTAATACATTAAATAAATAAATACATTTTTTTCAGGGAAGTATGCTGTAATATTGAGTATGACAAAGGCACAAAGACCAAGCCATTAAGCAATTCAGTGCTGCAGTGTGATGTTGTCAAATCTTTGTTCTTGTAGCATCTTGTGTGCATGGTAACAATGTGTTTACTAAGCAGACAGCAGGCATTCATCAGCAGAGCCTGCTTACTGTGCTAAGCACCGGAGCACCAGACCTCAGTAGGTGATGATATTACTGTATACAGTGGATGTGTGTCTGATTAGAATCTCCTGGGGAATTCACAGCAATGCATTGATGTGGAAGTCCTCCATCTGGTCGAATTACACACCGTAAACCCTTAGAACTGCTTGTAAAAGTATCATCCATATTCTGAAGCATTAGCACCTTCACAATTTGTGCTGACTCACAACTGTAACTAACTACTGTCACAACTCTTTATTGTGGACTGCTTGTTTTCTTTTAGCAAAAACTATATTGGCACAAAAAAGGTATGATGATCCAGGAGTCAGATCCTAGTTAATGCTTTCCTGTGTCGCCAGATATTATCAGGTGTTAATGTGCTGTAAAGGGTTAGGGTTAGAGTATTTTCTTTTGTGAAACTGTGTTGAAATCCTCTGTATTTAATGTCCTGCTGACACAAATTTCTCCCATTTATTATAAGAGATATAAATGCTAGGAACTCACACCAGCAACTAAAGTAAGAACACTGTGTAGTAAAGGTGGCTGGGAGAGTATTCACCACTACAGATAGAGTAAACAGTCCAAACCAAATACAGGTGAATGATACTGAGTAACAGATGTTGAACCGAATCAGCCAGCAGGAGAGGGAGACCACACCCAGCCACACACACACACACACTCAAACATATGAACGCACAAACACACACAGCACAGACGAAAGACACAGTGAGGGACAGAGGGTGGCTAGAAACACAGAGGGCACAGAAATTTTTTTTTTTTACATTAATATTAACATTTCCACATTCACTGCTGTAAGATTTTGACCATCATCAGTAGTCCAGATCATAAGTACCAAATATTAATTAATTTTCAGGATGTTAAAAGACACACACCTACCATTCCTGTGAAACTGTTTTTTTAATTTTCTTCTTAAATTTTGTTTTCAAATGGGAGCTCTTTTTCATCCAGCACCAGGCAGGCAGTGTCAGTCCTGATGTTTTGATGTCTCCATGCCAGTGATATCCAGGCTGGAGCCATTATGTCTTCAGGTTGTCCATGCAACTGGCTTTCTTGTTAATTCAATATCTCAAGAATGCTTTGAGGGGTTTTCTTCAAACTTTGCATAAGTGTTCACTGTGACTTAAGGATGAACTGAACTAGATTTTGGAGGTCAAAGGTCAAGGTCACTGCGGGCTCAGTTTATGTCATGCTTGTCTCAGGAACACCTTTAAGGAACTTGTTCAAATTCAGTAAAAAGGCCCCCAGAGTCAAAGGTCAAAATTATTGTGACATCATGTTTGTCTGGGCCACATTTTTTTAACAAAATGTATTGGAAAGCCTCCTGGGAGTTTCTTCAAATTTGGTACAAAGGTCCACCCTACATTTGACCCTACATGACCCTACATTTTTCTGGCCAAATTTGTATCACAATATCTTGAGAAAACCTTAAGGGGAACATCCTCTACTTTGGCGCAAACATCAATTTGTATTAATTGATTTGATTTTGGAGGTCAAAGGTCAAATGCTGCTGCAACCTTATGTCTCAAGAATGCAATATCATAAAAGCACCTTTCGGGCTTTTTGTCAGATATGGCACAAATCCACACTTCAACTTAAGGATGCACTGACTACATTTTGGAGGTCAAAGGTCAAGGTAACTGTGAAGGATGTAGCTGCTGCAACAAAGTGCTTTCCTGTGACTGCTCAAAAAACAAAGACAAGATGAAACCGAGCAAAAAGAGCTTGAGGAAGATGTTGCTATCATTCAACATTTAAAAGATGGCCTTTGACATCACTGCAACATGCTTGAAGGTGTGTCAGGCTCACTTAGACCCCTCCTATAAGAAGGTCTATCTTAGGAGCAGCACAGTGAGGCTCAGCATGCTAAAATTTACAATGGAAATGTAAAACAGCACAACACAATGTTGTGTTTACAGATACATAATGCAGCTGAGATTAAATTTGATACTGTGTGATGTTACACTCTTCTCCAAAAGGTGGCTCTGTGCAACAGTGCCAGGAAATAGGCTGATGAAAGAAGAACAAGAATAGGTGTGTAAGCAGTTAGGTTAAGTCTCATATGCCATAGGTGTTTTCTTGCTGCTGAACAGGTTAGTAAAAGTTACTTGACTGTTCACCTGTATCCTTTGATTGACTTACCAACACCACAAAAGTAATGAGGATGAGTGCTTCAGTACTGATTCCACCACCCTTCCTTCCTTAGGCTGGCGAGCCACTGATGCTGTTTGAGACATGGCTTAAGGTTTTTGACAACTGCATGCTAGTCATACATGCTAGAGGGGATTCATGGCCAGAGGCAAGGTGATGTGCAGTTGTACTACATTGCCTGGAACCAGAGTGACAACCTCATTTTGGTCAGAACAAGGTATGACATTCATGTTCCTCTCACCAGTCTGTGAGCAGACATCGGTATTTTGGTCTTTATTATATTGACGAGCACAAATAGTCATAAAAATACATTAAACTTTATTAGCACAATATACTACATTGCACATTCCATGATAATGAAACTGTGTAGAATTACAACATTTAGTGCATCATTATCAGACAACATAATCACAAATTTACTTGAGAAAAAAGTGGTAGGTGGATTGCTTGTAATTAATATAAAGGGCCACCTACCAGTCATTGTTTCTTTACAAGCGATGATACATTCTAAGTTACTAGAGTCAACAAATACAATAAAGAAAACAGGAAGACATCAAACATTTTGAACAAGACTTAAAGAAACAAAACTGAAAAGAATGGTAAGCCAATAACTGAGAAATACTTACAAAATATTCTGGGCTATTCCAGCCAAAGCTCTATTAAAGAAATTCCTGCAAAAAGATTTTTTTTCCAGTTTTTCAAGGTTTAGGCAGAACAATCTATCTGTATGGTTCAGGCAAAAACGCTAATTGGTCAGGTCTGAAAAAATGGTTTTCTTTTTGTTTTTGTGTTTCCTGTGTCTGACCCACCACTCTACCCTGTCTTTGACCCATCTTAGCAGTTTACTGTAGTTTTAACTTTGCTTTATCTGTTGCTGTTAGTATCCAATATTGTCACAGATGTGTTTACACTGAGGTAAGTCAAAAGTTCTCTGCTTCTCACATAAATAAAGGAGGCCAAGGAGGAGTTCTGACCAAGCTGCTCTTTGTTCTAGCAAGTGAGAAAGTAGACCTTGAGTATAGATACTTTTTGTCACATATTTTTTTCCAGGATCATGAACATATTTTAATGCACATGCTAGAGTTTGTTATACCAAAGTATTCTTTACTGATCTAGACTTAAAAGTCTTCAGAGAAGTCAAGGTGACCATCATAAAATTAGAAGGATTTCAAATCTAAAAGAATTTTTCAGTGTCTGATGGAACAACCACATTTAAACTGCAACTGAATCTATTCTCTATCTGTACATAAGGTAACATTGAAAACAAACAAACCAATAAGTCAAACACAGACTTCACAGTGTGAGGCCAAAGTCATAGCAGTTGTGTTGTGATAGTTGAGGTGAGCCTGAGCGTGTGCTGAAATTAGGCAGTCCTCATTGCTTTCACTGAGGGGAGTTGGTTGAGGTCACAACGCTTCACTGAGATCTGCACAATTACAGCCAGCTGTGGGGGCATCTTCTAATGAGGCGGCCTTTCCTCTCAGGCACATCAGCAGACGGCCTAAGTGGAGGCCAGATAACAGACACAAGAGAGGGAAGTAGATGTAAGAGCTGCCCTTGTAAAACTACACAGAAAAAATAGAAATGATTATGTGTGGTTGAGGAGTTTGTTTGACCTTTGCAACCACTGACAGTATGTCCACTAATGACTAGAGCAATGATTACTCTAAAAACTAGATTCTTGTTTATGGACCACATCAGTTTCACTTTGAAGGGAGCAAAGTCATTCTTAATGTGATGCAGTACTTTTTATTTCATTTGTCCAGTTGTCCTGGTTCCCACTCTACTGCTCCTAATAAGGGTTCCAAAAGTGTTTCAAGGATATATTGGAAATGTCCAAGGGATTCAGTTCCATGGGAATGGTAGGGGAGGGGATGTCTTATTAACTTAATTTCTTAGCAGTTCCAGTTAAAAAATATCTGCACAGCTATAAGAGGAGGAATGCAGGCACAAATCAGAAGTAAAAAGAAGACTTAAAACATTCAAATTCATTGATTAGTCTTCCAAACAGAGGTTTGCACAGGTTCACCTTAAGCCTGAATGAGAACTGATTACAACCTTTACAGGTTCATATCTGTGTTTTACATTGTTAATCGTGTCAGTCATGATCATGAAAGAAGTGCTATGTGCATTTTAACTTGCAACATTGTAACATGGGGATGAGAAAATCCAGGCAAAAAAGCTGAGTAAACTACTCAGGAGGTAGAAACCCACTGTGAAGGAGCCCTTTTAGAACATTTTATTTAGTGGTTTCTTAAGTGTAAAGAACTTCTTTTACTGGAAAAGATTTACCTCAAGATTTACTTTTTTATACTTCAAAAAAGCCTCAGAGTAGAGTCTCTCTTGTCATACACACCTTCATCGCCCTGTACTTTGCTTTGCCCTCTTCTGTTTGTTATTAATGCATCTCTAACACACACCTCTCTTGGTCCGTCTCTTGTGCCAACTCATTCACCTCCACCCTCCACAACTCCCTTATCAGCTATTCCATCCGTAGTTCCTGCTTTGCTGCTTTAGCCCTCCGACATTGCTTCTCCTGAATGATTTATTGTCCTCCCTGGCTGCTCTCAACATTTTGGTCCTTGTTTCTCACCTCCCAGCTCTCCTGATGAGTGGAACATGTAAACTTTCACCGATGGGACCTCACTGTACAGTTTGCTGAGATGGTAAAGCAGCACGCTTTTCCTGACAATAAATATACAAAAAAAACATAAATAAGCTTTAGTGTTTTCTTTCTAATTAACTTGTCATTTCTACTAAGTTATTTTCGTCTTCACTTCCCAGTAAACTAACTCATAATTTTAAAACATTCACAGAAGAGCAGACTTAATATTTCCCATCCATTATTAGTATCTAGCAGTTACTCTGGTTTGACTTGATGACTGAATTTAGACTTTGAGAAGGCATGAAAGGCAAATAGCATAATGTGCCCAGGGAAGGAAGACAAATTAATTAGACTAGCCAACCCAGCTCAATAGCTTGTCTTTCCAGCATGCTTTAATCACTAACAGTATAATTAGGAAGGGGCTACAGTGGGACATGTGAGAGTTCTCCAGTAATAAGGGATAAGAGCAGCTCCAAATTTCAATTACAGAAGACACTCTGAAGATACTCCTTTGGATAAGGTCTTTGATGCTTCATGGAAGCATTTACTGTTTCTCCATCACTGCCCAATGAAAAGAGTTACTTTTACAATATCCTTTTTCCAGATAATAGATTAATAATAGCTATGCTTTGTTGCCCAGCGCCTGGCAGATGTGAGTCTTATATACAACAGCTGGCCAGTAATATTGGATTTAGGTACAAAACTATGACTAGAGCTATAGTTAAAAATAATTTAAATGTAAAACAATTTTGGTCTTATTCTAATTATTTATTTTTTGTCTTTTTTTCTCTTTTGTCTATCGAGCACCCTGGTACCCTTACCATGATGACAGGGGGCAGATGCAACAGCAAGCAGCTCCTTTAACCACATTTCTGTTTTAATATATATAAAAACAATTAATATATTTATATATGTATATATATATATATATTTCTGTATATATATATATATATATTTCTGTATATATATTTTTTTCCACTGAAACACATATCACTTATGACAGACATACACTTTCCACTTATTGTTGGAAAAGGAGGTGCAAGGAGTGGATTTAGTGCTACAGACATTGAGATGAGCTCTACACACAGCATCTTCTGACCACTGCAAGCTATGTGGTCATGAAAGGAGGGGTTAGAAAGACAAAAGACTCGAGTAAGACAAGGTGAAGCAGATCCTTTTGAACAAAAGTGTCCTTTATGTTGAGTTTTTAATGTCAAGATTTTGATTGCATAATCTTTTATGAGAATTGAAAATGTTTGTTTCGCTGCTGTGTACATTTTCCCCAGCCCTAACCGTTCAGATGCAAATTAAAAAATTCACTACAGAAACTATACGTGGTCATATGTACTCCGTGTCAGCAACAGCAAAAGCAGCAAAAGCGGGAACATTAACATTTCTAGCATCCACAAAGCCCTCCTTCAACCACTTTTGACAATCAGATCACATCCCTGCTTCTCCTGCCTACTTATCCCAGCCAATAACTGCGTATTCATTAACCAGAAAACAGTTAAATGAACACTGTAAAAACAGCCAGATTTATTTTTAACCATCAAAAAACTTAAAATTTTATCAACATGAACTGAGGGTTTAATATTTCTGACATTATGTCAAAGATGTCTGTGTATCGTGTTACTTCACATTGCAGTGAACAGGCCAGCTGGCCCCATCCAACCCAGTCTCTAGCTCTACTGTCTTGTTCCTTTTAGTATAATACACATCATCTAATTACAAAATAATGGCAGATATTTGCCACAGTCAAACAGAACAAAAGCATAATGTATGCTGTAAAACAGTTAAAGGTTACTCTGGTTAGATGCTGACTGAGAACTTTAAAATTTGTATGGGATGTGGACAGCCTAGAACAGTTGGGCTCTGCAGCTGGTGCTTAAAATTGCTTAGAACATCATTTGTACCATATCAGTGTATCAGTGAACTAAGATGACCTCTCTGAGACAATTCCCAACCCAGCAGGAGCCTGTTTACCCTGCTGCTATCTTAGAAGCAATGCTGCTGTACCATTAGACTACAAGGCAACTTCTCTCATAAGGCTATAAGACACTTTAACACATCCTTTGAACTTCGCAATAAATAATGCTCTATTTTTTCTACTTCTATTATTATTATTATTATTATTTATATCTGTTTTATGTTGAGTAATATCAAAGGACATCTCTTTGCAAGTTGTTTTACAACTGTGTGCTGTAGAATGATGAAAAAAAGAACCTTGTAAGCTTTATTCATTACCATACAAATGCATAGAGAATGTGGCTCTTTTTACCCATAACCCTTGGTTGTTTCTGCTTCTGCTTCAGGACATGCTAATGGAAGGTTGCAAATTGTCATTCACTGGGAAACATGGGTGTGCACAATAACTTAAATGATTGTTGATTTAATATAATTTAACAAGATACTCTGACATTTGGGAAATATATTCCTTTTTTTTAAAAAAAAAAAAGGGAACTTTATGTACCTCAGTTGTAGAGAGCACCAGACCTTTAATTATTAACACTTTAAATTAGTACTGTAAACAGAAAGAATTAATTGTTAAAAACAACATGATTGTATTGAAATTGTTATGCTTTGCCTATTTGCTGCATTTGCTGAGAATAATGAGAATCTTTTTCTTTTTTTAATCAGCTGTAATAAACCAGCAGCAAAAAAATATGCTCTTAGTAGATGTGGACTATAAGCTTACCCACATAATTCAAGTGGTAATGTCATGTTTGAGGAAATTACAACACAGTTTATGTGTTTGTTAACGTCATACTATTTTATAATGTAGTAAACTCTAAATATTAATAATTATAATGCAATTTATTTTATGGGTGCCTTGAAAATATGTAGCAATTGTAAATTCAAACAAGCAGTAGTATCCATAATAGGTTAAAACTAAATCAAAGAAACATTAAGATACAAAATCATCATTAAAGAAGAAAACATAATATGAGTATAATCATAGAACCAGAATCAGGCCGAATATGCAAGCTTGGAAAAAGTGCTTAAGACAGGATTTCAGGATTTGAAGGTGCAGAGTTAATCAATACTGCGGTTGTTTTGTGGGAGAGACTTTCAGAGGTCGGGGCAGAATAGCTAAAGGCTCTAGACCCCATTAAAATGAACCGAGCAGATGGTGTAGAAAGTTGGACGGAAAAATGGATTGGGAGAGTGTGTTGATATGCAGGAGTTAAGAATGATAAGGAGGTGTTATTTTTGGAGGGCCTTGAAGGTGAGAAGCAGAATCTTGAAATCAATGTGGTATTTGACAGAAAGCCAATGAAGTTGCTAAAGAACAGGAGTGATATGATCTATTGAAGGAGTTCTGGTGATGATACGAGCAGCTAAATTCTGGACAAAATGCACACATATGGTCTTTGATTTCGTAGAAGGCTTCTTTATGGTCGGCATGGGAAATGTTCAGGGGACACTTAAGCATACACAATAGTTCAGTGAGAGCAAGAACAACCTTGAAAACAAAATAAATTTCCTTGCCTAGATTTTCCGCATAACTGATAAATGTTCCCATGGTGAAAATAAAATGTAATGTGATACGTACAGTAAATGTCACTGTTTTGCAGAGTTTAGTTCTGTGGCATTACTTATGTAACATTAAGGCTCAACAAGCCTGTATATAGTCTTTGATAGATACTCTCAGCTCAGACTCTGTATCACAAATTGACTGATTATGCAGTGTGGCTATTTCTAATGGAGTTGATCAGTGAGAGGTGCTTTTTAGCTCATTCAAAGGTGGTCAGTTGCTGGTCACCAAGAAGTGAAAACAGATTTCTGTTTGTGTGCAGATTGAACAATAGAGAACAAAGAAAAATGGGCAAATTTGTCTTTGGAGGTGTTGTTTTTTTACTTGACAGTTATCTAATT
>JAPZDY010000015.1:439171-456495 GCA_029783645.1 Ctenochaetus hawaiiensis | reverse complement strand
TACAAAATATATATGACGACAAGCCTGTGTCACAACAGTTTGAATTGCACTACATTTAAGATTGAGTTGAGGACAAAGTTTTAATTGACTCACCATATTTTTATTTCTGAGGAATTTAATGTGTAGAAATTTTTATAAATAGACAGTCGCCTCTCTGCAGGAAGGGGTGGATAATTTCAATATTATTAGTATTTTAATCACGATTAATCACAGAGTAATGTTGCGATTAATTAGTTAATTTTTTTTTATCAATTGACAGCCCTACTTCAAACACATACCGATTAGGATGCAAACCCTATAGTATTGCTTGTATAGATGCATGACCTCAAATACTTTCAACATCTAAAACCTCATTTTCCCTCCACTGAAGTTCAGACTTAGGTTACATTTTAAAAAATCTGACATGGATCAAATTTAGAATCACATTTTAAAGTGGCCTAAATTTATTTGAAAAAATTAGATTTCATGTGATTTTTGCTGTTTGCACTGTCAAGAAAAAAATCAGATCTGGGTCACATAGATTCAGGCCACTTGGGCCTGTTGTGTGAATGTAGCGTTGCACCAAAAAGGAAACACTGGCGTTGAAACGAGCTCTTAAACAGTTAAGATTTTAAGGGAGGTATAAGGAGAATAAGTCATTAGTGATGATAAATGGACAACAGTTATAGGGCTTTTCAAGATCATAAACTCCTCAAATGGCTTTACAGTCCATGTCAACATTCACCCATTTGCACACATGTTCATGCACTAATGGTATGGGTCCATTCAAAACCAGACACACAAACACCCACCCTGACACACACACACACACATACACACATATACACATGTTGTCAAAGTGCACTTTAACTTGCAGACTGGAGAAGCAAACCATCACCCTTATGAAAAAACTTAAGTCATCAGTGAACTATCTTTAAATATGACAGCAGAATTAAGTTAATTTCAGTCAGGCTTTTGTTTAACAGACACAGTGTATATCAAACTACTTCGTATTTTTTACTATCACTCTGCCAGAAACTTAGGAGCATCTTCTGTAAATAGTGGATAGAGCCACCGTAACATCGCCCATCAGTGAATTAAAAGCAATCCTGGATCAAGCTATTGAACTTACTTGTCTAACTTTTTTTTTGAGTAAGTTCAAATTGTCCAGAGATTTCAGCTTTAATGTTAAGATTTCATTCTTATTTGCCAATTTTACTAGTTGAAAATTCAAAAAAAGCACTTTAGGAATTTCATGATATCAACAGCTTTCAGGTGACAAAACAGACAAATGGCATTTTTATGAAGTTAATGTATTTGAAGTTCAGGTACAAGACCACACAACTCACTAATTTAGCACACCGTGGATGTTAATTTAACCAACTGTCCCTTTTTAACTTAATTATCCGTGCCTCAGATTCAGTCACCTGTGCTGTCCTATACAGGTGAGTCTAACCCTTTCTTTTTTGTTTGTCTCAAGTTCTCAAGACCTTCCCCTCCAAAAAAACTTGTTCTTTTCTCCTGTCATCTCTCACAGGCCGGCATGGATGCTCAGTGATCAGTTTTGGTGCCTGTCGGCGGGGGCACTTTCCCCAAATAGACTCCCAAGGTTCCATCTTGGTGCTCCCAGGTTTCCATACCACCAGCCTCAATGACCCCTTGATCCCTGCTCATTCCCAAGCTTCCAACCCTTCACCCTCCCCCTTTCATCAGATTTGATCCTAACCCCATACCTCTCAAATTTTCTATTCAATATTCACTATTCACTATTCAATTCAAATAAACTACTTTAAGCTAAACTATGGCATGGTCTTGTTAGTGAAACATGAAACAGTTGGTGATTTTGAACAAACAGACCAAGCTGTTAGATTGTTTCCGCTGCACTCTCTGGTAGATTAGCTCCAGCACTCGTGTTCTTCAGGGTCATAGTTCTTAGCTGAATGTTTTCGTGTCCTCATATACTTACCTTTGTTTCCTGTGTCCTCCTAGTAGAGCTTCAGCGCCTACACCACACAGCTGCCCAGCCTCTTTGCTCTCCAACCTGAGCCTCCAGCCCAGCTATGCTTCTCCCTACACCACCTTATGAATCTCAGTTCCTCACTTTTCCTACCTCATGCCACACGCTGCCACTGCCTCCTTACATTCCTCTGAGACACCATCTCCAACCTACTTACCCTTTTCTCCAACTGAAATCAATAAATTCCTTATTACTTACCTGCTCCTCTGTCTTAGTGTCTGCATTTGGGTCCAGAACAACCTCCCATCACATTAAAGCTACAGCAGCTTTTCAAAACTATTTTGAGTGCACAGACCGGCACATGTTCAGAGATGGTACCCAGCAGAACCACATCATCTTTGAGAAATATGCGTCAACTGTGACATCATACATTCTGCAAGCTTGGACCCTCAACCATTTGCTTCCAAAATCAGCAGATTGACAGGATGTCATCTCCACTGGCCTCCACTCAGTCCTCACAAACAGTGAAGATAAAAGGAATGTTGTTTGTTGATTTCAGCTAACAGACATCCCTGTCTACATCAGTGGAATGGATATGAAGCAGGTAAACAGTTTTAGGTTCCCAGAATTGTACATCATTGGGAATCTGTCATCTCCATCCAGGTTGAAAAAAAATACAGCCAAAAAATGATTTCTTTTCTTAAGATAACTGTAGAAAGCACAATCCAACTGCCAATTCTTTTACATATTCTACAGAGGACCAACATAAAGAATCCTGACTAGAAACAACACTTACTGACATGGGATGGTACACTGCGCTGAACAAGAAGGCTCTGCAGTGGGTAATTAAAATTACACAGGACAACATTGTTACCCATTTATCAGTGATATGGGCGTGTCTGTGCCGGGCCCAAAGAAGACAGTAAACACCCCGGCTACAGCTTTTTCACCCTGTTGCAATCTGTAAAAATATTCACTGCTGTACCACCAAACTAAAGGACAACTTTTATCCTTCTCCTTATTCTTACTGACCAACCTATCCTTGGCATCTAAATGTAGATGCCACGGATAGGATTCTTTTTTTTTATGAACTTATTTATTGTTTATATATTCATACAATTGTCTGGTTTTGTAGCAGAATAAGGGAACTACAACTCTTGTTGGAATGACCGTTTAATAATAATTTTTTTTTTTTTGAAGCAGTGACCATAATGGACAAAGAGGTGGAACTGGGGATGATATGCATTGCTACCAGTGACTGTGCGACACTTAGCAGACTGATGCCAGCTGCTGTCACTAAAAGCAGCCAAATCATAAATAATGCTTAAAGGAAAGCCTTAATACAGTTTCAACAAGTGAATAATATAAATATTCACTTTGTCACGATTGTCATGAATGAGAAGTTTACCTATACAGACCATTTTTTGCTGATTGGCTCTTAACCTATATTTGCAGTAAAGATGGATCTTTAACAATGGGACTCTATGGGGATTGACTTCTTTCTGGAGCAATTCTTAAGTGATCTTACAGTGAACTGCATTTTTTGGCACTGTTGAAGCTGGGCTAGGCTCAACTCTGCATTTTTTGGCATGCCACTGCAAAAGTGAAGTAGTCCAACTGAAATGTATGAGACTGCAGGCTGTTTATCAGGAAGTGCTGATGATGGTTTTAATCAAAATCATAGAAGTCAGAGGTGCTTGATGTGAATGTGTAATGTATACAAAAGAAATTGATTTAAACACCATAGACAGGATTAAAGATGGCTATCCCGTGGGTGGTTATGTTTAGGCTAGAGCAGAGACAAAGGTAGTCTTCATGTTTAAATGTTTAAAATGTCAATGCATTCTGTCTAGTGCTTTAGGACCGCAATTTAGTTTGTCCTATCAGATTATCAGTCAACAGACAGTGGAGATGATAGCAGCTTTCTACTGTATATTTATAGCTCACCAAGGCAAGGTGACATTGTAAGATTGTTATTGCAGGTGCAGTGAGTATGTTTTTTGGAGTAGATAATAATTCACTATTTCCCTACAGGGACAGCATTTAAAATTTATCACTGTCCCTTCTTGTAATATCCCAAAATAAAGCATGTCTCCCCAGATCACCCATACATTATGCATCAAATGTAAAATCAACAAAAGATCCTTTGCAGCTGGTGTCAATTCTTTCTCTTGTTTGATAGTTGTATTATTTGATATGAGGCTTTGTAAGACTTCTTTCCCATACTGTCTCTACTCTACCCCCTAACAAATACAGTACATGCTCACCCACAGCAACACGGATGTAAAACTCAAAGCTGTCATAAAAATGCTGCATAATTTTTAAAGACACACATCAGACATCTGTCAGTTGCATGATTACTTTGTTCCTCTTAGTGTGCAAAGTGATGGAACCCCTATAGAAATAGCTGAATATGTTTATTATATGTTTTCAGTAAAAATATGTAGCATGAATAGTATGTGATAAAACACAGCAGCTTAAATTAAGATAACAAAGAGATTCTGCTTTATAAAGATGTGTAGTTTTTCTTGGTATCATTCATTGTCATTCAGAGACCAGCAACAGCTCCCCTGAAAGAATCTATGGTACAATGAGTCTTCGTTTGTATTCTACAGAGGGAGTGATAGTTATGTGATGGTGGTTACAGAGATAGAGAGTGCTACAGGAGGCTTTATGAGGTTGCTGTCTAAAGCAGGGTGCCATTACTCAAGCCATGTCAGTACTGATCTTAGCTCAAGAATTGCTGTCTGCATTGAACCAGGAGTCTTACAGAGAATATACAGTTTATTAAGTCTATTTAAGACCTGATTGATGGGAAGAGTGCTGCATCTATGATAGGAATTCTTTTTGTTCAATGCCAGAGAGGGTAAAAGTTGTATAAAATGACTATGAATGTGAGTTTACTCTTATTAATGACTGACAGAAAATGTAAATTTAACCGACCTATTTGAGCTTCACAGAAATATTCTCATCTACAGACAGAATGCTGTTTCCTGAAGATTTGTCAAAGGCATCAAGCTGGGTAGAAAATGCTGTTTTAAAGAGTCATAAGATTTAATCTGCCCTTCTGTATTCCAGGGCCAGCAGCTTTTATTCTGACGCTGTACAGATCAATTCACTGGTCTTGACGGTGTGCTCACATTGAATGTAAACAAGGAACCCCAGGTCAGTTTTGTTCACTGACAGTTCCATAAAGTGTATTCTAACCAGATCACCACACCCTAAACAATGTCAACAAAAAGCAAGAAAGGCAGCATTACTTCAATTCTGTTATGAAAATAAAGTAAGAAAAAAGACAAACAGCTGCAGATAGGTGGAAGATGCAGACAGTATGTCTGCTTTGCCACATTTTTTCAAGTTCAGTTTTATATCACCAGAGTTTTAGCCAAAACTATTCCAATGGTATCAAAACAAGCTCACTACAGTCTCAAATGAGCAAATGGGTATTTAACGGCAGCACTGTTGGAAGTTGGGCACTGGCATTGCTCAAGCTACAGATAGCAGACCTGCCAGAACTAGAGCTTTATTTAACACTTACCTCTGACTTGGAAAACTATGATTGTCTAATGACAATTACAAATGAGAAAAGGTTGTCAACTCAGTTATAAATTCCACTATCTCTAAAGAAGTCTGAGTCAAACAAATGAAATGGGTGTTTATCTGAATGACAGTCTAAGTACTGACTTTCTCCATGTTTTCACAATTAATGTTTTCTTTCTAGGCTCTAGATAAGACACATTGCTAGACTTTTTTCTAAAGCGACTGTGCTTGCGTATTTACACAGAAGGAAAACTATCATTCAAATAAGTATCACTCTAGCAAAGCAACTTCAAGGCCAAAGCTCTGGCTTTGGTGGACTTCCACATCTGACATCACAAAAACAGCAGGATGGCTCTTCTTTCTCTGCAGGCTTAGGGAAACTCAACATGGACTCCAGGATACACTGCAACTTCTACAGATACACAACTGAGAGCATCATGACTGGCTGCATAAGTCCTTGGCTGATGCAAGGACCCTGATCCATGCCTCTCTCTAGTGTCAATCAGAAACACATTGCAGATGTTCAGATGTGGATCTTTTTCCTCTCAGAGATCAGCTTTTGCTCTCTCTCTCTCTCTCTCTCTCTTTCTCTCAATTTTGTGCATGTTTACTTTACACATATCTTAATCTTCTTTCTTTTTTTTCTGCCTTTCCTGTTTGAATGATTTTTTTTCACTTAACCTGTTGGGTTGTATAGTCTGTCTTCTTTCAGGTCACCACAGTGCAAAGAAGGCCACACTTTGAAGTCGCTGGAAGTCCTCCCAAATCCTCCCAGGTATTTCATTTTTCAAGGTTCTTAGCCCTTAACATCACAGAGCAAATGTTGTCTACTCCTGGCACCTTGCTTCTGACGAGAAATACCCCAGACATAAAAGGTTATCGAGTATAAATCTGTTAAATCTAGATGAGCAACAAGTCCACCAAATTAAAAAACAAAAAATGTAATCAATGTATTTTAGAACAGCACATGGAAGTGTTCTAATTGTGACTAACAGAATGGGATCTGCATTATCTTGCAATTCCTTGCAGTTCTAGAATGAACACAGTCAAGTTTAAAAGCATTCACTGTCAGCTGAAAACAGAAAATGAACCTGTGTGATTTCCCATGTTTTGATGACTCATTCTCTTAATCTAATCTTACTCCTCTGCACACTGTTACAACACTTACTTAATATATCAAAATGCACTGCTACCTCATGTAGCAGTAGTATGTATATTGTGTCACCTTTTCTTCAGTCTCTTGGTTTGGCATGGTTTTCTAGATACCAGGTTTGCATGTCTCTTGTAGTTTGTCCAGTTTTCTCTGAAATCATTCTTAGTTTAGCTGCATGATTTGTATCTGAAATGTGTATGCTAACTAAGTTTGTGTGAAATGCTTTTGAATTCTTTAAAAGATCAGCAAAAATACAACAGGCAGTGTGAGGTTCCCAAATAAATATGAATTGCACATTAGTTTGCCTCCCCTGAGGTCTCATTAAGCCTAATTGGTTTATTGCGGAATAGTTTGCAAACTAACAACAGACAAGACAATCTCAAACAGTATCTTTGCAGAAACAGCCCCTGCTTTCTATGCAGTTGTTTTTTTCAGTCTCAAGCAAATCATTTTTCAATAATTCAGACACAGAGATGAGAGGACAAAGCAAAGCCAACATAACAGTGGGTTCAGGCTAAATTAGCCTCTGTGGTCCCGGGGGAGGGCTGCTGGTCTGACCCTCTGGATCCTGGTTTTCCCCAGTGGTGTGCAACAGACTTCATTCAGTGGGAGATAAACCAACACCCGTTTACATCAGCAAAACCACAACTCTTGCTCCTTCCAACACTCTATGGGGAGTGTTCATTTTGGCTGTTTGATTTAATATCATATGAGAAACAGGAGTGTGCATGTGTGTGTGCAAGAGCATGTTATACAGTTGGTTGTAATTACTCCCTAAGGGAGCTCTGTTCCCCCAGAGATATTTGCTTCAGTTGAAATACAGAGACAACCATGAATTTAATCTAAATTACACTCAATACCAATAATATTAACCATATTAAATGTGCTACTATCTGTGTCTGATACGCGTCTGTGCTTTTGTTTTTAATAAAACCTTGGTGTTGGAATAAAGTGTGCTCTCACAACCATATCCCTGTTTCTCAATAGTCTTTGTTTTTATTTGTTGTCTTTACAGAAGTCAGCCAAATTTAAAGACTTAATACATAGATGATTGTTTTGGTGTTATGCTCACATTCAAACATCAGCAAAGATGATGAAGCACCTAATGTTGTCATGACAACAACACAGTCTTATTTATTTTTGTATGTTTTGTGTTCTTCATAATATCTGCTTGCTCTAAATATCCTGTCATTTTCCATCCATCCAGTTGCTGACCAGGCTTTTCTCAGTAACCTAATAATTCTCTGTACACCTGCAATAGGGTCATTGTGCATGGCATTATCAGAATCTATTCTAAACTATCTAATCTAATCACATTATCTGCCTGTTTGTCCTGTATCTTAAGACCTGATATCATATATATTGTCTTGGTATGGTGTCAGTACAGTGTGTCTCAGCATTAACCACTGATGCCAGTTCAGTAAGTGCTGGGCAGCTTGGGCTCCCACAGTCAAGTGTGAACACCCACAGACTAAAACAGTATAAAATGTTGAGGCAGAGAACAGAAAATTGGCTGGTGACCTTCATTGCATTTTGGTCTCCATGTCTCTCCCCTCATCTCCTGTAACTCAATGCTGCAAGCTTTTAAATAAGGCTTATAGGATGCCCCAAAAAATATTTTAAAAAATTAAACAAATTAGATATAGAATCAAGAATACTACCAAAGGTATACATGATCACTAACAGACTTGAACTGTTGGGGCATACTTATTAGGGTTATTGCCCAACAAAAAGAAGAGGGTTTCCCAGTCATCTCCACATCTCCTGCCACATAACTTTATCTCAATGGTTGTAGCACAAAGGCTCTAACAAAAATATTGTGGTTGGACAAGACTACAAAGGCTAAATACATGAAATAATTTGATGAATGTTGTGCAGAAAAAGGCCAAGACATCTCTCTATCAATGTCTTACCCCCCCACAGCAGATTAGTGGGTTTCTCCAGTGTCAAGCCAATAAGTTCAGTGGTGATCACATTGGACGGTCAGCCTTGTCTGCTGCTGTCACTGAAGGTTTTAAGGTTGGTTGCTCTGCCGCTGTTCAGGCGTTTCCTGCAGACTTCAGCTTCAGTAACACTCTTCTGTCACGAACTGCCACTCTGAATTAGAGCCCTGTGAATGATGCAACGCCTTGCTCTACCCTCACAACTCTCTGTGGCGTGACGTTCTGTTAGCCCACTTAACAAACCCACACCTCTTTAGTAGGCTTGTCTCGAAAAATGGATTCAAAGTCACTGCATGCTGCGAAGTTATGGCATACACTGGACAGAGTGAAGTGCACAGTATCATCAGCACATCTGTCCCTGTTGACCTGAGTGGATCAGAGAGAGTCTGAAGAGAGAGCACTCAGAGCAGGGCTCACTCACTGAAGCACTGAATAAATGTGACGTGATATAGCAGCATTCACGGATGTGCAACTGCACAAGCCTGCAGGTCTCTGGCAGAACCTGTAGGCATGTGCTAAGATCAAATGTCTTTTTGTTCTTAGGAAGAAATTAAAATGACAAAAAGGTGACATGTTACACTGTGAGAATTAACAATCTGTTGTCTTCTGTTTTCTTAAGAATGCACAATTATAAAAAAAAGAGGCAAAACAAAAACATTTGACATATGATAATTTTATCAAGTTGTGAAAGACTAAGAGAGGGAAAAAATCCTAGTTAAAACTGATGCCACTTTCAAGTCTTACAGGATGGATGGTAAAAAAAATCATCAAGATGGCTATACGCTCAAGAGTTCATTGTTAATGTAACAATTAATATTCTGTGCACTGACAATATAACAGCATAGGCAAGTGTTTGTTAGACACGAGGTATCCAAGTTTGGTTGGTTTTTAATGGTTTGGTTTGGTTTACAATGCACTGTACTTCTACACCTGATGTAGTGATACCCTGTATGCTCATGCTGCTGCATTAAAGTGCATAAACACCTCAATGTGTAAGTAACAGAGATATTTTACATACATAGTTAAGTTAAAAGCTAATAACAATAACACCAGATAACAGAAAAGGTTTTCGACAAAAGTTTCTTCTTCTTCTTCTTCTTCTTCTTCCTCTTCTTCTTCTTCTTCTTCTTCTTCTTCTTCTTCTTCTTTGGTGGATATTTTAAATGTCTATTAAAACATCTTGTGACAGCTGGTCAGAATCAGAATCAGAGCTATATTACAGCACATCTCTCAACCCACTGTCATACCACTGACTGCAGGGCCAGCACATCATTAAAACCTTCATTACATTCATTGTGCTCCTTGCTAATAGACGCTAATAAAATTAGCCAATTAGAGTTCACCAGTGTATCTCATTAAGTGCTGTGAGACAATGTTTTTTTTTTTTTAAACAAATTGTAACAGCAGTGACTGAGTTAACATGTGTATAAACACTCTGAATGTTTCTCATATCAATTCTGAATCAGATTCCTTTATCTAAGACGGAGGTCTGTTACAACTGAGGCAAGTATCAAATATAAGCTTGGCATTAATTTGCCATAGCTAAACCCATCTGAATAGGTCATATGATATAAAACAAAGTAATGAAACAGTGTTTAATATGTATTAACCCCAAGTGATCTGACCATGGGAGGTTTGATATGTAAATGAGGCTGTGGTTCTGTGGAGACCTATAGTAAATCATCAGAAGCTTTTAATTTTGACAAAGTGCTTGGCACTGTACTGACTACTCTTCCTCTGCTTCCTCCACTCTATCTTATTCAAGCCATTTTTCCACAGAGGTCACACAGTATGTTTCTCCTTGAGTTTCTCCTGACACTGCTCTAATTTTTTTAAACTGGACTACATGACACCCAAGTGTTTGAAAGAATGCTAGCATTGTTGAACACTGAGAGGCATGCTAGGCACAACAGCAACTAGCATATGGTGTTACATTTAAATAAATGAATGAATGAATGAATTACTTTATTTTAACCATTACATTAAAAAAAAGAACCCCTATTCAGTTAGTCTGGCTTGGCATTTTACACAGATGTTGCTTCAGCACTGTTATTTTCTCCCTATCTTTTTTTTTCCCACTTGCAACATTGGCCAATTTTTCCTTGCAACGCTTTGGTCCAGAACACCAAATCAAACTTTTGGCTGATGGGAAATTAGGTTTGGTAACATGTGACATTGTAAAAAAGGTTTCTAATAGAGATGGACCAACAGAGAATTGCTGACTGAATCTTCTGCTCCTCTCAGCTTTTCTGAGATTTTTAATAAGTTTCAGCTGAATGTATAGCTGTCTGACCTTCAACTTTCCTGATGTGGTTCACTCTTACTGCTCTTCTAGTGGTCATAATTTTCAGCTGCAGCAGGCAGCTGTTTTAAAAGAAAAGCTCTGAGGGCCAACAGCAAACTGCAAACTGTACATTGCTTGCTGAAAAAAAAGCAGCACACAAACCCAGTTGTGGACTGGTATAGTGGAGTATTTAACAGATTCAGAAAGGTGTGATTGGACTCACATTCGTAACATAGACACAAACACAACTCCAAATGAATTCTGACTTTGTTTCAAGTATTTGGGTGTATTTAAGCAACTGTCTGCTAACAAGTTAAACATATCAGCATTGATATTTTAATGATGGAACATTAAAGTAATAATTTCATTCATGCATTCACTGGTATAATCTAAATATATTTGATACAGTTTACACTCAGCAAACATTAAGATGGTGAAAGAGCATTGTTTGAAATTTTAATTAAGACGTCCTGCTATGCTCCAAAATTTGTTCCAAAACAGAAGTTGTGCCATCTCTAAGACATCACCTGGGCATGAATGGGGCTTTTGTTATGGTTCTGTTTCTGTGTTCTGTTTTCCACTGCTGATCCCTCTCTCCCTCTCCCTCTCAGCAGGTCGATGCAGAGAGGCGGGGCTGATCGGCTCGGGGGCGAGGCTCATGAGGCACACCTGCCCTCCATCTGCAATTAAGCCCTTACTTAAACAACTCACGCTCTGGTTCCTTTGCGGAACGATTGCATTCCAGACCGAGCCCCTTCATGAAATTGCCTCCGAGTAGATCTTCCCCACTCTCGTGTGTTCTCAGTGTTTTTCTATCGCAGCATAGTGCTAACAATTTTCCAGTGAGCTTTGCAGTCCTGGCTCTTTATTTTCTAGCAGCATAGTAAGTCTAGTTTTTTCCCCTTTTGGGTGATTTTCTGTTGGAACTTTGCCGTCGTGGTTTTTTGTGTTTTTGTAGTTAATTTTGTTCTCCCCGTTTGTTCCCCGCAAGGGTGTTTTTTGTTGTGTGCTTTTGTTAAATAAATTCTTCTTTTTTGGAACGCCCCTGCACCTGGGTCCTGGTTCCTAGTTCCACATGTAACAGCTTTTATGTAAACATTGTGCATTCAGTAGCTTTATGAATCCTAGAAAACTGAAAAAAATAAGTCTAAAAAGTCTAAAAGTAATTAACCATTGTTGCCTCACACAGAACACAAACCTAATTTGCTTGACCCACTCAACTACCACACTTCTGTCATTCACAAGGATTATTCATTATTTATACATCACCTGAGGTCAGACTTCCCACTTCCCAAGTGTTCAATTACATACTGGTATGTTAAAATGTTCCAAAAAGCCATGAGACTGGCAAAGTAAGCCAGCATGGACGATACCAATACCCTAAAATAGAAACAGCTTAATTACATTCATAAATAGTTCAAATACTGTTTAAACCTATTCTGTTTTGTTGTATTGTCACATTTCAAAAAAATCTGCTGTTAAAAAAAAGGCCATTGGCACTGTGGTTTCTGCTGTTCAGCAAAACTAACATTTTCTCATTTCAAATCTTGTAGTCAATGTGTGTTTGTAATGCCCTCACTGAAGACATCCATTTGAATCAAGTGCAAATTAGGTCACCAAGAGCTTAGTTTGCAATTTCTCGATTAGGAAATCTGTAAAGTTTCAAGGATGAGTGCAGTGTGAAAGGTTGTCACTTGCCATTCACTGAGTTTATGCTGGCCATAGTTGTTCATATACATGCATACTGACAAAATGTAAATATTAGTATTGATGTACCACAAGAAAAATGACAGCTACTGCTATCTTTTCTTCTGAGGATGATTAGCGTCTCATCCAAAACTAACCTTTGATGTTTCTTTCAAAGAATAGAATCATATTTCAGTGTATCCAAGAGGCTCATCACTTGGCAGAATATGGCTGAGCACAGTATAGCATGGCCACATCTCTTTCTCTAGTCTTAGAAAGTACTGAGCCTGTGCCAGCCAGCAGTGCAGCTCAGAGACCAGCACCCTGCTGGGGGCTTTGAAGGCAAGCACTGCATCTTTAAAGTAGCCTGCCACCACTGATCCCACTGCTAGGACTTTGAGGTCATCACCACACAACCCAGAGCCAGCAGAAACACTCTCACACTCTAGAATCCTCTCACCTGCTGAGAAAAGGTTTAGATTTAACCTCATCAAATTGGGGTAAAAATGGAGCAGTGTAGAAACAAGGTGTAATTCAAAGTGAACCAGGGAAAAGAATAAGGTTCAAATGTAATTGTATTAAAGCTGGTGGTGCACTGAGTTGGGAGTAAAAACCTGTTGGGTACAAACTCAAGGTCATAGGAATTTAGTTTTGTTCAGATTTAATTTGAAAATATCTAATAGGTTGTTTAAAACTTGTATACAAGCCCTCTGAGGCGCAGACAACATTCAGAGGGGAAGCTGTATTTAACTGTTGCAAAAAATAAATGTTTCTGGCTGGACCACAGTGCAGACGGAGACACAGAAACAGGTAAGTTGTATATAATAGGTATATAAATAAGTATATAACAAATAAGAACTGAATTTAGGTTTCTGGAGGGGACAGTGGCTCAGCTTGGCCCAGGGGAAACGAGAAGTTCAGAGTCTTCAGAGAAAGCGTGTTCTGTGTTGCTGGGTTTCCTTGCAAGATGACAGATTTCCAAGACTGTGTTAAGTGAGTGGGAATGAAGCTGAGAGTTATTTGCAGGAAGAGGGGGAAATCCAGGTCAGTGGTTCTGGGGTTTCTGGGTGTTTTTGCAGCTTACCAGGAAGACAGTGGATCACTGAGCTGGAGACAGGAGGGGCTGGATGGAGTCAAGGGCAAATAGGTAGGGCTGGAAGTGAGCAGGTAACAGGATTCTAGGGATCTGCATACAGAGAACATTGGTTAGAATTAAACCAACTCAACAAGAGCATAAACACAAAAGGAGCCTGGTAGTGTACCCCTGGAAAAACAAAGGGAAAAAAACACTGAGCCCTAACACTGACACTTATTTTCTGACGAACAAGCTAATTTTAGCTTCAGTACAAATGATCTAAAATTGAGCCTTTGATGCAATTTGTTCTTTCTGACATCCTACAAAGCTCATATTTCTACATATAAAATAATCTTAAATAATTATTTTTAAATATAAAAAAGAGTGACAGAAATAACAAAAAGTAGCATAATGTAAGATCTTAATATAAACATTGACATGCCAAATGTTTACAACAAGTATATTAATATAAGCAACATAAATGATCTGATGTTTGACAGATTTTTAATATTAATTAATTAAATAACCATATTTTATTAATAAATACTATTAATCATTAATAACATTTACCATGATCACAAGCATAGTTTAGCATATTAGCATGCTAATATTTGCTAATTGTAGAGACTAATTGTCACTAAAACCAAAGTACAGCTGAGACTAATGGGAATGTCTTTAGCCTACATGTACAAGTTTTTAGTCACAAACCAAAATACAAGATAGACTGAGTTTTGACCTGCATGGCACAAAGGACAATTGCAGAGGAGAAGTTAAGGGAACACTAAAGTGATTACAAGTACTTGTTCTATTATTTCAGTTTGGACAGCAACGGAGGAACAAACAATCAACTAAAAGACAAGATAAAATATGTGAGACACAGGATATAAGAAATATTGAGTAATACAGGACATCAAAATGCAGAACATGAGAAAATACATAATGTAAAAATACATGTACACAGATTATAATGAATACCCTTATCAGTCTGCAGTTTGGTTACTTAATGTTACCTCTAAGACTTTCAGACAATAGCACTATGTGTATTTATGAATCAACCAAACCACCTTCCTATCTGTCCTGAAGTATCATTCGCAGGTGTCAAAATAGAAGCTCTGAGTAATGAAGTGCAGTGTAGAGCAGAAGGATGGACAAAGGATCAAGCCCGCTTTCATCATATTATTTCTTTGAGCCATGAGAGGGTGTAAACTGTATTATTAGTAGTATGACTTTTTGTCACACAATGGAAATTTTAAAAAAAAGTTAGTAAGAGTGGTCAGTTATTAGGTTCTGTTTTAAAAATACCTTTTCATATGCCAACAGAATGGTAACTATATAGGGCCTCTGAATATCTTGTCACTAGTGGTGTAAAAAGTTTTTTACTAACTGTGACTAAAGAGAAATATCTGTTCAGCTGGATGGATTGAAATCCATGGAGTGAAATTTCTGGGGAGGTGCTGAACCTGCCCTGTATTTGGAAAAGTATGGTACTTTTTGACAAGCCCTCTCCTAATGCTGAAAATTTTGCCAAATTTTGGGAAAAATGTTTAAATGGCACCAATATGCAGAAATTAAACGAGGTACCTTTAATCAGCTTTATGGAAAAGTGCACACAAATAACATAACAGTAAATAATAATAATTTGGAATGCTAAATAATCCAAAACTATTTCAAATTTAATTAAATTACCATAAATATAATTAATGTAAAAAAACTTCTTGCTGCAGATTCTTTTTAGATTTTACAACTGAATTCTACCATGTGAATTTCTGATTTCATTTTTGAGATTTTTGAGCACACTTAGAATTCCCTTTCTATCTTGACTCTATTAGTTATTTGCACAAGTTACCACTGATCGCAGAGCATATAAAATTGATTGAATTAATTGAATAACCAGAGCAAAAAAAATGAAAAGGCTTTATTCATTAATAGCAGCAATTTCAAAGATATATCCCTGTGTTGTCTATTATGTATTTATGACATATTTTGACTTCACTTCATATTTTGGTTCACTGATTGATTTGACACCATTTAACTTCACCTGATCCTATTATAATTTTCAGAAGTTCTCAAACTATTTCAGATCAAGGCTCTGAAAATTAGGCAAAGTGGGCAACTGAAATGTAAGAGCTCTAAGGTGGCTCCCTTATGTGAAGCTTATATTGGTGCATTAACTTGTATAAAAGCCCTGTGTCTGTGAGTTGCCATGTGAGTTTTTTTTAATACTTTTAATTTATCCGTTGATATAATTCACACGTGTGTAATCATCATATAAGCAACACTAATTCTTACTCTCTAAGCATGCAAATGACTATATTTAACATTTCAGCACCAGTTGATTTGCAGGCTCTCTTTTTTTTACTCTCATGACTTTGTTCAAATTTCGAAAAAATATGATGAAATCTGCTTCGGATCATTTGACCTAATCTGAATAGTTGGGTTTAAGTATAAAGTACAGTGTGTATAATGTGTAGGTCCAACATGGTCAAGTGGTTAGAATTTCTGGCTTCATCCATGCAGTCCGGGTTCAAGTCCTGGTATGGAACAGTTTCATGTACTTCAGTCTACATTTGCTGCCATTATACACTCTTGTGCTTCTATGGCATGATACAAACTAGACATCACCCCTGACGTACAGCACCAGTTTAACCTCTACATAGGAACTATACTGCAATTAATGCTAACATGTTACATATATCACCTTCAGTCTAGACCTGGTTTAGACTGCTTTAGGTCCTCAGTCCTCTAGACCTGTGGTCCAAGACAGACTCCAGTCCATCATAATCCACTCCTTTTTATCCGCCGTCCCCTCTCTGGAAGCAGAGCTGTGATTGGTCGCTGGCTGCTTGTCAGGAAGAAAGAGCTGCTGTGTTGAGGCCGACAACTCAGACACAAGCAGGACCTGGGCGATGCTGGAAGGCAGATATACTGTACTTGACACTCGGTAGGTATTTTTAACTCACTGAGTTTGAGCGGAGCACCGACTGAGACTTCTGCTTCTGCTGTCGAGGCCGCCATGGTTCTGTTTTCTCCCCCGACTGTGTGTCGCTGCCGCCTGGTCACAGTAATCCAGACCCGCTGCTATTTGTGAGACTGAGAGGAGACTGACGCTGTTGTGTGGCGACGCAACCACAAGCCTCTTAAGATTTACGTCTTTATCCTGTCCGGAGGAATCATAACGGCTAAACTGTTGCTGTTAGTTGTCGGGGTTAACAGTCGAAGCTGCCCTATCAGTTAAACATACTGGTCAAGCTCTATGGAACAAGTCAGCAGCGGACTAACGTCTCATTTTGCGCAAGAAGTGTTATGACTGACCTAGAGACACCCGTCTCCCTTTGAAGCAGGACCGCGGGCTTTATCAAGGCATCCTAAACGTAGCAGTTTGAAGCCTCTGCATCAGGTGAGTGGAATCCGCAGTTATTCATGTCTGACTAGCACGGCTACCTTACCTCATCAGCCCCTAGCTGCTTTAAACGGCTTGCCCCCGTGATATTTTTGGCACTACTTGTGTGATTTTACTTGTTAATATAACCTTTAAAAGTCCTTGTGCTTAAATTTCCATTAAGGCCTCTAACCTATATATGCCTGTGTGTTAATGTAAAGCACAGAGAGAAACGCACCAAATTTCACCTGTTTATCTCAAACCTTTATCATAAACCTTCAGATGCTAAGGCAAAACGCCCCCCCCCCCCCCCCCCCCCCCCCCCCCC
>JAPZDY010000015.1:394240-404657 GCA_029783645.1 Ctenochaetus hawaiiensis | reverse complement strand
GCATACACCCACACACACACACACACACACACATACACACGTGACTCTGACAGCATTCATGAGGGTCACATGTCAAATGTGTGCCACTTTTTCTTCCTTGCTGCTTCTTGTATGTTCTTGCTGATGGGCCACACAGCCATTCAGAAATGGTGACATACACCATTTATCCATCCATTGTCAGAAATCACTGGTGCCCGCCTGGAATTTATTTGAGTTAACCCTCGATTCTAATCAACAGATATTCTGGGGTTCAGTGTGGAGCCCCAGGGAAATTAAATCTTGACTTAAGACCTCATATTTCATTTTAGCCTCATTCCCCTATGCCCCCAAGGGAGTACAATCCACGACCCTTGCCACTTTGACAAATTTCAGGCCTGTGAGAGTGTGTATACCAAGTAGAATAGGGCAAGTAGTTTTAGGTTAGGTGTTTCATGTAGAGGACGGCGAAGACTGAACAGTATGTTATATTGCATTTGAACTCCTTCATTCGCACACATCTAATAGGAATTGTATATGGAGCCAGGGTCAATGTGTGTCTTAGACATGTTCCTTGCATTACCAAGCACTTTTCAGTAGCCCACATAGAATTTTCCATGGAATTTTCCCTCCAAAATACCCTGATATACTGCATAAAGTAAAAAGATGGGAACATTCTTACCATGCTTGCCATCTAGTCATTATAGTTTTTCCTGATGTTTTAGACTGCCTGCCAACACACTTTGAACTGCAGCAGTGGCTGTGGAACAGAGGTCATTGTGGCAATCATGGTAGTTTATAAATCCATTATTACCCAATGGCCATTAACTGCCAAACAGTTTTTACTCCACATTGAGGTCATACCATTGTTAAATAAAATCTAAACACACAGTTAAGATAAATACACTTCTGGATTCGGTTTCACTTACACTTGTGATGTATATTGTTATCATCTGTACATGCATGGGTGCATAGCAAACAGGAACCTCTAATGTTTAATTTAGCATTCTTTTGATTGTATGGATTTGTTATAACATAATTTCTAACCCTCAACCCTAACCTACATTGTTTCACATAGCCCTTAACAAGGTTGTTGCTTTTTGGTTTGAAATATTGCATGGTATTTTTATTTGTGCTACTCAGCAACATTGTGTAGTTCTTGCAAGTACCTTGACATGCTTTAGTAATGCAAAACCTTAGCCTTATCTGAACAATGCAGTCTAAAAAGAGAGCAGAATTATTTATCAGTTTATTTTTTTATTTTTTATGGGCCAAAGTGCTCTCTGAACATAAGTTTTCAGTATACAACAAAGAATGCAAAGATCTGCTTTGATGTCTACAGGGAGTTTGTTGTACAATTGTTGAGCCAATACATCAGGGGAGCAGGGAGTAGCCAGTTAGCAATAGCAGAAAGAAATGGAAGGGCTGGGGTGTCCAGTTTCAACATGCTTTGGATATGCCGTCTATTAGACCGATTAGACATTGTTAGTCAAAGGTCAATGTCACTGTCAGTTCCAAATATATTGTTTTTGGCCATAACTCAAGAACTCATATATTAATTATAACAAAATTTTACACCAAGGTCTCAGGATAAAAAATGATGGAGTGATGACATTTTAATCGCTTTTTTGCTGTTGCTAAATGCTCATAACAAGGATCAGAAGGAGATATTATGACTATCTGTCACATTTGGTCGAATAAAGGTTGGTGACAATGATCTTGGGTCCCCGCCATTGAAACTGTGCTGACTCTGCAGATAGTTTCTAAGTGAAGACACCATGTTTCTCACTGTATCGATCTATCGATCTCTGATCTAGTGTAATTGTGTGTCTAAATTGTAGTCGACAAGACTGAAGAAGAGTGCAAATCATGCCGGCGGCTGGGGTCTGTGCACCCTTGATTTTTCCCTCAGGGTCAAACTGTTAATGCCAGTCACTGCTTTGAAATTCTGAGGCTGAGTTTAAATATAATATTATCCCTCTGTATTTGAATTAATGCAAGGATTAAACACTGTATACTCTAAAAAGACTAGCATCAAACACAACCAGTTTTACACATTAAGGTCATGTACTTGTAATGGGGAATACTACAGAGACAGGTGGATAATGTCTTCTTTGGCCTATTTTAGCTTTGTTAAGTTAAAAAAAGGATAAATAATGTCATCATGGAGACCATAAATTGTTAGGATTTTTGTGACACAAACTTAGGATGTGGAGTTTAGAAAAAGCAAATAACCCTGGAAAGAGCACTTTGATGAGCAAAGGGACATTAAGTTGGTTGCAGTCCCCTACATAACTGATAAATTAGATGATGATTTATCATACACTCTGGAACTTTCAAACCTATCACTTCACTGATAAACTACTTAGATTATTTTAAAGCAAGACTTTAAAACATCAGATTACATAAATTGTCCATTAACCATCATACAAGCCATTTCTGCCTTACAGCTCTGCCTTTTAGTATAAGCTTCTCAATTTGGGTATTTAAAATGGGTGAAAATTCCCAAAGAAGATGAAAAAAAAACTTAAAGGACATTAGCATATAAAGTTCAATCTTTCTTAACCTTCTCAGATCATGCCAATAGGAGACTGTTTAGTCTTGAATTACATTAGGGAAGGCAGGATGATATTTAAAGGTATTTTATTTGGTGTACAAAACCATACTGTCTCATAAAGTGAACAGTAAACTAAAATAAGCTTTATTTATAGCCAGGTATAAGTAGACAAGAAATGGGACTCAAGTGTAGAACCTCATGTCTGTCTGCAAAGCTCCCAAACTCTTTCCATGTTCACTTCCTTGGTTTTCTCCGCCATGACTCTACACTGACCATCTATCACCAGTCACCACGAGCTATTAGCAAGGGGACTAAACAACACAGTATAGGGATGGCAAGGAATTTAAGCTGAGCCAGCTGCTGCCAAGGGAAATATACCTGTATTTCTCAAATGAAATGTGTGTTTAATTTATTATATTGCATTGTCACACATTTAAATAATAATAAAAAAAGATATTCCACTTACTACTTCAGCACCCCATTAATCAAATAAAAAATCAGGTGGATTACATGGACCTCCCAGCTTGAATGGGCATGATGCATCTGCTGGGCAGTGTCAGTTCAGTCCTACCTGCTGTGATGGTGATGGCTGCTTCTCATCACCAAAGCTCACTGAAATGAAAGGCTACAGTCACTTCTATTCTTCAAATCTGCTTGTGTAATCACACAGTTAAATATCACCCTTTAAGAGCTGCTGACACTTTGACAATTGCGTCAAAGAAACCCATTTTACAGCTTATCTTACAGCTTCTATTTTCATTGTTTTATCTTTGTTATCTACCATTTACCCCCAATAGTCTGTGTTGATGTAAGAGACAACAGAAATTGAGAAAGTGAGATTAGAGTTATAGCATGCAAAGAGAAACAGAACCTTATCAGTAAACAGGGACTTTGCTTGATATCATTTTGATTGACACTGGCAATAATTGCCCATCACCGGTGTGATGAAGTCTTCCACAAAGCTAGTGAGCTGGAACAAGCCCCGTACACTGACACTGGGAGTGCAACCCATCGAGCATTCTGAGGCCTCAACCCCAGTGCCCCAGCACACAGGCGCTTTTCCTTTACAGTTGTCTCCCCCAGGTCATAAACATAATTTACTTAGACTTTACTGAGATATAGTAGTGCACTTTCTAAATCGACTAAATGAGTTTTAACTAAGGATTTACTGCACACAACATTTTGTTTACAGAGAAGACAAATGTATTGTAACTATAGTATTAAATTTATTTAACCATACAATCTATGTATTTAACCACCATTCACACATGCACTGCTTCTTTAACTTTTCAAGGTGTTTGCTGTACTACCTTGCTGTTTATTATAACACAAATGTCTAAAACAGTAAAGCATGACTTTATGCTGCCATCTTTAGAGTACAAATAAACACTTGTGTAAATAAAGCATGTCAGTTAGAATTTATAGAGAGTGGGCGTGTTGATAACATTACATAAATTGCAGCTGTTCTTTTCTGCTTGCCTGTATAGTGCTTTGTAGTCTCTTGTTGATACTGCTGATACATCCACATACATACAGTGATCATTAAGGATAATTCCTTCATGCCTTTATCCTATACACTCTACCTAAGCCCCATCCCAAAAAACCAAACAGATCATTCCAGTAAATGAAAATGCCTCTGAAACAGCAAAGTTTTAAAGATCCCTTCTGGTGAAAATAAATTGTTTGACCATTTGTGTGTGAACGTGGTGTTTTTATATTCTACATGGCAAATCTGGGGTTGAAACAGCAGACAATGCAATGACTTGGATTATACTCTGCATATCATTAGTGTGCTAGGGCATAGAGAACTGTGGTGTGTCAGAGGATAAGGTAATGCTATGTGGATCTATGTCATATCATTATTAGGAGACAACTAATGTAGTCAAACCAAAGAATCAAGATATCCTTTAGTCATAAAAGTCATAAAAAGTCATATAAAGTCATAAAAAACAATGCATTAAATACATTACCATGGTGATACATCCACTTGCAAGCGGCATTGTATGATTTGGTCCTTATCTATTTCTTCAGAAGCTGTATTTGAGTATGTCAGCCTGTAAGATGATGAGAGTCTAAGGTGTGATAGCAGTGGAGAGGTGGGCTGGAGTGGTTGCTGATCATGTCTGTGGCCATGGCAGGGACCTCATGAATATTTATAGCTCACAGCATTCTTAATGAGGTCAAACATGTAGTGTGGTGTTTAAGCAATTTTAAGAAATGAATTCATTTTTTGTCTTGAAAATTTTTTTCTAGATATATAATTTAGATTAATCAGACATTTTATGACTTACATCAGTTAAATGAGTAAGTCTAAAATTTTTCACCTTTTAAGTTAAAATAGCATCACCAGATGTTTGTGTTGAAAATTCAAAATCCTCTTATTTCTGGTTTAATTATGTACAGTGATACAAATGCAACCAGCATAGAAAAATTATGTTTTTATGCTGGCTGGCTGTTGTTAGTTAGTTAGACAACCTCAATGTTAAGATGCCATCACTACCAAACACGTTGGGTATGTCCAATATTACTATGAAACATTAAAAGTGGAGCTGTACACAGCTGACTATTATGCAATATAAGTCTGTGATCCTCAGCTCAGGGCAAAACAAAACTACAAACAGAATGCCTCATAAAAAAATTCATGGATCACAGGCATGACATGAGAATAGCATGTAAAAAGACTGCCCATTGAGAGACATATATGAAATGGAACTGAAGGAATCTCTGGTTTGCCACTCAAAGAATATAAATATTTATACTTTTTGTCCCTAATGGCTATTTACTTGCATTGCTTTTGGGGCATTATTTTCTAATTTTATTATAGGTATAGTTAAAATAGATTTTACAAATTCATGTACACTTTCATAAATTTGTGTGCATATATGCAGTTTTTTACTCATATTCATAAAAAGTGAGAATGCTTGTGAGAACTGAAACAGTTTCACTACTCTCCACATTTGTTACAACACTGGCCCCATAAGCAATGACAAATGACCCATTTTGTCACTTAGACTTGAGGACATTTATCCCAGAAATATTTAGATCAAATGGGAAGATTGCTTTGTGAGCACATACATGCTCATAAAACACCATCCCTCTTTGTTCCAGACATTCCAAAAGTTTTCAGTTTTGTGCCACCTAAAGGAGAAACGAAAATATCAAATTATCAAAATTGATGGAAAGATATGACATAATTCAATAGTCAAAATACCCTAAAGTTTGCTGAATTGCTACTGACTAATAAAATTACAGTGGCTGTGCTAGCCCTAATGACAGTTCTATAGCCAGTTTCCAGGTAATGTTGTTAAGGATTATTGAGACAGAGAGTTATAAGCACTCTCATCAAAGCTACAGCACATGTGGTGGCTCCTTCTCTGTACTTTACTCAGACAGATAAGGTAGATTAACCACGACCCAATTGCTGGGCTGTTCAGTGAAAATGGAGGTCAGAGCCACTAAAGACTGTGTGCTGACATTGGAGAGACTAAGGCACCATTCAGTGACATTTGTGTAGAACTGCAACAATGAAATATGTCAGCTTAGACTGGCTATTCCATAAAAGGCCTTCTCTTTAAACCTTCATAGACAAACATATTTACCCTTTCAGTCAAAGTCTTGTTGGACTTATCCTAGGCTACCGTTCACTATCCTTTGTTAAAGTTTTAAAAACTCATGACATCGGATAAGAAAAGAATAAAGAGAAGGACACAGGACATTGTGTGACTGTGTTACATGGGTAAGTAAATAATGGAGGACTGATCAAAAAATAGTTAGGTCCTCGGACTGTCTCTGTGTTCTTAGTAAAACGTTAGAAATACAATCTTTTAGATTATATAAAGGTCACTTTCTAAATTATCCAAATCTGCTGTTGATTTTCAAGAGTATGAATGCTATATAATGTATGATGTTTCTGGATGGTGTTTGTATGATAATTTTTAAGAAGGAGGACTATTAGAATATAAATCCAATTTAAGCCTGTTCTACCACTGCAGTTGATATGAAAAATGCATTCACCCTAATGACAAAAGTAAGTCTCCATGACAACGCCCTCCACTACATTATATATCATGCTTGCCCTCAATTCCCGCCCTCTACAATCAACAGAACTGACAGCAGGTGATGCTTTGGAAGTGTCACCTGCTAACTACCTGTCCTTGAATTAAAAACACTTATGTGTATTGCAGTCATCTAAGTGCATGAGACATCATTTCTCTCTTTCAGCAGTTCAAACCTTATGTCACAGAAATGCTTTTTAGCTGATCACTTGGCATCCAAGGACACTATGACTCTTGTCCAAATTATGTTACAAGTGCAAGATCGCAGAGCCACCAAAAAGGGAAACTCATATCAGTATTTTTTGAATAACCCTCTTTGCCACATTTCAGATGTAATGCAGTTAGTCAGACGCCCCAAAACATTTTAACCAGTTAATCGGTAGCACCTGAAATTCCAGCCCTTTTTTAAAAAAAAGTTTACTACCCTTTATTGACAGGTTTCACTGCTGTCTCAAATGTTGGAGTCTGATGGTGTAGGGATTATGCAAATCCCAGCTGTTTTACAGCATCTAGCTTTCAGCGCTACTGCAGGAAGTAGTGAGGATGTTTTAGCTCAGGTTTGTTCCCAAGTTTGCACATAACATAGTACTTCTCTTTGTGTGTTGCAATTAAAAATAAAATAAATAAATAAATAAAGGGATCTACCCTTCCTTGGGTGAACGTAATCTGACCTATATGGAGAGTAAGTGTGGTTAACTCACATCCAGCCAGTTCACTGTCTTGCCCTCTGTGACAGCTTGCCTTGACCTGGTAATCTGTCTTGACTTCTCATTTGGCACACTGTCAGTCGAGTTGTCCAACTCACACTTTGATGTGTTTTTCAGTTAAAAAAGGAGTAGGTACACAGTTCATTTTGATAGGTAAGACAAACCCAAAAAAGTCTCACTCTCACAGGTGAACTCCTGGTGACTGATTAAGTCAGATCCACCACTCAAGTGTAGTGTTAGTTTGACCCTACTTTTTTTTGCCTGCCTACACATGTACTTCTTGAAGGCACTATCAGACCCTTCATACGTGTGAAATAAACTCTGTTTCTATATATTTTTAATTGCAGTTAATTTGTAATGATGAATTTATAAAACAATTTTGTAATATTAACAATATTTGTAATATCATCAATATCAATCGATATCCTCATGTTATCTCAATAAAATTCCACTGGCCAAGCCCTTGTATGGACGATGTCATTAATACTGAAAAACACCCTAAATCTAAAAAAAAAAGTAATTTCTTGGTCACATTTCAAGATTTCCTAATGGCAATTTGTTGAATACATCATACACATCTCCTGATAAGATAGTTATGTGATCCCTGTAAGGTGCAGTAGAAGGATAAAATGCTGGAGTGAAGAGTGTATGTTGTGCCTGCTGACCTTGGCATTCATATTTATTTGTATTTGCACTACTGACTCAGCCAGGAACAACTCCAACTGATCTCCTGGTACCTCTCCATAGCTAATTTAAGAGCTGCTTTCTCATCCCTTGGCTGCCAACATGCTAAAAAATAGATTGTGGATGGCTTGAAATTAGCTGTGTGAAGATGCATGCATGTGCAAGCATATGTAGTACCATATCAAACCCTGTAAATCATAAGAACTGAACTGTAATTGTCAGGTATTAGCCTCAATCCTTCATGGGCAAACAGGCCAGATAGCCTATCAGTTAGTTACAAGATCAATAGTAACTTAACAGCATAATGTGTATTAATCTGCTTTGAAGATTAAAAAGGTGATGCACTGACTATGGCCAACAGCTATGTTTGAATAGACAGAACAGTGTCAATGATCACCTTGTTTTAATGGGATATTTTCTTTCACATGTTTTGGTAAACCAAAGCTATCTGCTTTTTCACCTCCTTTCTCTAAACAGAGCAAAGCTATATTGATTTTGTTTCCTTTTTCTTGCCTGTCATGCCTCTCTGACCAGGAAAGTCTGTATTTGAATGTTTTTGTGAAAGCCAGTGGTTGAGACTTTATGGTCAGTTGCTCATCAGTTTTTCTCACTTTGGGTGTTTGGATTTCCTCAGAGATTTAAATTAAAAGAGGCCATTCACAAGTGTGGAACACAAACATTGACATTGAAGTTGATGGAAAAGGAGAACTGTTTAATGATTTATTTTGGTTAGGGGAATTAAGAATAATAAAAACTGTTGAAAAATATAAATTTTGCTGAAAGACTTCTTGGGAAGTCTAAGCCCATGCCATTAGCAAGTTACAAACTATTTAAGTAGAGAGGATCTCTGCCTCCCAGACTAAAAACTGAAAGACTGGTCCACAGGAGAGGACTCTGATAGCTGCAGACCTTTGCTCCCACTTTACTTTTTGAATCATAAGTAAGCCTGCATTCCTGGACTGCAATTTCCTGGCAGGGTAATATGTGTTCAAGATATGATGGTGCCTCACTGTTGAGGGCTTTCTAGTTGAGAAGAACAATTTTTAAATCATATTCTGTATTTTACAGGAAACCATTGCAGAAAGGATAATTGCAGAAATAGGGCTCCTTTGCTGTTTATCAGTCTTTATGCCATAGCACGGCATAAACTATAGTCTTTAGAGATTTATGCTGCCTTCCAATGTGTTCTTGTCCTGGCTTGTTGTATGGAAATTTGATTTGAAATTTAAAATTAATATAAAATTTGAAACTGCCTTTACTGTATGAAGTCATTGTGAATTTAGTTAAAGAGTACACTGGCCACCCTTATATTAGCTAACTTGGCTAATATTACTCACAGCATCTAGATACAAGGATACAAGGAAGTTTATTGGTCATTGTACAACAGGTTTAATAGTGAAATTAAAATGCGATTCCCTCTTGATTGATTAATTTGTGTATAAAAAATAAAATAAAATTATTAAACATGGAGGAGTGCAGATGGTGCATTAAACTATAGTCACAGCCTGAGGGACGAAGCTGCTCTGTAGTCTGGTGGTACGGCAGCAGATACTTCTGTATCTTTTGCCTGACGGAAGCAGGGTGAACAGGTTGTGGCTGGGGTGAGTGTTGTCTTTTAGTATCCTTTTGGCTCTGCGCAGGCACCTCACCTCCTCAATATCACTGATGCTTTGTAGATGGGTACCAATGATGTTTTGGGCAGTTTTAATCACTCATTGCAGAGACTTCCTGTCCTGGGCTGTGTACATCCCATGCCAGTTTGTGATGTTTCCAGTCAGGATGCTTTCAATCACTCCTTTGTAGAAGTTGACAAGAACTTGGCATGGGAATTTTGTTTTCTTAAGTTTCCTTAAGAAATACATCTGTTTCTGAGCTTTTTTAACCAGAGCAGAGATATGTGAAGTCCATGACAGGTTGTTCTCTGTTATGTTGATTCCCAGGAACTTAAAACTGCTCACTTGCTCCACCTCAGCTCCACTGATGTAGACAGGGCTGTTTGTCTTTTCCTCCTTTTTTCAAAATCAACTATCAGCTTTTTGGTTTTGCTTATGTTGAGTTAAGTAAGTTGTTTTCTGTGCACTATTCTGCAAGATGGTTGATTTCCTCCCAATATGAAAACTCATTGTTGGAAACCCAGCCAATGATGGTGGTTTCATCTGCAAACTTCACAATAGAGTGTACTCCATGTCGAGGGTTGCCTGGGGGGCTCGGGTGTTGAGTACAAGAGTGGAGGAGGAGAGACTGCCAATCCGAACTTACTGGGGTCTGTTTGTGAGGAAGTCCAGTATCCAATTGCAGAGAGTGGTACTGATGCCCAGAGGGTTCAGTTTTCCAATCAGCTTCATGGGGGAGATTGTGTTTAAAGCTGAGCTGAAATCAACAAACAGCATTCTGATGTAGGTGTTGCTTTTCTCAAGGTGAGTGAAGACTGAGTGGAG
>JAPZDY010000015.1:357000-367526 GCA_029783645.1 Ctenochaetus hawaiiensis | reverse complement strand
GATGTTATCAGGCCCAGCAGCTTTACTCATATTCACTTTCAGCAGGACTTTCCTCACATCTGCTGTGGATACTGACAATGGCCGGTCCTCTGGAGGTGGAGTAGACTTCACAGCTGACTCTCAGTTGAGGAGATCAAAGCAAGCATAAAATGTGTTTTCGTCTGATATCATCATTTGGTAATCTGTTGCCAAAGTCAGTCGAGTTCATTAATACAGTATAACGTGAGGTAATTTTGAGGAAATCAGTCAAAAAGGCATTAAGATATTTCAGTAAGAAAACAAAAATGTCAACTATATGGTGGCCCAAGACGTAAAGTCAAAGGTTTCACCCTCAGGGGACCACAAATACAGTACCTGTGCACAATGTCATGACATGGCATTAACATTTGTTTAGATATGTCAGATATTTAACATTGCCATCCCTAGAGCCATATTGTAACCATGTGTGAAATCTAGTTGCACCATACAAGTTAGCTACAATGCAGAACTGTCAAATGTTAAATTCATGAGCTTATCTAAAAGTTCCTTTTTTTTTCTCTTCACAGGAGTATGAATTTGTGGTTCTGCCAAATGCCTACATGATCCACATGCCTCATGCACCCAGCTTTGATATCACCAAGTTCCGGTCCAACAAGCAGTACCGGGTCTGCCTCAAGACCCTGAAGGAGGAGTTCCAGCAGAACATGTCGCGGCGCTACGGCTTTGCAGCCCTAAAGTACATGACGGCTGAGAACAACAGCTAGCCACCACTGCAGACCCTCACAACCCAGACCCTGAACTACTGACACATTCTGTGGGCTGGGAAGGAGGGGGCACATGAATAGGATGGCCCATGTGAGGCCATCGCGATACTATGAGACTGGAGTCCCTCAGACTTTGTTTGAACCTTTAACCCTTAGTGTGGGACTGCAAGGGTCTTTGTGTCCATTCTTTGTCCTCTGCTGTGGAATGAAGAGATAATTCAGGAAGAGATCTCTTCTGCCAGGATGTAAAAGTTATAAAAGACAACATGAGAGACTGCTCGGCCTGGGTTCAGGCTGTGTGGGCCCTGAGTTCTGGCCCTGAAATCTGAAAGGCAGCAGGCAAAGGAAAGTAGACATTCAATGCCTTGCCATAATTTTAAGATCAATGACAGAGTTGTGGGCTGTGTGTGTTTGTGTGCGTGTGTGTGTGTATGTGTGTGAGAGTTTTAGTGTGTGTGTGTATGTGTGTGCGTGTATGTGTGCGCTTGTGTGTGTGTTGTGTATGAGTTCCTCCAGGACAGCGCTTAGCAAAAAGCTTAAGGAGAGCTGAAGATGCGAAACATTGTGGGTTTACATTCTGTTTGCACGACTTCCAAGTGCCAACAAAGAGCAGCAGCAGTTTGACTGACAGCACACCCCGACTCAAAAGCAAATCATTACCAGGCGGCGAGATAAGACAAAGCAGTAAACATGTCCACACAGATTTTGAAAATCTCATTGTGACGAGTGACACTCAGATATTGAGGCGAGCAGCCAGGCAGCCAACCATCTGGTGCTGCTTAATTTGTTTGATAGCTGATAGAGATCAGAATAAATCCTCCTCCTTGTATGACAAGGCAAGTTAAGTGCAATGGCTGGAGGTCGTCCATGCGGTTGATATTCAGGGTATCTCCACATCAGCCTGAGTGTGCTGCTAGACAATGTTTCCAGTGTTTTGTTATAACCATGCAGAATCTGACAGCCGCTGTTTTGGTGTGCTTTTTGTTTTTGTTGTTTGTTTGTTTGTTTTCTTTTTGTTGTTTGTTTGTTTTCTGTTAGTTTTTTCTGTTTGGTTTTGTTTAATTTAAATTGACGTCAGTGCGGTCTGCACAAACACCTGCTGAGGTCCTGTCTGTTTGTGAAGCTGCCACCCCAAAACACTGAGCCAGTCACTGAGCTGACTGTTTACCTTTCCCTCCAACAATCAGAATTATTTATCAGTGTGTTTACAGTCCCAATAGTTGGGGGCAGAGGTGTCTCCTCCACTCGCGATATTAGAAGTTTGAAGAGGACAGGAAGGAGAGGTCAAACTCTGCAAATTATCCACTTGCGGTCAGGAGAGAGTCATAGACATTCTTTCTGTTCCTCCCTCTTTCTTTCTCACTCTGGCCTCTAGTTTGACAGCTTTGTAGTAACAGTGAAGTGGTGTAGTCTGCTCAAGTGCTGCTGTGACAGCCATGTGCCAGACAAATCTCCCCCCACTTATCAACTGTATATTCTGATTCCATGTGGTGAAAATACCAGAAACTAGCTGTTGAGTATCACATTAGGATCTATGTTACTGTATGATTAGATAAATTAAACTAAAGTTACATCAAAGGCATAAATGGAATACAGATAACATAGAAATATCACACCTTCCTGTTAGATATAATTTTGCTGTTATAAATTGCATTACATAAAATTAAGTGAGTTAGTGTGTCCTGACAGGGTTTTCATGGAAGTGGTATGTAGTGCTTGAAATGCTAAAAAAAACACAACATCCAGATATGTGTTTGCAACCCATCCTGATTTTTCCCTGCTACATGCAAATCAGGGTTGTCTCTGCTTTAGTCCAGATGGTGGAAGCTGTTTGGTAATGGAGAGAGACAGCAGCAGAAAAACTTCTGCATCTTAGTTACTTATGAATTGCATTATGGACAAAAACCTATCATCTTTATTGGCCCTAATTCATACCATCTTACCCACGTGGCTCATTCGGTGATTAAAGATAACTGGGATCAGCTCTTCAAGGTCATTTGTGTTGGAGTCTCTAGAGCTGCTTTCATTCTGTCTCTCAGATGTGTCAGCAGTGTTAAAAGATGGTTAAGCTGGGTGTAGAGTCAGCTGCTGTTGACCCAGGTGAAAGACCCTGGAGAGTCATCTTCTGCAGATTGCTGGCTAATGTAGTTAAAGCAGGGAGAAGGAAACAAAAAAGAAACAAATGCATTTATTAACATCTTTTGAAAATCTGACCACAGTGTATAACAAAAACCTCTAACAGTAGATAGAACAATTACAGCCAAGTTCAATCAAACTTCTCCTGTCACTTAATTGCCAGGAATATTTATTTATTTAAAAAAAAAAACGTAATTTGTTTTCAGTTGAATTGTCAATCAAATATGGTAATCATCTCAGGAAAGTTAGCTGTGAACTGTAATGATGTTTAGGAGAGCTGAGATTTCAATCTGATGTTTAATCAGAAAAGTTCACTTTGTGGTAAAACTAGAAGCCCCCCCCTTTTCTGTCTCTCTCCGTCTATGTCTCTCTCTCTGTCGTGACAGCAGCCTCTCGCTGCACAGGGCTCAATGCTGTCATGCAGGTGTATGTGTGAGAACACTGTGGCTGATTGTACATGTACATTCAGTATGCAGATATGTGTGTGTGTGGTAGTACAGCTATCTTTGTGAGAACCAATTTGAGTTGTAGACTTTGGGAATAAGTACATTTGGCCTGCCCTCACGTACAGACAGACCTATAAAGGCTGTTTGAAGGTTAAGTCATGTTTTTTTTATGGGTCAGGTCATTCTTAGGTTAGGGTTAGTGTTAGGTATTTAGTTGTGAAGTTGTGTTAAGGTAAGAGGCCGAGGAATGTATTTTTAATGAGGGTCCTCACAAGTATAGAAGTATGAACATAAGTGTGTTAGCGTGCATGTGGGTGTGTGAAGTTTGGCTCTGTTCTAAATGTGTGTGTGGCTTTGCGAGGCTGGGAGGAGCTGCAGTGTGTAAGTAGGACAGTGATGACTGATGCTGCTACCTGAATAAAAGCAAAGAGTCAAACACTGCTGTCACTTTGTTTCATCATTTCAGTCCTCATGAATATCAGTTTAGCCTCATGAACCCAAAGTAAAGAGGCACTCTCACCTCACACATAGACAGTAGATCTGTGTGTATTTCAACTTGTAAGAAAAGAAGAGTGTAAAGTAAGTGAACTCAGCAAAGAGAGTACCAATCAGCCAATAAAAAAACTGTATAACGTTTCTGTTTCTCTGGAGAAGCTTTGTCAAGTCGAAGTAAAAAACCTAGATGATGTCATGGTGATGTAGTAATTATCTAGTTTTGGCTCTGTGATGACACATGTCTGAATAAATTCTTTCCACACTGGGGAGCACAGTTGCAAGCAAAGAACACCCCCCCCCTCCCCTCCAGAACAAACCTATCTACAAACAGTCAGGTGTTGCATAGAAAATTCAACAAATTACAGAGTTCAATCATAGAAACATCCTCTGAAATGATCAACAAGTTAAGGAAATTGTGCACTGTTTTTAAATCAGTATATCTTTGTAGGCAGTGGTTGGCATTAATGTGCGTAATTATACAGTCTGCCTTTTTATATGTTAATGAAATTCAGAGGTTAGTGTTCAAGTCAATTATTAGATTTAGTGAATACTGTGATCATTATCTTTAGCTCCAGGAGGCTTATTCTCACTATCTTGTCTTCTAAAATTTCCCGCCACATAATATTACACCTGAAGTACAATGCATATGTAATAAGGACTTACATGTAATTTACTATGGGAAAAAAGCATCTACCAAATAGATAGATGTAATTATAGTTTCAAAGCAATGTCAGTTATGAGGAAAGAAGCTTTATATGATGTGTGATTCCCTTCTTAATGAACCTTTTTTATTACTGTGTGATTATTTTTATTTACTGTTCTATTTTCTCTGATGCCAGGTTTATTCAGTATTATCAGTACTGCTGTTGGGATAGTTGAGGCCGAAGAGACAGTAGGCTGACCTGACCCCAGTCTAAATGGAATGAGAGCAGGGAGAGCTGAGCACCCAGTTTATCAGCTCCCTGGAGTCTGCCTATCCCCAGTAGAACTCTCCCTTAACCTCCCTTTAAATAAGGTCCCGCGACACCGTTCTTATCGGATAGGCTATTAAAAGTTTTAGTATAGCCTGTCATTAATTCAATTTAAAATTTAATGCATGAATTTCAGCCGACTTCTAGATAAGAAATTCGAAAGGATTGGAGGAGGTTGGCCTTGCAGAGATGTACTGTGGCCTTTGATTCCATAAGAGGAGATTTTCAAGGCAGCACCGACAGCTGCGTTCGTTTAATAGGACAATGCATTTTAAGAAACTGGGAGCTTTAAAAAATCTTTTATGATGACCAAATGTAAGGTGTCTGTCTATCAAAAGACTGGATAATTTATTCAAAGATTTACAGCTCCACTTTGCAGGATTTAGTATCATCTGTTGGTGATGTTATAGATTGTAAGTATGAACATATGTGTGTTCTTCAAGAAGTAATTCTATGATATCATTTTATTCTGAATGTTAACATTAGCATCTAAACAAGGGGCTAGATGAAAAGTCAGAGGATCTCCAAAGTGATTACAATTCATTCTGAGTGGTACATTATGTCCGAACAAATTTAAGAGCAATCTATCCAATAGCTGTTGTGACATTTCTGTCTGGATTACAGTGGTGGACTCACCAAGTGGCCAGCTGGCATCACCGTTTCTGGAGCCGAGCCACTGGCATGGCTGACAGATAGTCCCATTTAACTCCTGAACCCAGTGAAGGCCAAAATCCATCCAGCTGCCTCTGCTAAAATATTTTTGTGTGTCTGAAATGACCAGTCAGGTGAGGGAGACACATGCAGAAACAGTGCCATTTGTTATAAAGGAGGTCAGCACCAGAGCCGTGTGTACTACTGTTCTATCTTCACTGTAAATCAGTTGAACCATTAGTTAGTCAAGTCAGAAAAATATAAAATAAGATGTGTGAGAGACGGTTTAGGGTTCAAGGTATCTTTATTATCCCCAGGGGGGCAATTGGTTTCACAGCCAGCAGTAATAAATAGACATTACACAAAGCAAATGGGTACAAAAACAAATATCAAACACAAACTATAAATTACTAAGTGTCATTTACAAGACCGATAGCAGCAGGATTAAATGGCTTTTCGAACCTGTTTGTTCTGCATCGTGGTAGATTGTATCTGTGTCCTGATGGAAGCAACACAAATTCATTCCACAAGGGATTGCTCTTATCAGCCAAGACAGATCTGCACACCTTCACAATACCCTGCTGCTGATTTTTTTGGTTTAGCTGAAAGTGACCCATGCCAGCAGATAAAAGAAAAAGTAAGAACACATTCAGTAAAACATTTTCAAAAAAGTGGTGTCGACATTAAAACTGTGAAGTTTACAATAGAAATGCATACGCTGATGTCCTTTTCAACTTTGGGGCACAAAGCACAGTTTGCTGTTGATCACAGTACAGATATGTTTGTACTGTTGTACTGCTGTTCAACAGCCTGATCTCCATCACAACAGGGGAATTTTTTTTTAAATCAGCACACATCTCTTTCCTTTCTGCCATTATGTTTATTAATGCTTGAAAAGATGATTTGCAGCAGTTGATGAAATCCCTCACTACAGGACCATGTTCAGAGTCATTACTGCTGAGGAGAGACACTATAACAGAATCATCTGCAAAACTGATCATGTGAATGCAATGTTAGCACATTAACTGACTATTTTGACCTTTTTTATAAGAAACGTGAATCAAGTAATAATATTTACATCATGAGGACAGCGCATTAACCTAAGGGACAGAACATGTTTGATGTGGTGGTCTCTCTGGTGTCTGCAGGGCCCTCAGCAGATGCTCAGCTCAATTCAGCCTTAGGCCAGCTGTGGTCTGAAGGATGACTCTGACACACACACACGGCTGTGCTGTTTTTCAGCTGCTTTCTTAAAGCCTCGATTTTGTGGCTTTGGAATAGCTGCTGAATAACATCAGGTTGTTTCTCAGCCAAACACTCCCAGGGGGCCAAAAAATCTTCACAATTCATGTATTCACTCACTTAAATTCAGGAAACATTTCAATCAAAACAGTACACTAAATTTTGATATCTTAACCAACTAGACACAGGAAAGATTGAGAAGAGATGGATACAGCAGACAGGCAGCCTTCCTGTTTCCTATAAACACACGGTAAACTTTACTGTCTATAGACTTAAATATACTCCAACAAAAGAGTTTATGTCTTTATAAATATTCTCTGTAAGATGTCGGAGGGATGGTCTTATGGTGAATCATGTATCCATACTGACACCCAGTGGTTGGGGATGGAAGTTACCAAACAAAGGGTTGTTCTCACAAGTAACACACTGGTTTTGTAAATTGGCAATGATACTGGGGCAAAAGACCAGGTGGATGAGCACAGTGTCATTATATAAATGATGGATTCAAACAAACACAATACAATACAATACAGGTCTTAGGGTTTATGTTTTTTTTTTTTTATCTCAGGACTAGCAGTTACACTAAATAATCTGCAGGATCCATCTGGTTGTTTTTTTCATGAGTCTTCATCCCCATTTGCTGCCTTGCTCCATAAACAGAAGCTGGTCAAGATGTCACCATGTGACAACAGTATGGAATTTCAATCATGTGATAACAATAGGTCAAGAGTGGACGAACACTCCAAAACAGACAACACAACTTTTAACCACATTTCAAGGTTCCCTATACTACAGTTTGCTCAGTCATGGAGGTGACATAACAGTCTTAATTGACCTGCTTATTTGTCAAACTTTTTTTTTTAGGTCAAGAATAACTTTTACACCATGTTGAAATCATAGTTTAAATAAACCCCAACATTCTCTGAAACATAGGGATATACCTTTTAATTAATGTGAGATACAGATCCCACAAGATGTTCCAGGCCACAATGGCAAGATACAGAAACAATAGTTCTGAGAAAACATGCCAATTTGGTTTTTTTTGGCGTTTCAGTGTGTTTTGTAGTCTGACAAGGACATGGCATGTAAATTAGTTTGAGGAGAAAGAAGGTGGGGAAAGATCAATCTAAGGAAAATGGAAAGTAACCCCTGTTTGAAGAGAAGGGACATTTCCTCTGGAGCAAGACAAAATCAGTAAAGGAGAGCGAAAGATGAACAGCGGAAAACCACTAGCATGAGGCCAAGCACACAGCACCAGTAGGCATCACCACCGCCTCCACTCCATGCCTCTCACTTGACAAATGTTTGTTGGCTGTGACAGAGGAAGGTAGGTGGATGGTGGCTGGAAGCTGGGTGCTGGGGCCTGAGTGTAGTCTCCTCACGTAGAACCGTAATGGAGATTGTCTTGTGCGGATCGATTAAGGCAATCAATCACCCTCTGCTGGCCCTTCCTCGTGGACAGCGCGCTCAGCAGCAACATGCACACAGTTTATTACCAAAACCAAACTAATCCTCCTACATCACATCTCCTGGGAGTACAGGATCAGCGTTTCCTCCTGGTGCACTGATTTGTGATAAGTGATTTAAGTCCTACATACATTTTTAGTAAAGTAAAAAGATGAACTTGACACAACAGCAAAAGAAAGAGACATTCATCAGAACATGTTGTATCTGTATTCAGCACTTCAGAAATTTGCTTTGACATTTTATGAGTAGCTTCAAGAGACTGCTGTTCTTTGTTACTAGTGAGACACCTGTGTGAAGGATAATTCTTGACTGAATACTAAAACTCCAAAATGTTTTAGTAAAAATTTTGTCTTTTTCCACACACACACACACACACACATACACACACACACATACACACATACACATATATATATCTCAAGGTAGCAAGTCTCTGCAGGCTTTGGAAGGGGTTTGGGACCTGGACTGGGTAAGCCAGTCATATGCTCATACATACACACACACACACACACACACACACACACAACAGCTCAATGGAGAGCAAGTTGACATGATAGGGTAGTCAGGTATCGTACAGGGTTTTATGACACACCAGAATCCACAGGTAAGACAGTGGAACTCTGTCTTTTCCCTCAACAGTTCACTGGAACACAGGTTGATTGATGTGGCGACCACAAAACAGCCACAGGGACAGGTAGACAGAAACCAGGAGTGCTGAAGCAGAACTCATGGTCAGCGAAAGAAGGCTGAGACGTTTATCGGGAGAACAAAGGAGCAGGTAGGTCAAAGACAGGCTGGGTCCAAAACAGGAGACCAGTCCAAGGAAGAGTGCTGCGAAGTGTTTCGTGGGAGTTTGAGGTACATATGGTCACATATGTCAACACCTGTTTTACATCTCATAATTAAAATCCTGTTAGATTTGGGTAGGGGGTCTGATCAGGTGTGCAAGAAAGATGCTTTACTGAAAAGAGAGGTGCTCTGGACCAGCTAAAGCTGAGGGAGAAAGCAGAAGCAGGCCTGATTTCTATTCCTAAATCCGAAAGCTATTGCCAGTTGTCAAGTGTTCTGTCTGTAATGTGTCAAATGCTCTAGAATGCCCTTAGGCAAATTCTGCAATGCAGTTATCTCCTCAAGTGTATCTTAAATGATGCAAAGTTGATGCATCCAATTCACACGTTTCCAGCATGAACCAACTAAGCTAGACAGACGAAAAAAATACTTATGAATACTGTGCTAGTAGACTGACTTGTCAAGAATAAATAGCTCTTGTTACTGAGACTGCAATAATAAAGCAATACTCACATACTATGGGTGTTTAAATAATATTTTAAGGCTTCTCCTTTGCTGCTTAAAAAAAAAACAAAGAAACATTTAAAGATGACACTGAAAGTACGGTGTAAGCTGTAGAGTGTGACCTCCTCCACCCAAATTCTGAGCACTAAAGAAGAGCTTTGCTGTCCTTGCTACAGGCCTGTCCACAAAGGTTCAGGTTATCCGTCATGCGTCTAATCAAGGAAGGTGAGCTGATTTATACCCTCTTCAAGTAAAGCCTGAACAACTGTTGCCCTTAGACACTGAAGAAAGTGTGAAGTATAAACATTTATTATAATTAATGTTGAATAAGTTGCTGTTAACCTCATCGGTCCTAGCTTAAGCTCCTCATTGGAAGAAGCCTCCTCAGCGATAAGTTATCATTGATAGACATCTATGTGTGATAAAATGTGAGGAAAAAATAAATTAATCAAAGCTTTACTTTTCTGTGGTGTTTGGCCGGTTTACTGCTTTAAAGACAGACCTTAAGAGACGGTAACAATAAATGCAGGAAATCCTTTGTTCTCTCATTTCAACTTTAATCACTGATCCTGCCTCATTTGCAGCCTCTAGTGGTTTAAATGCTGAACTGAAAATTAGATAAGGCTACTAAAACTAAGACCTTCTTAACCCTTAACTAACTTAATCCAATTTCCTTGTTACTCAAGCGTAGTGATATTTTCACATCAGTGTGTCCAATTAATATTCCAATTGACTCACCAAGATTCAATGTCTCTGTCAGAACAGGAGATGTTTGAAATTTTACTCCCAATTCACTTCAATTGAAAATGCCACATATAAACATAAAATACATTTTAAAGTTTTAAATTGGAATTTTCAAAAACACCATGATTTTTACACGGTAAATAAGATAGCATGCTTACTTTTTGTATGATTATCATTTTTAAGCAAAAGTAGATCCGGTCTTTCATACAGGAAGTTTTTCCAGATCGGTGCGCAGTAGCTGTCCATAAAAAAACAAAGCAAACAACAAAGACTCATCAGCTTTATGCAAGCTTTATTTAATGATGCATTCGCTAGTTTTTTTTACATTTTTTCCCCCC
>JAPZDY010000015.1:330145-340558 GCA_029783645.1 Ctenochaetus hawaiiensis | reverse complement strand
AGATGTCTGGACCGTACAGGCGGTTCCTTATCATACAGCCCTCAGAGTGTCAGTGCATTCTTTGTCGCATGTTGCATACTACACAACATAGCCATACGCCGTGGATGCCACTTTGACCTCACGGAGGAGACATTATAGGACTTAAGACGGAGAGAGGCCGAACTACATGTGCCGTATCAGCAGGGAGAGCAGCAGAGCGCCTGCAGTCCATTTAAAGGCAAGGAGAGGCGTTCATTTGATTGGTGAAGATTACACTTGGCCGTGTTAAACCCACTCATGCCTTCTCTCCTCCCTCTTTGCCACTTGGGAGGGACGGAGGCGTGGGTGCGCCGCGCTGCGCCGGACTGCACCGTGCATGAAAATTGCAAATGCGCTGGCCACACCTGATTGGCGCAGCGCAGGCGCAGCGCACCTGAGCCCGATATCTTTTCTGTGTTTTAATCAAAGTAATGTGTTTTATATTGACAATGATCATCTGAAATATTGAGTGATGGACTTTGCAATATTTCCTGTTTCATCTCTGACCTGGTTGCAAACATTGCCCGCAGAGAGGAGAAAGTGGCAGCATCTTCTTTCAGGGCCTTCAGCTCGTTCCTCAGTTTCATCATGGTGTCAGTCACCATGGCCTTCTCTGCCTCATACTTACTCTTCAAGTTGGCCAGAGCCCCCTCTGCTGTCTAGGTGAACACACACACACACGGATCATTAATTCTGTTTACTTTTTTTTTTTTGGTCATTTTCCTCATCTCAGTTTTTTATTCTCCAGTCTCACCTTTAATTATATAAAACATACAATTTGCAAATCTTTTCCTATAAAAGACAGTGCTTAGAATTCAGCATCCTCTTACAACAGATCTTAAAATAATTGTTTAACACTCAAAACAGGAAATGACTCAGAACTTGTGCAAATTATTGTAGCAGGGTAAATGTCATTTTGTAAATGTCAGCATAGTTTGCACTCTGTGTAAATCCAAATCAGCAAAGTTATCGGTCTAATCAAAAGGACAGATATCCTCTCACTGATTACTGTCAGCTATGGCCTCTATATTGTATTACTAATGCATGCATTCCTAGGGGAGAAGGCCTGTAAAAAAGGCATATAAGCTAATATTATAAGGTGAGAGGCTCGGTAGAGCCAAGTAAGTCATTCAATCAATAATATTGGTTTATGTGTTTTAGAGAAGAAAAGGCCAATGAACGGCTGGACTATAAACTGCTGAACTCATCCTATAAAGGTGTTGTTAAACTCAGCAGTAAAACCCAGTCGGCTGTTTTTGGAATATTAGTTGATTTCTCTGGAGTCTGGATAGAGTTTTGTTATGCTATAAACTAAATAGATATGTGATGTCATAGTTTTTTAAAACTATGAAGTGATGTTTTAAAAAACTATTAAAAAACTAAAAACTATGTCATTAAAACTTCTAATTAAATATGCTTTGTTTTTTTTCTTCAATTTGACAGGAATCTGATTAGGTTGGAATCTCGATCTTATGACCAAAACATCATGACAAATGTGGCAACAAGTAAAGCCCATGTATGTTAAATTTTAAATCAGAGGCAGCTTTTGAAACAAATGTTCTACCCCAGTGAAGAGGTTTTTTTTGTTTTTTTTAAATGTCAATTTAAATGTGAATTTTTTTTCTCCGTTCAAATGTTAGGCCAACAATCATTCCCCCCAAAACTCGCCTATCTTTTTTCCTTACATAGTCCAAAGTATTGCAGGTCTAACCTGTTTGTTAGCCTTGAGCACCAGTCTGAGGGTTGCTATCTGCTCTCTCTTGGTGCTGAGTAGAGACTTGAGCTTCAGAATCTCCTCCATGCAGCTCTCCTTGTCCTTGTCCAGGAGAGGGGCCAGTTCCCTGGCTGCAGCTCTCTGCCTCGACAGCTGCAGAGATCTGTCTACCGCCCGCTGAAGGTGCTTCACCTGATGGAGGACACAGGAGAGGCAGAGGAGATAGGAGGTGAAGACAAGAGTCGATAAGAGAATGCAGGGGGTTTACTTCATTTTCAAAATACTGAAGAGAAAAAGAGAGTAGAAAGGAAGTTACAAAGGAAGTAAAAGTGGAGAAAAAGAGAAATTATAAGGTTAAAAGGAGGGAAGAGAATAGAGGAAAGATGAACTGAAAGAGAGAAGAAATAATGCAAGGCTGAAAAAGCAAGAAAAAACATGCCATACTTTCCTCAATGTGTCATTATTTAGAGAAAATATAATGAGAGGTAGAGACGAATGCACTAGGAAGGAGAGGAGGAATTTACAGGGTAAGGAAAGGAAACAAAGTGGGTAAATGGGCAGAAGATTCTAAGAGACAAGAGGGAAGAACGGAGAAAGAGAATGCCACTGATGCTAAAATGAAAACTGTGTTCTACCTGGTCTCTGATGATGGCGTTGAGGTTGTAGATGTTCATGGGCTCCCTGCGCAGCTCACCAGCTGGTTCCAGGGCAGGCGATGATGATGACGAGGATGATGAAGAGGCACTAATGCTGGGTGAGCGGGTTGGAGGTGTGCAGGGTGGCAGGTTCTGCTCAGATGGCACCTGGAGGCCCTCCCCCTCCCCGTTCCCCTCCTTCTCCTCTCTTCTACTCTCCCCTGATAAGGGCTCCTTTGATGGAGACTCTGAGGGGCTCCGTGACTCCCCAGGAGTTGAAGTTGTTGAGGAAACAGCGGCCAGCCGCCTGGCAAGGCGTGGTGTGAGGAGAACTTTGCTGTTGTCTGAGGACATGGCTTTAAGACTGGCACTGAGACCCCTAAGCCCTCTGCCTTGTCTGGAAGGAAAGCAAAATTCATTTTTCAGCAGTGGAACCTGTATGTTCAGTGTTCATAGATTTCTCCAGCATATGTTCACAGATCTGGATTTTGAGCCGACCAATTCCTGTTGAAAACAACTGTTTTTCTACTCATTCCACTGCACTGTTGCAAGTTTGAAGAAATGCTTTAATTTTTCAAATAAATTCTGCTAGACAGTGTAATCTTACCACTGACAGCCTAAACATATTTTATTGTCTGATATAAATGACAGTTCATATGAATACATACTGCAGACTTTTTGTTGCCATCCTGGAACCTTCTAGAAGAACAATTTTAATTGTCGCACAACAAAAAGTTATTTTCTTTGTTATTATACCTTCACTTGCAAGATGTGATGACTGAAAAAGCAACACTAGGTTGCTACCATTTTGAGTCACAGTTTGTAAAGGTAAGTGGAGGCACACATGAATCACCTGTTGTTGAATTGTCGGGCTGACCCCTGGTTTCCTAACTAGTTGAGATTTAGATGGTTTCATCTCTGATGGGGGAAAATGATCATACAGACTTTGATAACATAAAAAGTAAGGGAAAGTAAGTGAATTGGGAATACTCTGGAAAGCTGGGAAAATAGAATTCAACTGAGGCAGATGCAGAATGCTAACTTTCTGGTAGAAACAAGTTTTAAAATAACTCCTGAAGAATGCCCAGGAGGTCCTAAATATAACTTTTTCTCATGCTGCCCCTCCCTTTATGCATACACCACAAATTGGGCCTCCATCACTGAAACACTAAGAAATCTTTCTCTACCGTCTGATACTGGATACGCTGTGCTCATAAAACAGTCTGACCTGTAATAGTCCAGCATGACACGGTTGGGCGTCTCATTGTTGCACAGACAGACGTGGTGGTACAACTGGGCAAGCTCCTCACTCAGTGTCACCAACTCATCCTGAGCTGCATTCAACGCCCCCTGACTTTCACTGGCTGCTGACTGAGCTGCCCGCAACTCCAATTCGAGGCTTGAAATCTGAGAAAAGGTAGGAGGAGAGGAATATTTGTATCTATTTCTCATTCTATTTAAGCAGACACAGTCAGTATGACATGGTTACCTTCTCCTTTCCCTCCCGGCAGCTCTTTTCCAATGAGGAGACCTGCTTTTCCAGCTTTTGGAGCTGACTGTTGGGCCTTTGCTTTTCCTGCACTACTCCCTCCACACACTGAGCCAGTCTATCATGAAGGGCCTTCACCTCTGCCTTGAGTTCCACCACCTCTGTTACAGCCACACGGTACTTGCACTGTAAGATCTCCAGACCTGGTGTCTGGTATGAAAACACCTGACTTTTGTTCAGTGTCTCGCTCTTGTCCTTCTCAGTTCTTCCTTCCTCTGCAGCCTCCTCCTCATCCATGTCCAGCTCCATCAGGGCCTGTTGGTTGAGCTGAGAGGTGGCACTGCTGCCGCCCTCTTGGCTGAGGTGGGCCCTTCGATGCATGCGGCGGAGGGCAATTACTTTCTGGTTAAGGCGGAGGGCCCTATCATGCTGCTCCGTTAGGGCCCCCTGGGTGTGTTGGAGCTGAGTCTGGGACTCCTGCAGGCTGGTCATTAGCACTACTTTCTCACGTTCAACCTGCAGGGGGCAGCAGCAAGATTAGGGAAAAGCACAACAATGTGATCCCAGAAGTTTTCAAACAAATTTTCCATACACATTTATATCAAATTTAGACTTGGTCTTAAATTGGCATCTCTCATCTGTAATTAAGGGTGCAAACCAAATTCTACAGCTTCATCTTAAATGACTGTACTTTGTATTTTACTTTGTTATTGAGCTTTACTGCAGTTTGAATTCTCTAAATTCTTGCTTTTGCCAAAGCAAGGGTTTAAATGAGAGAGAGATTACAATAACTTCCAACTGACTGTTCACAATTCCTCTTTTACAGTTAATGAATGAATAATGAACATGGTTCCTGGGTCTGTCTCATTCATCTTAAATGTGAGCATAGAAGAACGTGAACATCAGGCCTGCCTTTATCATTTGAAACATATTTGATGATAACAGCAAAAGTCAACGACAGCCAGAAAGACAGTCACTGACCAGGAAGATGAAAGTAGAAGACTTATAAATTGGCCAGCACACAAATGATGCTTTTTGCAGACTTGTTACACAACTGACATCAGAGTCAGTTTTGACTCAAAGTTACCAGAGCTGCTGAATCCAAGTATGCTATCCCAACAATACCAGCAAAGAGATAAGCTGAGAAGAAGCCATATCAAGTAAGAGAGGAATGTGCCAGAATCAGGAAGATAAGATCTGTGATGGTAATAATACAGCATACAGCATGTTTGCTAAGCCTCAAGGCAACACAAAAAAGTGTTTTGGTGAGGAAATGATAACTGTGTTTGTAAAAAACTGTGTAAGTATAAAAAAATTCACGATTTTTTACAATATTTATTAATGTATAGAGCCTGGTGTCATTATAATTTTCAGATCTTTTAGCGAACAGCAGTATGTTTGGAAGTGCGTTGTTTCAGGACCTTTAGAAATCTCAAAAAAGGAGCCTCCTTATTTATTTCCTGGAGAACAAATTCATCTGGTAAAAGAGTCGAACTTGGCTCAAAGTCTTGTCTAACATTGTTATTCTCATCTGATGTCACTGAAGGCTAAATGCCAAAAACAAATTTAGAAAAACACACATTGTTGTAAGGCCCAATGTGATCCATTTGACTGCCTCCACTGGGTAATATCAACTAGGTAGGTCAGAGATATATAAAAATATCTCTTTCCATGTTTAGAAAGTGAGCACTGCTACAACTGGACTTGAGCTGAAAAAAACTTAAAAGACACTATAAAACCGAAAAAAAAACCTGCCTCTGATCTTTTATACTGAATGGTACCACAAATATTTATTTGGAACAGAAGGCCATATTACTGTGATGGTACTTATCCTTCATAAAGTCCACACTTGAACTGATTCTAAGTATAAAGAATCAATGCTGTACTACAAAAGTGGATTCGTTAACATGTAAAAAGAGCAGCTAAGATCGCAGCAGAAATGGTGATCCCGCCTAGCTACAGGAGAGTGGTCGATAGTGTAGTATGTCAGCGGAGATATAAATAAACTCTTCCTGCAGCTCAGCCTATCGGAGGGGCTGCAGGGAGCTGGGATGGATGAGGTTACACCTTCAGGAACTGAAGATGCAAACACGGACACACGGATGTATGTATGCACAAAATATACGCTTTGTGGTGACCTGAGCATTAGATGAACTAAATATATGAGAGAAAGCTGCTGGGAAAGAGAACAGGATGGAGTGTGTGACTGTGAGTGAGGGGTAGAGACGAATGGAGAAAGTGAGATATTGGTTGCCTCACACAGTGGGGATATTCTATGGCAGCCTGGTTTTACAGTGAATTATTTAAAGGTTTTGTTCTCTTTTCAAGAGGAGTCCTTCAAAAGAGGCAGGATTATGAATGTGGCAGAAACTGAACATTTAAAAAAAATGAATGCTACTTCACACAAGTAAAAATAGCAAATAAAATCAGATGAGTATACTGTATACACATAAGTAAGTATACATACACACACCAACATATCTGCACACACAAAGTACACAAACACATATATACATGAGTTTGTACACATGCTTCACTTCCATACAGTATGTGCACATACAGACATATAAATATTGGGAGATTATAAAAATACCTGCCTAAAAAATAATTTAACTGTTTTCAAGGTGAATACAAATGTTCTACAATCTAATCTAAAGGAAGTGTATTCCAGAGTTTGGGGTTCCTGAAGAGCTGCATGAGAAGCTCTCCTTCACTGACCTAGAGCAGATGACCTCCAAACGAGAGACAGTCAGTATGGAGTAACTCTTTCAGGAGTTTTGTGCTAACAGGAAGGAAATACAGAAAACCAGACAGAATACTACAAAATCCACCGATGAGAAGAGGGCAGCAGTTTTCCATAATGCAGGGAAAGCCAACTCGATCAACATGTTCAGGATTGTCTCATTGTCCTCAGTGTACCAGGCTCAAATGTCTCTGTGGAGAGGATTTTTCTCTCTGAAGACCATTAAACGGTCAGACTCCAGAAACAGATGCAGCACAGAGCTGGTCAAAAATAAACTTCAAATATCTGTGAGCTGTGAATTGTCATAGAGGGACTTTTCTCTGGCAGCACAGAAGGACAAAAGACTGCTTGAATCAGACCAGAGGAGTAAAACCTATCCATAGAAAAGTAGACTTGACAAGCAAAGGACGTGCTCCTCATTTCCTCCTCAACCAGGATCCCCCATTAAACTCACCACCTTTTAGCTCTGCTTCTCTTTTCACTTGAGTTCCAAGATATGCAGCCACAGATCTGATCACACAACTGAAAGTTAATCATTTCTCCTTGGCTTCAAGTGGATCCATTCCATGCTTGTTACATGAGACATGAGATATGAGATTTATTCCTACCCATTTACAGTTAGAGATAAATATCAAATACATCATGATAAGTGGGAGCGGTTTTGGATGGCACCGTCTATGTTTTTCTGCTGACAGGTGCCAGATCAGAAAAGACTTGTGAGGGTTATTTTTAAATGCAATAACCAAAAACTTTTTTGTTAGTTGGGTAGACTGCTCCCTAGAGAAACAACTATTTTGAATTCGATGATTCTACTACCAATTCTGTAATCCCATCCTCTGAGGAAACTTTATGTCTAGTTCAAGCTCTTTAATATTCTGGGTAAAGCAAATCAGGTAAACATTACATCATCAGTTTGTCACTTTCTCCCAGCAATCACATAATAAATACTTTGTCCGTGTTCACATAAATTTTTACATTGATTGATCAGAGAGTAGACTCACTGTCATCAGCTGCTGCTTGAGCTTCTGGATCTCGGTCAGGTTCATCTCACTGAAGAGGTCAGATGTTGCTGTCCCATCAGCTTTCCGACCTCTATACTCTCCATTCGCTCTGGGAGCCGACCCTGCTGCCGTCCCTGCTCCAGTCCCACTCTGGAGGTGGCCATTACACCTGACAGAGAAGTAGAGCCTTTTTAAAATCCACAAGACCTTCTACGCTTTACACAGGGCAATGTTTTTAAACACTGATAACCAGCACTTTGGGTGCAGTAATTAACCAGTAAAAGGGTGCCGAGCAATACAAAACACAGTTAAACCATTAACAAGGAACACAGCCTTAAATGAGCTCTGACTCTGACTCTGTTGACCATTCAAGTGCTCAAGTTTAAATTCAAGTTAAGTACTTTTGGGGTTTCCTTCCCCCAAAGATTCACTCTGTCCTCATGATCGATGTTTTTCAGTCATTAGATGCTTTCTTTCATTCACCATTTTTTTCTGACTTTAACAAAGTATTTAGGTTGCCTAAAGCTAACCTTTGCTTATGCTGGATGTGACACCAGATTTTTGGCAGAACTAGGCTATGCAAAAGTATTAGAGTGAGCAAAAGAGTTCCTGGCCCATTGTTGTAATAAACAGAGTAAACAATGTAAAAATAAAAACCCGGAGAGAGAAAACAGAGAGAGGCCTTTAGAATGTTTTTTTATGTGTTATGGGAATATCCTGGAAGATGTCAACAGCTGTTCCTTCATTATGAGCTGAAAAAGCTATTAATTTAATGTGAGTTAAACATTCACTGTGTCAGAGCTCATTCAGAAAAGAATGTTTCATCTGAAATTATTAATTTTAGCTATTTTTGAAAAAAGGCCAACACGATTTAAGGCTTTTTTTTTCAATTCCATCAATCTTTTCTGAACATGGCCATTGTGTACATGACATTTTCTTTCCACAATGGTTTCATGTGTGCAATATTCACCTTGATGGCTCTTCTGTGTTCGGGGACAGCAGAGTTGTAGGGGTGGCGTTGCCACTAGGTGGAGCAGAGGTAAATGTCAGGTGGGCACTGCCGGTATAGGCCACATCACACATGCTGAGGTGGTGGACCAGCTCCCTGCGCAAGTGGTTCTTTTGCTCACGCTCGCTCTTCAGAGACTCCAGCGCTTCCTCCAGCTGGGCATCTGAGATGTCCTTCAAGCGCAGGGCGTCCTGTAACTGGCTGTTGAGGAGCTGTGTCTCCTCCTCCAGGACCTTGATTTCATGCTTCAGTCCCTCATACTCCACCTAAACCAGGAGTGGAGCAACAGATAGACTCACAGACTAATTGCTCCATAGAGCAGATACTTCCAGAAAGATGCAATTAATTTAAAGTTCTACACACAGTCTACAAACATAGTGGCTCTAAGTCTGTCCTCAGATTGTTGCTGTTGTTTCAACAGTAGATGAGAGAAGAATAGAATTGTGAGATAGAATATATGTGAAATTACAGGAGACAAAAGCAAAAAAACAAACAATGTAAAAATCAGATTTTTTCAATCACTTGTCTGGAATGTATGTGTGCGAATCATCTGTACCTGATTCTGTTTGAGTGTTGACACCAGTTTCTGCAAAGAGATGTTCTCCTCTTCCAGCTCGGTATAGTCCTGAAGCAGCCGTGACTCCCGAAACTTGTACTCCCTAATCTCTTCCCGCATACGACTGCGCTGCAGCTCCAACATCTCATTACTCTGCTGAGACAGTTCAGGGACACAGAGCTACAGCTACATATGTTTTATAACATAAATAAGGCTAGAAAATGCCAAACAATATGAAAGGGGTACAAAAAAGTCACAGAATGATGTTTCACAAAATATCCTGTATATTAAGGTACTCTGCTTTAACAGAGTACCCAGTGGGTTCTGGTATGATATGATAAGACATGGTATGTACTGTACCTCCCTTAGCTCCTGAAGCACTGTGCTTAGGTGTTCATTGTCGGCCTGAGCGCTGGAGGCAGCTGACCGGCTGTGCTTCAGCTCTGACTGGAGCTCCAGGAGGCGGCCCATGTAGTAGGCCTCCTTGGTGGCAGACTCCTGCAACAGTGTCTCCTCGTTGGTCTCCCCATCTTCTGCCACTTTACGCTGGGTAGAGTAGGCCTGGCCAAATGCCTGGAACAGGACAGGAGAGAAAGGGGATATCTATACTTGATTTTGAAGAAAGATGGAGCACCAAGTAGAAATCTATGCAGACATGAGAAGAACATACAAAGTCCATGTAAGAAAGGCCTCAGCTGACTGGCGCTAAACACATACACTCACACGCATACATACACATACACATACACATACACACAAATATCCTGTGTTTGCATGTTTGGGTGTGTTTGTGTGTGTACATATATGGTAAAATTCGTTGAGAATCAGTACAGTTACAAACAGTGCTGCTAAATTTTGTGTGAACATAAAAGTCACATTGAATTTTGGGAAAGTGTGAGATCTCATGATCATATGATTTTTCAGTCTTAAAGCTATATAAGGGCATATTAAAGGAATAAATGCCTTAGCAGAATTTTATGACAAGCTTTGAGACCACACATGACTCACTGATAACCTATAACGCAAAGAGGATCAACTGCACTTTCATTGATATTATTAGATTTGTTTTGATTTGATTTTTTATTTTTTCTTTCTTTACTTTGGATTATTCTGGTTCTAACTCTTGTTTCTGAACCTTTCTACGACCCAGAGAAGGTTGAGAAATGTACTTGTGGGGAAACAAGCTAACTTAATGGGTTCCTTTATCAAGAACAATGCCTTTTGATACAAATGTTTTGAATATCAAAA
>JAPZDY010000015.1:292748-309557 GCA_029783645.1 Ctenochaetus hawaiiensis | reverse complement strand
TCACAGAGGTTTACCTCACAATTTTTTTTCAGAGTCTGGATGCAAATTTATTAACACAAATCAAAACACAAACAAATCTTTTTCTCTAAATGTGTAACATATGACATTTATTTTATTAATAATAAAATTTTGAATATAATATCACTGAACAATAAGGCCATTTGTATAAAAAGTAACCAGGTGGTATGGTAGACAGAACCATCTGGGAGGTTGTGAACAAAAAGTGTTTGGAGAAGAGAAAGCACTTAAAGAAAAAACCTTGGCAGGTGCTTGGATTAACAGTCTGTCTATTACTGTCTATCACAGGCTAATGTCAACAAATCAGATCAATAAACCACTCTTTAGGAAGTCAGTCAGGAAATGAACCAGGAAAAACGTCTACAACTGGAGAAGCCTGTGGTTCTATTCTGTGCTCTTTTATTAGTGAAGAAATACTCTTAATTTCTCATATAACTGATGCTATACCAGCATCTGTGATAACATTTTTAGGAACCCCAGTTGTGTTTTTTGTAAGAATAGGTTGCTCCTCTTGCTCTCCTCACATAGAAACCGAACGTGTAGCTTTCAATAGTTCCTCAGGACACTGACTGGCTCAAGTCACTGTGGTTGGCCACAAGGGCTTAACTCAAGGCCTGACAAGAAGGATTTTCAGCTTGTGTGATCTCATGATCCGGTAAATCCAGCTGCCTCACAAGGTGATATTAAAGATTGCATGTAAAAGTTCAACTGTGAATTCACATTTTTACTGTGATTTTGTTTTTTGAATAAAAAAGTACAACAAACATTTTGAAAGATAATCAGACAACTTCCATTATGTCAAACCAAAACTCCAAAATAACACTGCATTCAGATCATTCAACCTGTTTATTATAACAATAACCTGACCAGCTGACCCAAGAGTTGTGCAGAAGAACTGTTTTAATTGGCCTTACTATGTTTGTTTGTCATACTGCTTTTCAAAAAATTTGTTTCAGCCACTTCTTTCATTCCTTTGCACTCACTGTCGGTCCCTCAAAAACATTTTGTAACACCTGTCAGGCAACGTATGTCAATCTACAAAAGGCAGTAAATTCCCAATGACAGACAGTTTAACAGCAAAATAATGGAGTTGCTGCAGTAGCCGTTAGTCCTAAGAACAGTTCTTTTCCTTTTTTTATATTTTTGAATAGAGAAAACCAACCATATAGATATATAATATAGTTTTCTCTCTGAAGACATTTTTAACAGCGCACACAAGAACTAGAAGAAAGCTTGTTAAACACTACCAGCTGCAGGTGGAATTAAATAACTTATCCAAAAACTTAACCAGAAGAAAGTGAATTTATGTTGGCATTTGTTTTTTTTTCAATCTCACAAGGCTGAGCTGCAGTTAAGAAGTTAGTTTGCAGTGTGTATTAAAACAGGTAGGATGGGACATCTAGCAGCTGTGACTGATTATATAGTTTCCTCTGACACTGGCAGAGGAAGTGTTTTTATTTTATTAGAGTGCAGTCACACCCAGCTCAGTGAGAGCCTGTAGGTTCAGTGTATCTGCTGCTCACTGCATGTCAGACATTAAGCACATGATGTGGATTAGCTGCTGCCACGCACATGCTGGATGCCTGACTTCGCTCAGTGCCTCAGTCTTGATGTCTGTTCCTTACCTCCATCTGTTCACTCAAATTTTCTCTTGATATTTGGTGACAAACTTTCCATACAATGGGAATACTAATCATGAAACCCTCAAAACTCTCTATTCAGTTTCTTGCATTAGATATTCAGAAAAGACCCAGGTATAATCAGATTCTGTGTTTAAGTAGGCTCTTTTTGGAAATAACAAGGAGATCTCTCCCTCATGTAATGGGTGTAATCCAGAATAAGGTTGTTTGCCAGCAGCTCCCCCTGCTGTTCAGACTGTAAAACTGTGCACCTGTTGAGCTGAGGTATCAGGAAACTGGGGTGCTGCCAGCAATGATCTGGTGTGTGTGTGTGTGTGTGTGTGTGTGTGTGTGTGTGTGTGTTTGTTCAGGTGTTTTTCCCCTGATTTTTTTTTTCTATAAATTTTCCCATCAACATAGTGGTGGTATTCTTTATTTTATAGGTTGATGTAATATTCTAATGCTCTTTATTGATGCAATCACATAAGTGAAGGTAATTAATTTGTCTTAACATGAGACCTTAACATGTGGCAACAGATTAAAGTCTCTCTCCTGCTTAAAAACACATGATTTTTTGTATTTTAATGGCATTTTATATAACTCTGGTTCAAAGTTTATTCAATCAGTTTAGCTGTCAATTTTTTTTCTTGCTCTTTGTTTGTGCACATTGTAAATTTTGTTGGGTAATTTATCATATTTAGTTCTCCTTGCTTCAAAAGATTATGGTGCATTTTTGTTTGGATATATACTGTATTTTGCATATACATGAAGGCATCTGTGGTATTTTAATGTTCTGCTGCCACCTTAAGCCAGTATACCTAACTGTACTTACTTTTGTTTTAGAATAGAATAGAATAGAATAGAATAGAATAGAATAGAATAGAATAGAATAGAATAGAATAGAATATCTATCTGTCTATCTTTTGAGTGCAAAGGTCATAAATTTGTCTTAAGTTGCATTGTGTGAAGAAGTATGACAAAAATACAGCAAATCATAATTGATTCAAAACAGACAAAAAAGGGCATTGACTTATAGTCACAATTGAAGCTAAATCAAAAGAAGCATCTAGTGCTCGTCATCTAAGAAAAAATTCCAATAAAAGAGATACAATGTAGTGAATGCCAAGGTAGCAAGCTAGTTTTAAAGTTACATTATATTAAGTTAAAATTTGGACTTAAAAAATGAAAATTGTAAGCATTGTTTCAGAATTCAGACTTTTTTAACTATTTAAATTAATTTCTCATAAACTCAGTGCTCAAATACATTGTTTTTACATGCGGCTTTGTTGCTCTTCAGTGCGATTTAAATGTTGATAAATTGTGATTTAAATGTTGATAAATTGTGATTGCTGTTGATAAACTAATCAGTTAATCAACTGATTTAGGGCTGTCTTTGAGTACATTTATGACTACAAAGGTTAGCAATTTTCATGTTGCGTTCATGTTTTGCATTGATCAAAGTTAACTTTAAACTCATCACAGTGCAAACATGCTTGTGGTTTATAAATGTGTATTGTACTATTGTATTGTATTGATCAGTTACAACTCCTCTTCACTTTCAAAAATAGTATCAGCGTTTCAACTAAAACTGCCGACCACAAGAATAGTTGCTGTATTTATAAGTCTCATTAATTGCCTTATTTTGTTTAATTTTTGCTTTTTCTATTAGAGTGATTAAACATAGAATTTTAGACTCTTTAAACATTACAATAATGACTACATTATTTTGGTAACATTGCAGGTAATGAGATTCAGTCTTAATTAGCCTGGACTTGACAAAGCATCAGATATGAAATTTACAGTATTAAATGCAGTGATAATGCAGTACTTATGGATGTACATTGTACAATGAAGGTAAAGAAGATATAAATGGTGATCAATGGGCCACAAGTCAAATAGTGTTATTCTCACTGTTTTTGGCCATTGAGATTCAGAAAATTATTAAAAAATTAATTTCATAATCATTGTACCACAAATATGGTATAATAATATAAAATGGTGCAATTACGTACATTTAGGATTACCATAATGTCATTATTAAAATCAGAAAATTTTATAAATGTATTAGTAGTTATGAAGTTCATGAAATTTCTTTTTTCTACATTTTAATTTTTAGAGAGGAGTTGAGAAGTTTGTCCCCATATCACTGATGTTGGAAAGAGTGGTAACAATATTGTCCTAGGCAGTTTCAATTATCCTCTGAGAGCCTCCCTGTCCTGGCCTGTGCATATCCTATGGGGAAATGCGATGTCTTCAGTCAGAATGCTTTTATTGTGCACCAGGCAAAGGGTTTTGTTTCAACAGCATGGTGCCTGTGATAGAGCGGTCACAAATTAACCATTTGATATGCTAGGTAAAAAAATGTCCCTGTAACAGCCATTTATTCATGCGTTTGTTTATTAATTTATTGTTTGTTGCAATACATGTTTGTACTGCACGTGGCACTGGCAGCTTCCGGTGGAAGTGCATTTATACAGCCAGGTTAATGAGGCCAGGTGTGCATGATTTGATGCAAACAGGTTTTTGACCACTCTGCTGAGGCGTGGCTGAGGTGACTGCAAATGGGAGCGGTATGTATGTACCTTTGTGCTTATTTGTGGAAGCAATAAATGGAGCAAAAGCAACTGGAAATGTCTGGACATCGTTTGTGTGAGCCAAGCCTAGCGCGCGTCAAATAATTGCAACGGCATGCACCGGCAGGAAGTGACAGTGGAAAGCCACTTACAGTCCCCTTACCAAGCATATTTTTTACTGATCAAAATCCATGTACCACAGTAGAGCAACCTAAAAAAGGTTTTGGGGGGACACAATGAATGAATACCTTCTAAAACTTATTTAGCCTTAGAGATGTCTAGTGAAAATAGAAAACTCCATGCCAGATATCCCACCAATAGAGTTGGATATATGCAACAGTTTATTGGGACTTAGTTTTCTGATAATTGTTGTCTAGATGTGACATCAACATTTATTTTGTCACTGCAAATGAAAAAAGGAATAGGACAAATGTCATCCAAACAATAATTCTGGTTCAAACTGACTCAAAAAAAGGAAACGATAATTTCCATGTGGGAAAAAAAAGCAAACTTACAATCTTCAGCTCACTCATTCATCCTTAGCTCTGTATTATTCTCCCTATTCTTTATTTCATGTTCTCCCTGCCAGTAATAATTGCTTTCTGTCCTCTTTTTTGTACTGTGTCCTTACCTCGTGGTTTGCCTGCCACAGCAGATAGTGCCTGAGGATCTTAAGCCTGCATTGACAGAACAGGTCAAGTCTAACAGGAGGGTTCGCCAAAGTCTGGGCAATCCAGCAAGGGCTGAATCTCACTCCACTCCATCCAGACTTTCAAAGGTAGCTCTTGGCTGTGGCCACTGAAGGACACTGTTAACTCACTGATACCTGCATGGACTCACTGTTTGTTGGCTCCAATATTTGCTTGTCCACTAAAGAGATGGGTGCTTCCCCTTTAGGGATACGCTGTTTCCTGTACATTTATTTTAAACTGCACCTTCAGGTTGTTGGCGTATAGGGTTATCAACAAGGTGTATGGTCACAAATGGTTCGCATTTCACCTGTGTCTTTGTCACATTTAAGGACTAGCATGGTCATCAGGAACTTTTGGGCATGTCTGATGCTCTGCCAATTAAATTCCCTGTATCACTCCTTAGTGCCATTCAACGCAAATTTTCAGGTTTGTTTTGATTTGCTGATGTGAATGCTTTAGAATACTGCAAGGGATTCTCTGTCTCAAAGTGTGGGCCACACCTCAATCCTTCATCCTGTACAGATGGCTGCCCGAAACACAACCAAGGTTTGTAGCCCCTGCTGGAAGTTCAATTCTTTATTTCTCAATTGAAAAAACTCACTTCCTCCATAGTTCCTCTGTACAAAGTCTGTCTTTTGAGTGACTGTAAAACAAGTGTTGGGAAGGTGAATTTTGAATTGTAATAAATTACAAACTAATTGTAGTTAAAACTGTGGTAACTATTGCAAATACTTAATTACAGTTTTGCAGCTTATTACATTTAATTACTTAGATATTACAGGCTGTCCATATCACTGTCAAAGGACTAATAGTAGGCAAGATTTCCTGTCAAATGGTTCTTAAATGAAGATGCAGATGTGCAATGTGCATCTGTTATAAAGGTAACAAATAATTATTTGTGAACAGAGATTAAACCTAAAAATTGTAGTCTTCTACACAAGCAGACTTTACAGTTAAGTTCATAAATATTTGGACAGTGACTCATTTTTTGTAATTTTGCCTCACAAGGCCACAATGAATTTGACATGGAGCAATTAAGATTTCATTAAAGTGTAAAATTAAAATTACTCTAGAGTAGGTATATCTGTCATTGACAAAGTCTCTATAGTCATTGATTATAGAAGACTTTTCCCCAGATTTTAAAAAACATCCTAACATTTTCAGTTTGGATAGTATGTCAGTTGCTGTTGAATCTATTTGGGTAGTTATATTTAAAAATGGCTGTAATTACATTAAGCAATAGTTTTGTTAAATGAATTGGATTGAAACTGAAAATCTATACTTGAACCACATTTTCATTGCTTAAATATCGATCAATTGGGATGGTGTAAAGAGTCAAAATCTTAAAATTGGGTTACTGTCCAAACAATTGTGGACCTGACTTTAGAGGTACAGTACATCTTGACCATGCATAAATATCATGATGGGCTTGTAGGTACACGTAGGACCATGATACATTTCTTTTGATGCTGACCGCAGTTGCTTAAACTTCCTGTTTTCCTCAGTTTTGATGCACAAAATTTGGATTTTGACAGCATTCAGACTTTTGTAAAGCAAATTTATGCTATTGGATCATGGTTGAGCCAGTTTTTGATTTTACATGAAAAATATTGTTTAATTTAAGACACAGAAAATCATTCTTCTCCAATGTCATGGCCCCCGGCTTGCCCTGGTTGGCTGGTGCCTGTATTCCAGGCTGGATCAATGTACAATTATTTGGTTCAGAGACAAACAGTTGTACATACTTCAACAGGAGAACAAAGCAATAAACCGTAATCAGAATTTGGACTGATACAGCCCAATGTCTGAAGCTTGCCTAGAATGTATAAAAAATACTGAATCTTTATTATATCGTTTGTGAAGTTGTGCACTTAATTTATCCCACCTTGGCATCCCACTGATTGATTGGCGACCCATTCAGCCGAGGCCAATTGGGTCGCCAATCAATCAGAGCACCCCTAGTTTTAAGCACACAAGGCTTCATCAGCACTGAATTGTATGTAGAAATAATCAATGTCCACTGTGGTTGGAGTTAGAAATCCAGATGAGTTCTTAATCCTAAAAATAACCAACAAACAAAAAAAACAGTCAACGCTCTCACTTTCTGTTTGAAATGTGTAGCACCAAGACAAAGAACTGAATTCCAAACCCAGTAAGGACTCATCTGACAAGCCAGTCACTCTGCTCAACACTGCTCTACTAGAGGTTAGCCTTTTGTCTGTTTTTGTTGTCTGTTTTGACATTTTGATATTTTTTTTATATTAAGAATCACACCAGCATGTCAACAAAGATTTAAATGTTGGTGAATAATCATTACTGTGTACCAAAGGCTACTAACTGGGATTAGATCTGTTCGCTCAATACTACTCAATTCACCACCACACACAGTCAGTCAGCACACTGGTGTTGAATTAAGGGAAATGAGGTATTAAAGTATGGTGAACAAAACTGTGTGAAAATGTGGTTTTCATGTCTAGCTGACCAGCCTGCAAGCACACACTGATGAAAGGCAAACACTACTTTGTTTTTTAACCTCAGGCATCTACTCACAGTTGGTGGGATGGTTCAGTGTTGCATTGTTTTATCTGTTTGTGACTGCATGCACATATCTGTATTGGCCAGTGCACCACAAGCATTGTGTTGATTGTGTTTAATGCCCAGATAACATTAACAAACAGTTTTCACCCAACTTGAAGATTAACATGTACTGCTGGGTGTAGGGCAGTGGAGATGGCATCCTCTGTGAGTGTAAGTTAACTTGTCTTGTGGCCACTGTGGACAGCAGCATGGATTAAAATTAAAGAACCATTTGTCTACCAGATGCAGAGATGGACAAAAAATTTAATGGAATGAAAAATGCAGCTAAAGTCCTGCAGGTGTGGATGGCACGTAAGATTTTGTAAGATGTAAGTTTCAGTCTGAATTAATAATTAATCTCTTTGGCTTTCTGTGGGTGTCTCAGGAACCTGAGCCAAGTATTCGGCCGGTAAGACCAACAACGAGGGTGCGTAGAATCAATTTGTATTACACTTTAATTACATAAGTGAACCTATTTTTATTTAGTGTCTTCAGTATTATCACAAGTTCTTCCCTCTTTTTCTTTATTTCTGTACATTCCTAAACACATTTATTTAAGACTCGTGTCTGTGTTGGTGAAAGAGTTTGCTTGAAGACCAAAGCAACAACTGGTTGCCAAGCCTCCCAGGCTCACCAGAGTCCACAAGGTCACCTTTAGCCCCATGTAATACACCTAAACCACTAAGAAACAGGAGTCTCCATGGTCTCTGACAGACTAGTTTGGATCTAAGTTTGGTGTTGTCTTGACAGCAAGGGTAGTGCTCAACTCACACTCTGTGGTGGCCACATTTCCTTTTTCAATTTTTTTTACAATCCACTTTTCTCGTTGTCCTGTCAAATGTGGAAACACTCACAATCTGTAGCTTATTGTGATTTGGTTGCCAATCTTGTGTGAGTATGTGCATGAGTGTGTGCAGCTGTTAAGGGATTGACAGAGACAGTTGTGTGACAGCTGAACTGTGATCTTGTTAAACATCACTGACACATGTTTAAAAGCAGGAGGAGTGTGCCCCTTCAGATGTGCTGCTACACAAAAGGAAGCAGCAGAAAATCACAAGTTTCCTCGGCTCTACTGCCACACTATCCAAGGATGTGTTGGTGAGACTGAAAGATCATTACAGAGCAGGGACTGTGCTCTGTGTCACATTTACACCGTGGTTCAAAAGTAAACATGGTCGTTGGCCTAGTCCTTTGAATTTAAAAGTCACATGGTGAGGTGTTATATATCAGGCATGGTGTCCTTTGTTGATTCAAACATGCACCGACAGGTGTTGTGAAGTGGTGGGTTGAAATTTTCCCTTCCAATCTATTGGAAAATCGTGTGGAACCTAAAGCTTGCTGAAGTTCACTGGTGAGATGTTTCCATGTTTTCTTGTCTTTTAGGTGGAGAAGATTGCAGCCAGTGACCAAACCACAAAAGTGGAGAATGATGTTCTCAAAGAGTTGTTTCCAAATGACATCAACAGTCCAACAGGAATAACGTAAGTAACCCAAGTTGCTAGCTACTGCTAATCAGTTACTTATGAAATGGTTAAATATTATTGCAAATATCCAACACAATTTGCCAGTATTTAAATATCTAAAGGTATTCTCTCAAGATCATGAACTTACAATGAACAACAATCTGGAAATTGTCTCTTTGATTAAGCTGTAACAACGATAACTCTACCACTTGTGTCCCTATGTTAGGCTTCGTTTGAACTGTAGACATGCATAGACCCACCTTTTCTCTGCCTGTGTCAGTTCCCATACCTCAACTCCTGGTACCTGCTTGAGTTAAAATCCAGTACCAGAGCTTTTTTTGTACCAAATTTCATATAAACATACTCCAATGCATGAAATTCAAGGGGATTTTTAGTGTAACATAATATTAGGATTTCAGCCTGCTTTTGAATAAACAAAGGACTTTGCAGAACCTATACTAAATATTTAAATGACATTGACAAGGAAACTGTATTTTGTTGGGTTCAGTGTTTGCATTCTGTGCATTCACTAGTATGTCGTTTGTGACATCAGAGCAAAGCCAAGCTGCTACAGGATTGTGTAATCATGTTATCTGATTTTTAACATGTATTTAAAAGCTACTACTTAATGCATCTTCTGATTGTAAAAATATCAATGGTCTTCTTAGGGGTCGCAATTGGTAACCATGGTAACACATTTCATAGATGTTCTTTGTATTTTATAAATTTTATCAGTTCCTCATTAAAGATAAAGGAAATGAAGCAACCACACCAAAACAGTCCTGCTTCTGTTATGTTCCTTCATTATCTATGCCCGATGAGGCTGAGTTGCAACCATGACTACAAATGATTTCTTGTTTTTTTTTTAAATCAGAGAATGAAAATTAGCACATCTGCTGCATGTTTTTCTTTACAGACAAAATAATAATCTTACCATTATATAAAATTGACTGTGAAATCCATTTATTTTACAGCGCCACCTGTCGGCGACCCATTAAAGGAGCTGCCGAACGCCCTGTAATGTCCAGTGACCTGTGGAATGATGAAAACTCTCTGTTCTCCCCAAAAACAACCAAGACTACGAGCTCATCCTCATCCTACACAGCAAAACGCATGGTCAACAGAGTAACCAGCTTGCCTCCCTCCACCTCATCTAGCTCCTCTGCCTTCACCTCCTTCACCACCTCCTCCTCCAGGCCTCTGTCTGCATCTCTCTCTGATGGTCAGACCAAAGCAGCAACCCGCAGTATGTCTCTGTGGATAAAGCTGTTCCTACTGGCCATTGTGGCTGCTTTCCTGTTCTTGGTTTACCAAGCTATGGAGACCAACACCATCGGCCCTTTTGGTTCCCCAGAAACAGATGTGGCCAGTGAGAGCACAGCATAGAAGGTGCACAAAGCCTCTCTAGGGTGAAAAGAGGCCTGTCTGCATTTATATATTTTTTCTTTTTTTGTTCTTTTTTTTTAGTAGGTGTGAAACTTCATTGTAGCCATTTTGTTCATGGGTGCTGTGAAATTACTCTGATGTCTTTATTTTATCAATATAAGCTTTATATATTTTTTTTCTTTCATGTCTAAATAAGTTTTCATTGAAACCTTTGAGAGAAGTGAAGTGACTTTCTTCAGTGACTCTTCAAGAATCTCAATGACATGTTGTGAAAGGACAGTACCTCCTCTGCTACTGTTATCCTGGTCCACTCTTGATCTTCAACTGTGAAGTTACAACAAAGCCAGCCATTAATCAGCTTTCAGAAACAAAAACACAATAGCTTACTTAGAAATTGTGTGGTCTCATTTTTGTTTTATAACCTTCTTATGATATTATGTCATTCCTGCATGGTGTGTATGTTTGTGTGATTGAGCTGAATGTGTGTTGCCACTTTGCCTTAGTGTCATTCTCTGTTAGTAATTAACAGCCTTGAAGATAATTTTGAATCTGTAATTTTATTTTTTACTTTACGTGACCATCTTTGTTGATGACAGGGAGGCTTGTTCTAGTTCAAATGCTTCAAAATCTTCTTAGACCCCCACATCAATATTTTCTTAATATTCTCTTCTAATAAAAAATGTTCCAATGTATTCTTCTTAATTATGTATTCACTGTTACAAATATTGATTATCAACTCAATAAACTATTATGTTATGTTGTAACTGTGCCTGTATGAGTATGTTTGTCAGTATTTAAAACCCTTTTGTTTTGTTTTGCTTTTTTCTCTCATCAATTAATGGTGTATGATTTGACTATTAATCATTAAAATATTAAAATCATGACATGTTCCTCTCAAGTCCACGGGGCTCAAAATTTTAGTTGGTGTACACTTTTTAGCATCAGTTAAAAAATGTAAGGCATTCAATATATTAACACATCATAGCAATGAAAGCTGTATATTTCTCAAATTCAACAAATATTTGTTGCATTATAACTGCTTACAAAACATTGTAAAGCCAGGAAAATTTACATGTTGCTCTGGTCTGTGGAATTACCAACTGCCCAAACAACTTGCTGTTAAACCAAACATGTCTGTTGTAAGTAATAACAGGGCAATAGATCGTAGGGGAGCTGACAAACCTGGCATTACCACACATCAATAATGTTTCCAAAAGAAAGGGTAGCTCAGCAGCACGATAACTTTTCTAAAGCGTGAAGCATGTGTCTGCAAGGTGTTTTTTTAATTTTACTAAAATGACTGGCAACCAATGGCTGTTTGGAAGGTAATGCCCTTTAACAGCTGAGAACTTGGTATTCTGTTTGTGTCTAAAAGGGTGTCCATCAACAGGGTTTGTTCTTTAAGATTGTGTGGTTTAGGCTTAAGGCAGGTAATGTTTGCAACAGCCCTAGACCCTCAGATCCCCATGTGACCAAAGGCACACATTTTGATGCATCATAGCAGTAAAACCACAGTGGAAACAGATTTGCTTAACGATGGCTCAGTTCCATTCAGTGGCCTGATAAGGCAGTGTGCTCAATATCAGGACCCTGTAACCCTGTCTTTTTTATGGCAAATGTCTGCTATAAAAAGGGGCTGCTGGTTTATATTTCATGCATTCCAGCCTAGGAATGTGGTACATAATGCACCTGTAGGGGAAGGAGTGTGGTGCAAGTAAGGCATAATCAGTTTATTTTCCCCCCAGAATCCCTACAGAGACTACATCCTTTTCTAGTGGAAAAAAATTGAGATTAGTAGGAATAATTTTTCTGGACTTCAGATGTACAGTAGTTTGCTCATGAAAATTATTCAAAGTGTGTCATCATGAAGAAAGATGTTAACTGTTTAATGTGCGCTATTTGCACACAGCCATAACCTAATTGCAGTGTTCAACAGTTTTACAATCAAATGAAAGGAGAACTAAGACTCTGAAAGTTTATTTTCCAGATAATGTCAGCATTCGGCACCTTTGATTAAGAAGTGATGGACTGCCACTCCACCCATCCCTTATGTAAAATGACTGCACCTAACCCTCAGGCAATTCCAGGTAGAAGCTAGGTGGTTACTGGTGTGAGTGATGTTTCATTACCATCTTCAGAAGGGGGTTTTACTCTCAACCTTATTACTATGGACAAAAATAGAAACAGAGGTCAACAGATAATCCACTTAGTGTTCCTTTAAGTTTGTCTTTAGGAATTATTTGTAAACAACTTCTCTGTTCTTGAGAATGCCAAAAATTTAGCTTTTTATTTAAATGATAGGGTAAACACTTATCGTTATTGGAAGATCTCCTCCAAGCACCGCCTTAATTAGGGCTTATAGCTATTTTATGATTGGATCAGAGGTTTTGATTGGCGGCTTCGGAGCGAAAAAGAGGCGGGCTGATCCGCCCAGGCCTCTCGTTGACGTCACGAAAGGACAAACTGATTTACCGCGAGGTCATTCGGCCTCTCCGAGCAGCCGGTTGCAGGCAAGTGGAGGCGCCATCTTAAGACAACGAAAGTGTAAGCGTTGGTATTTAGAAAAAATTATTTGTATAAAATATTACATCGCCACTCTTCTGTCATATACGCATTTTTACCTACCTGTGAATTTGTTTAAGCATTTTGTTAACTTGACTTAAACCTCTTCTTGTGATAGAAGACCTTCCACCTTGGAGCGGTCAAGTTAGCCTAGCAATGTAGCATAGCATTTTAGCATTAGCTAGAAGAAAAGTACATTTGGAAGTGCCACATGAATGTGTAGACGGTAAACTTTGGGCTTTCGATTTGGGGTTTACGAGTGGCCGTCTACTGTCCAGTAACTTGCATGGACATGGACGTTGCACGATTATTCTTATAGCCAGCATAGTATTAGCTATGTGTTCATTTGGGAAGACAAGCATTTCCTGTTCACGGTCATTTAGACGTCAGTGTAAGCTAATCAGCACGTGACAAGGCACCCCTCAGTTCAAGTGACTGTATCTATGTATGTGTGCGTGTTTGTGAGAGAGAGAGTGTGTGATTCGACAGAGGTGGATTGCGTTACCGGTCACCAGTAAGATCGGGCTAACACTAAGCTAACTTGTTGCTCATTGCAGCGTATCTCCGCCAACAGGCAGGACACCACCATGTACCCGACGTCTTTGACGCAGCTGGCCCGGGCTAACCCGTTCAGCGCTCCCTTGTTCACCCTCCAGAAAGTGGAAGAGCCCCAACAGAGCCTTCATGGACAGAGGACCCGCAGACTGGCTGCGGCCGCCACCGCAGACGGTAACCCCGACGTGGATTCTGCAGGCTAGCTAAGGAGCTAGCAATAGCTGCATTAGCTTAGCCGACCGTATTCGTGTAGTTGATGCCAACTTTATTGCGTAATTTAGAATAGATAAATTTGTGTCAAGTCCAGATGCACTTAGTGTGTTATCATCCAACACTTGTAATCATAAAGGTTGATAAGGGATGAGATTGTCAAGGTAGGTAGCTGCTAGGCCTCTGCTGCACATGAGCTGCCTGTGGAGGACAAGGAAGGGCAAAGCGGTATCTCGCATTCGAGTTGCAGCAAACTGCATTTGACGTGTCGCAGTTTAGTTCAGTTTTGTGCTTCACATTTGAGGCAAGTGATTGAGAGCAGCGTTTTTGTTTTTGTAAATGATCTGTATTCATGTTACATAAGGACAAACAAATCTAGAAATGTATATAATCTCATTATTGAGGGCTTCATAGGGGTCGTCAAGAACAGTTTGTCCTGGCCTGAAAGTAGGGGACGGGTAGTTAAAACAGATTCCCCAAATCACCTTGACATTAAACAGTAATCCTGCCAACAGACTGGTGTCAAATGTTAAATTCTACTCCTGAGGGCCGTAAGATTTCTGTTAGTTTCTTGAGTGGTCAGCAGGTTTCAGATTCAGGTTTTGAACTTCTTTGCCTCCATTTATTTATCAAGGCAGTTTATTACTAACCATTTGTTTTTGAGGAATGAGCATATCTTGGGGTGCCTTAGAATGCAGTGAATGACTTTTTAAGTGCTTCAGCAAAGCAGTTTTTATATGTTTGTGAAATTAAGTCCATGTACCCACTTCATAATGGAATTCTACCTCTCAGTACTTGTCCCTTGCATTTGTAAGTTTGGCTCTATTAGCACAGCTAGCTAATTACAACAGATTCATATTTCAGTTGTGTTTGTAGCCAGAGTGGGTCAAATTTGAAGAATATACCGGGATTTGATATGGCTTGCATAGCTTTGACCTTCTGACTTAACTGTAACTAATTAGCAACTTAAACCACTGTCTGTTGTGCAAGGTCGAGACTGGTTCAAAGAGTTTTCTCCTAGAAAGTTGGACTCCATAGTACAACTTTTCAACTTATTCTAACTTTTAGCTAAGATAACACATCTAGCTAAGGTAACTTGGAGCACAGACTGTGTTTCTGTGTCCACTCGAATTGTTAAGACTCTCAGGCAGTTAAACATCCATCCTGTCTAAGCTAGGATATGCTCTGATCTTAAAGTCTTACCTGTGTTTCTTCAGAGGGAGACAGTTGTGAGTTCGGCTCTCAGAAGTATTTCATCCTGTGTGGCTTTGGTGGGATTCTGAGCTGTGGCACCACACACACAGCAGTCGTTCCACTTGATCTGGTCAAATGCAGAATGCAGGTCTGTCTCTGTAGCTCCGGGCCTTGTTTTTTTTTTTTTTTTTTTTTTTTTTAACGTCCTGTCTCATCCACCCATAAATGTGTTTTTTCCTTTCCAAGAATGCACCGATATGCATGGGAGAAAAATAGGGTTGACCCGGTTGTGAAGTTGTCTTGTCATTGTGTATTGATTCTCATGATTCTTATGTGTTGAAGTGATCATAACATGGCTGCATGTTTCTGCACCAGTGTGTAAAATGATTTCTACCCGCCTCACCGCCTTCAGCCCCGACCCAGTCCACACTTGTGGAGACTTGTGTAGGTCAAGCTCAGGAGAACCGGACCTGAAAACATACGTCCTAAATGTTGACTTTGTTATTTTACACAGTAAGGCATTTTTCTGGCAGGACTTTTCAGCTGAGACATGAGATATGCACCGTGTTAATGCTGACATTATCTGACAGCCATTGACTGTTCATTAACAAACTAAATAACCTTGTACTGCAGGGTAAGAATGTCTTTTAAAAAGCCAAAAGTTTCTTTGATAAGGCACATGCATTATGATGATAATAAAGATACAGTATGTGTTACAAAGCAAGACACTGCTTTTGTTACGAGTAATGTGAGCAACCTTAAGTATTCCCTCATGAAATGACTTTATGCATTACTTTTTAGGACCACAGTGATGTTTTGCCTTTTTCCCCCAGCCAGTTTATCACTTAACAAGACGCTTAGAAAATGTTTTTTAAACTAATTTTTAGAGTGACGTTTATGTTTATTCAGTATCTTATTTATTAACCTGTGGACAGACAGTGCTTTCCTAACTACACTATTAAAAAGCAAATCGGCGATCAGTGGCAAGTTTTACGTGTCTGAGTTAACTCTCATAGTTCAGAGATCGGCTGAAACTAATGGCTGTCAGCAGGTTGAAAACATCATTTCATTATGTATACAATTTTAACAATGTATATTAATTACTAAAACTAGGAGAAGAGAGAGAAGGGTTTCAGTTCAGCAGAAGTAACTTGTTAGCAAAACTGTGCCCAGAGAATACCTAGAATCAATTAAAAACACATGGTAAAGCCAAGCAGTCAACTTATTCACTAAATGCAGTCACCCTCCCAATCCAGCGAACAGTGTTAATGAAAAGCTTATATTAAATTATGATTGGCAGCCATTCAATCCGGGCATTCTTAATGGTTTATGAAAGGAAAATCAGTAGTTAAATTGTCTTGCAATGACTGGCCTAACGTACAAAGCAACACTGTGGTCCTTGAAGGTTCATAATGAAATCACAATTACAATGATTTATATCAATTTCTGGTGTGTCATCCTAATAAATGGTGGCATGTTAGTTACAAAACCAGCTATAATGGAAGAGTCCTGGCATTAAATTATACCTGTCCAGAAATGGGACATGGGGAAAATTTCCTCAAAAAAGATTTGATAAAGTTCCTTCTCAAGTTTTGTCTCTTCCATTATGTTGCTGTGGTTTTGCTGTTGATTTTTGTCCTGTGTTGCATGTGACCTTGCATGTTGCATGTTGTGTCCCCTCCCTTTTACAACAGAGGATGTCAGCTGCGAGTTTGGCTCCTCAAAATACTATGCCCTGTGTGGCTTTGGTGGTATCCTGAGCTGCGGCATCACACACACAGCAGTGGTGCCACTCGACCTTGTCAAGTGCCGTCTGCAGGTTTGTATGGAAGCTGAACCTTGCAGTAGCGATGAGTAGCCAGCAGCTTCTCCAACCTTTCAGCCCCACTGCTAAAGAAATGATCTTTACCATAACTGATGCACAGAAATTAAAATGACTCCTGATAAATAGGTAACTTTC
>JAPZDY010000015.1:272206-289150 GCA_029783645.1 Ctenochaetus hawaiiensis | reverse complement strand
TCAGCCCACCTGTAACACTGGCAGCCCTGTCATCACAGACAGGGAGATCCCAGTGCTGCAAGCCTGAGGAACAGACATGCTGCTGATGTGACTGAATATTCTGTACATTTACACTGAAGTAACTCCCAGGCCATGTGAGCCAAACAGCAAACTGAGACTGATTTAAAATATGGGGTTTGACTAAAGGATGAACAAATTTGAATTTGGTGGTTAAGGTCACTAGGAGCTAAAAACTCATGATTTTGGTCTTAACTAAAAGTTCATATGCTAATATTGCCAGAATTTGCCTGATATAGGGTTAGGGTTAGTAGAATAAAATAGGCTAATAGGATAAAAGAAGTTAATGGCATTCTATATCTCAGCTCCACTGTGATGCCTTATGATCAGAGCATACGTTAACACTGAGCAGCCTTTTCAACTTGACAGCTATGCTTAGACTAGGACTACACAGACTATTCTATATGAAGAATACAAGGAGTTTCAAAAAAAAGACATATGGTAATGGTTTTTGTTTTTACAAAACTTAACAAAATTAAAAGTTGCACTCGATCGTCACCCATTTTCACATTCGGTTGGATACTGAACAGGTTACACTTACCCTACCTTGAAACTGTGGTGATTAAGTTCTTCTGTTCTGCTAGGTTGAAGATGTGTGGGAAGCATTCATGTTTTAGGATTTGTATTGACTTTGCAGCAACATAAGTGAGGCTCACTGGGTTTTGTTTGATGTCATTAGTTCAAAGTGTGTCTGAATGTGATGTTTGTCTCCTTTTCAGGTGTCTGGAAGGGTCTCGTTGCCCGTATTATCATGATTGGTACGCTGACCGCCCTGCAGTGGTTCATCTATGACTCTGTCAAGGTCTACTTCCGTCTGCCACGCCCACCTCCCCCTGAGATGCCAGAGTCCCTGAAGAAGAAGCTCGGCCTCACAGAGTAAAGCCCCTCCTCAGCCTCCATCCCTACTGAGCCGAGGTCTCCATATGACTCCTTTGAACCCACCCAAACTTTCCACAGCGCACACAGCAGTTTTCTATATTTATGTCCTCAGCTTCTGCTGTTCAGCACTGAACACAGGGCTGCTACTACTCATGTATATTTAAAAATACAGGAAAAAACAAGCAAGGAGAGAAGATGGAACTGTCACTCTTGGCTTGCGAAGATTTAGATGGAGATTATTCTTCAGTAGAAACACATGTCTGGTTTTATCAATTCCCATCATTAGAAAACTAATTCTAATAAAAGAATTAAATTCCATGGAAAACATTGGCTGTCAGTTTCTTGTCTTTTTTACCTGTGTGGTTTTTACATTCATTTCCGTTTATCAGTTCAGTAGTTAACATAGCTTGTATGAATTACGCAGGCAATGCATCCATGTTTGATTCATGAAGTCATTTTACCAAGATGCAACACTGAAGAACAAGTCACATTTCATGCATAAGCATCTTTACCATAAAGCCACCTTAGGGCTATTGTAAATTTACCAAGTATTGATAAGTTAGTAGAATAGACTAGTACTAATGTATTAATTCCCCTCTTTTTTTAGATTTTGTTTTAAATTGAAATTTTTGTCACCATAAAGATTTTTACATTGACTTTTAAATCTATTTTTTTTGTCAATATAAAGCACAAACAACTAGTGCTGCAATAACTGCAATGTAAAAGGAATTATTGTAAGATGTTTTTAATTTACCACTAATCTCTAAGCCTGAATAGGAGCAAAAGTTTGGCACCCACGGTCAAAATTTCTTGAACTGAGATTAGCTGAGTGAACCATAAACTATAATCTTAAGGCATGAAGATTAAACATGAAGCGTAGGGATAACTCCACAGAGTAGCATTCATTTCTGTTAAAGTCCTGTTTTTGTTGTGAGTTGATAAAGTGCAAGTTTTATATCTAAGTGTGAAATCAAGCAACTACAATGAACATTCTTAGATGTAATAGAGACCTTGTGTTTGCTCTGCAGGTCTGTAAGGTTGTTTTTAACAGTGGTGTGGTTGTTGGCATTAGACTACAAAAATGGAGTTTCCAAGGTGTCAGTAGCTTAAAACTGCAATTTTTCACATTTCTGGGCAAAATTAGTTTTCCACTTGTAAGCGCCCTCTGTCTTTACAGGTTGTTTTTGTTTTTACCACTAGAGGGTGTGCTTACCTAACTTTTTAATCTTTGGTGCTTAACTTTAACCTTTAATTGAGCTGACTGTAGTGGCTATTTAGATCTTGTCTTTTAGTAAAAATAATGAGAATGTACTATTGTTACAGATACTAAAAACTCATTTTCTGTGAGTATGTTACAAATATTTCAGAATGTATTTAATTTGTCAGAGGATTTTCTAGAAATGAGTGTCAGTAATTAGGCAAAAGAGGTAAATACCAGAGTTAAGAAAATAGTAAATAGTAACTGGGCTGCATTTATATGGTCGTTTTCTAGGGTTTCAGCTTTACAAAGAGCTTTGCATTACAAGTCCACATTTACCCATTCACCTTCCCATACTCACACTAATGGCAGGCTGCTTCTCTACAAAGTACAAACCTGCTCATCAGGAACTCATACACACACACACACACACACTCACACAACAATGGAAAAGCCTTTAGGAGCAATGAGGTGTTCCAATATCTTGCTTGAGATATTGGAACACCAACATGCAGACTTGACGAGATTGACCCACCAACCTGACAAATAGATAACCAGCTATACCTCCTGAGTAACAGCCAAATGAAACCAAACTGAACAAAATCCATATTTAAGGTGACCTAGTCCGTCTCAGGTTTCTGTAGCTTTTGCCGGCTTCCATTCTGTGTTTTTGATTTGCATGCATCCACTGTACCTGCAAGTTAATGTGTTAAACCACCATGTCTTCATGACGTTGGTAGTAACAGAGCTGCAGGTCAGAATTAAAGAAGTCACTCACTACATTTCAAACTGGACTAGGAGCAGCTACAGTCTCTGTGTGAGTGTGTGTATAATTGTAACCCTAACTGTAATGTGTCACGTGGAAAGAGAAAGATGAGCAGATTTACCTGGCCCAGGGTCATGGCAATAACACACACACACACAGACCGCAGATGCAGTGCTACTGTCATTAGAATCCATTTGTTTGCTCATAAAATAGGCAGTTTATACACTGCCAACAGAAGTGCTGTCTTCTGCCGGGAAAGGATGCATCTCAGTGCCTGCATTTGTGCCTAACAGGGCTTGCTGACAGAGTAGGGTTATCAGGGGTCATCAGAAATGGATTCCATTTATGTGCTCTCTGTTTGTGAGATTGTAATGTCATTGCTGTCTCACTGAATAAAACATCAACACTATGAGAGATAAAAACGTTTCACAGAGCTGTGATTTGCACATTTCCTCTTTTTGGGTATTGTCAGCCCAGTAATTTCCACATGTAATCTGTAAATGGGTTCCATAGTTGTAATCTGCAAGCCTGATAACCTGTCCGTTCTCCCCGTTTTGTTCTTGCTGCTGACTTCCACAAAGCTTGAACAGTAGGTCTATTTTCAGGCTTTATCTCCAGCACATATGACTGCGGATGGAAACAGCTGTGGGCTCCATCAGGGGTAGTTAGGCTTCAGCCTTCATAATCAGGTCCAATACAAACTATGTTTCCATCCCACTTTGCCAAATCCAGACACACAAGGAGATATGACACATCAACAACCCCCATGAACCTCCAGCTTTAATGCTTTTTTGGAGAGAGCCAGGGAGGGTCTTCAACTACTTCTTTACCAGATGTATATTTTTATTTAATTCTATCATTATGAATTATATCTGACCTAAAGTAATATTAATAATAAAAATCAGAGATCAAACAGTTAAATCAAAAATATGCAGAGCACATCAGTCCTGTCTCTGTATTGTGGCTTTACAGTATTTATTTTCCATTACATTCCTGCAGTTAATGCAGCTGGTATGTTAGACCACTATGTTAGTTTAGAGAAACAAAACAGCTGTGGATCATCATTTTTTTGCTTTTGTTGTTTATTGAATGTAATCCCTCCGTTATTTAACGGCCTGCAGCAGCTCTGACCTTCATGTCTGTCTCATGTTGGGAGGCACAACTAGTTTAACATTAAATGTGTCATAAAAAGTGATCATATAGTCTGAGCTCAGCATCCCATGTTGCTACCTGCTCTGCTGAGAGACTGTACAAAAACTATTGGTGCAGAGAGAGGATGTTAATCTTACCTACTTTCTTTAAAAGTGAAATGCTCCCTCGTGTTACTGATATGGTTTATGCACACTACCCTTGACTTAGAATCTGCCATGTCTCAATCCATGTCTAAAAAAGTAAATTCATGTCAAACAAAAAAAAAGTTATAGAATATAGCCACTACCTAGTTTTGAACAAAGAGCTGCTACAGAAACAGAAAATTCATACGCAAACAGGACACAGCACTGTGGCTAATGACGTAAATGGTAAATGGACTACATTTATACAGCACTTTTCTAGTCTTTCAACCACTCAAAGCACTTCACAACACAAGTCAGCTTTACACACATTCACACACTACAACAAATAGCCTCTCTACAAGGTGCAATCCTGCTGATCAGGGGCTCGTGCACACACATTCACACACCAACGCAACAGGCATGGCGGGAGCAATTTAGGATTTGGTATCTTGCCCAGAACCACCTGGAGGAGTCGGTTATCAAACACCCGTCTTATGATAAGTAGATGACTTGCTCTACTTCCTGAGCAGTCACTGGAAAATTTCTTATATCATAATATCTTTATGCCACCACTGGATTAAAAATTTTGTAGCCTAGTAAGTATGACATGTTTGCCATTGTGGATAACTTGCAAAAGAGGTCATGTTGGAATGTTTCCTCCACACATTTACTCCAAAGACTATAGTTTTGCATATATACATACATAACAGGGTTGAATAAAAAATAACAGTTTATAATAGTAATAAACAAATTGAAGTACTGTCAAAAAATATCAAACTTAGTTTAACCTTGTAGCCATATTGGCCAATCAAAAGCCTGAAAAAACAAACAAATAAATAAAAACACGATTAAAGTTAGCTAACTGTTGCTTTGCGTAATTCTTGTCCTTTCGTGCAGCAATAGCAGCAGGGACTGTGTTTTGGAAGTGTTGGATTCTGTAGTGACCCACACAGCACATCCTGACACCTTTGTTCCTCTGTGAAGTAAAAGAGTGACTGTACACTTCAGAGGTGAGATCAAAAACTTCACAGACTCTTTCTGTGGTGCACAAACATACTGCTGCTCAGTGACATGCAAGTTGCCAATGCACACTCTGGTGACAATCATATAAGCTAATGCTAAGTGCATTCTTACCACTTTTAAAAAAATCTTTTCACTATCAAAGCCCTTCAAAAATGTCTTTCACACAGCATTCACACTTATTCACAGGCTAGTTTGGGGTTCAGTATTTTCTCCACAGACACTTGGACATACAGACTATGGCAGTCAAGGATTAAACCGACCTTTAAATAAGTATATAACCCACTCTGACACCTGTACTACTGCCATCACAGACTAAAAGACTGTTTCACTTGTCTACACATCAACAGCAGAGTCTCTGAATGTTTTTACTCTGGCTAGAACTTTCCAAAGGATCCATTTACCTAACCTAACCCATGACCTAAAACTGTGTTTGGGCATGAACAAAGGGCCAAAATGCATACAAAAGTAAGCTATGCAAGCTAAGCTAGCAAGCCTTTAACTCAGTGCCCCTCCCTGCATGTTGCATTAGAAATGAAAAGGATGTAAAATTTCTAATAGTAAAGAGGGGAGTGCCCCTAAGTGTCACTTTAAGGGCTTAGTTAACTAAACTTGTTAACCTTTCATCCCACTCGAGTTTGCAGGTCTGATTTGAGTGTTATAAATTTCTAAAGTATTTTATCAAATGACCCAATCAAACTGCTATGCAGCGAACAAGGGTCTTTTAGGACCCCTGAGATTCTAGTTACTGTCCTCGCCCAGTTGGTAATCCAGCTTTGTCAAATGGGCAAAGGAGTCTTAATTTTGATCTTTACTTGACATGTTCATGAGTGAGGAGAAAAAGAGTCATCACTAACATCACTCCTCCTCTGAGAAAAAACAGGGCCAGGAAAGACAGCACCGGCGCATGTGCAAACTTCATACGTGCATTCATGCATCTAGTCATTGTCCTTCCAGCCCTATGCTGGGTTTTGGAGGTCAGTCTGAAATAGCAGCCAGTGTTCCTGGTCACATGGAGGAGGGGGCCTGGCTTGGCACACTGCAAGGAATTTGCAGTGGGAGGAATTCACTCTACAGCAGGCCAGGGAAGTAGCATGGAGGGGGCTGGTGAAGTGAGCTGGACTACAGACTGAACAGAGTCACCACAAGTACAAGCTTGTACTACATCTGTCACTACACACAGCTGGGCTTCATATGTCTCTGTGAAGCTTCTGCAGCTAGTGCTTTTTTATTTTCATTGAATAGGACAGCAAGGTTTCAGGAAGTTACGAAGCAGCAAGGTAGAGTAAGGTGAGGTTTATGAATCACAGTCAGTCACAGTGTCAGGGTTTTAAAGTGGCCTTACTATGAAACAAACTACCATTGACACACCCTAAACTGATCTGCTCTATAAGTTTGAAAATACTTAAACAAAAAAGAAAAACTGATAAAATCCAATAAAACTGAAATTATATCAAAACTAATCAACTGTACAATTGCAAAAGCTATCAAAAGCAGAGGTAACAACACACAGACGGTAGATAGTGATGATGGTTATTTGCTTTTTTAAAGTAGATACAAATCCCTCATTTTCCTCATCATTGTTGAGCTGCAGACCTTTACAGTCCTTAACCATTTCTTTGTCTTGAGTCAAAATCACAAGCTTTGTCTTTTAATTTGACCAATATAATCAACTTAGAACTAATACTGCTTTCCAGGTAGTTCTGGGTAAATGTATTAATAAAAATAACAGCAGCCGCTGAGGAGTAATATAGAGCTCATGTGATTATACCATGTATAACATTCCTAAAGTTAGTTCAGTTAGTACTTCAAAAGAAGCAGCTATTGCAGCTGGAAGCTAAAACTCTTACCCCATCATCTTTTCTGCAGATAAGCAACTGACCTCGGTTTCAAAATAAATGTGTCTGCAGAAATGTTTGGCTGATGTGACTTTTGGTACAACCAGGTTTTCTTTACTTCTTTCAAGGCTAACCTTGTGGTGGGAACCAAAAGAAGCAAGTCAAGAGGTGCAAAGGAACACGCTATTACCAGATTCTTATTGGCCTGTGGAGTAATAACTGACATTTTATGCTCCACTGAAGTGATCACCATAGTCACTGATATGGTCTAACTTTACATACTAAGCTCCGGTTGTGTAAGGGCACTTTGGTTATTTAGCAATGGAACTGTTCTATCTGACCTAGTTGGCCCCTCAGCCTGCCAAACTTTATCCCTGACTGACAAAAACACAATTGGTGCTTTTGTCCACAAGCTGCTTGATGATTGGTGGTTGCTGCTGCCTGGAAACTGCATGTGCACTGATAAGGTAGAAGCTTTAACGTCTCATCTCCACAGGTCAGTTTGACCTTGTGGAAGTGAAAGTGTGAGTAAAATGTAAACATTGACACACACAGTCCATTTCACTTCCATATTTACAGTAACAACTGCACTGATGCAGCTTGTTGTACTCAACAACTCAGCAAATGAACAGCAGCAGCTGACCTCTTGTTATGCAACCCTGACCTGTGTGTGATTTGGTTTTGTTATATCAAGCAGTCACGCTGTGCACATTCGCTCTGCTGGTGACCTTGCTGATAAAGTGCACAGAGGTCACAGGAAGTGGTTACAATGCTAACCTCGCTGTTGGCATGAAAAAAACAAAGCCACAGAAACAAAAGGCAGCACAGGGTCAGCAAATAAAAAAACCAACAAGTATGATGTAAATAAAGCTTATTAATTAACAAAGTTAATAAGAGGAAAAAAAGCTGTTAGCTTTAAAGATCACTTCAGCTTTTTATGTTAATTATTTTACATAATGCCGAATCTATAATGTATCCTGAACTCTGCAAACTGAATAATGCATACCAACACAATGTCTAATTGATTAAATAGTTACTTAGAATTGTTAAATGTATTGGGAAATATGCTTATTTATGAGTGAAATAAAGAGCTGGAATCAGAAGCTAACAGGTGCTGATATGTTTTTTTTTTGTAAACTTTGGACAGCCAGGCCAGCTGTTTCCTCTTGCTTTCAGTTTTTATGCTAAGCTTGGTTAACCACATCATGATTCTAGCTCCATACTTGACACACACATGAGCTTGACAACAGTCTGAACATCTCACTCTCGGGGATTTCTTAATCTAGGAACATTATGTGACCCTTTGTATGTCTCTCATGCTTACAGTTTATGGAGCACTGCCCCTCAGTTCCTCTGGTACCTCCCTGTTAGCTGTTGCAAAGTGCAGGACTAAAACCATCAGTGAGACAGCTATTCGCTGTATGCTCCGAGTTGCTGGAACCCTCTGCCTGAAGATCTGAAAATGAAAACAAACCTCTTCACCTTTGCTTTAAATTTATGAGGGGTTATTATAAATCCTGTCCTTTACTTTGTCAGTACTGCTGTACTAGTTTTTATTATTAATAAAATTAAAATAATACTTAACGCTAAATCTTTTTAATACCTTTAATCAGTTTTATTTTGTTTTATTTTTGTCTTATTATATTTGTGAATGTATTTTGTTTTATTTAGCTTTAAGTCCAACTTTTTCTGTAGTTTTAATCAAGTTTTATTTCACTTTTTGGGTATTACTGCTTACACTTTTTATTTAATTGGATTTTCAGTTATCTTTGAAAGTTTTTACAAAGTTTATTTGACTCATTAATTAAACATTTTTTAGCACAGCAGAACAGTCTAAATTTTAGAATGACCATTAACATGGTCATCACCACACACTCACACACACACATACATTTAATCAGTCTCAGTATCTTGTCTGATTGCTGGGAGTCTTGCATCCATTCAGGTGTCTTCTGACCCTTAAGTGGGTCAGATCTAAAACAGTATTACATCTTCACAAATCATTACTCAACAGTAACTTAACCTGGACATGAAATTTAATTGATGTTAATATATAAACATGAATATAATATATATAAAACAGAATTTTGGAAAAGTTACTCATATTTGACTCATTAATTAAACGTTTTAACAGTTAGTAGGTCAACTATGAGTAACTTTTCCAAAATTCTGCTTATATATACTATTATATACTTGCCACTGTTGCCAGTGCTTGATTCCCAGGGAATAGTTGGGTCTCTGTAAATTAAAGAGTATTGTTGGACCCATATTAAATATAATAAATGGCCTGAGATGACTAATGCTTTGTAGCTCAGGTAGACATGTCGATCCCCTTTTTCTCCAGTCCGTCACAGTGTCCATGGGCATGATACTGAACCAAAAATGCTCCCAATGGCTGTTCCACTGGTGTGTGAATGTGTGTGTATGAGTTTATGAGGCACATGTAGTGAAGCTGCCTGACACTAGTATGTTAATAGGTGAATACTGATGTGTCATGAGGCGCTCTGGGTATCTGAAAGATTGAAAAGTGTGACATAAATGCAATCCATTGATCAACCATTTGTTGAAGCCAAACCTAACTTGTCTTGATCTTTTTTTTTCAGAAGCCTTGTTTTATCTTAACTCCAACCTGCAGCATCAAGGATGAAGCAGTTTGTTTTCTTATCACTGAGGCAACTATGAAAACCTTAGAGATTATTATGAGAAGTATGTGACACCGTTAAGAATGTTTGCATGTCAGAGATAAAGAGACAGAGTGAGGCAGACAGATAAAGAAAGAGAGAGTGAGGCTGCCTCACAGGAAGGCTTTGTGTTATGTAACATACTGTTAGCCCCGCCTTTTTCCACTGGCCAATCTAATCCCTCCGTCACTCTCCTCACTCTTCACACGCAACGGCCTCTCCAGCCCTCACACATAAACACACACAAAGGCCTTCGACACAGCTCAGTGGGCACCTTAAAGGGATCAGCATCCCATTGGATGGAAAGAGACGCACGACCGCAGCACCCTATTGGGTACCGGCATGTATCACCACTGCTCTCATCATCATCATCTTCATCACCATCATCATCATCATCATGTGTCACACGTGCAGAATCAGCGGGAGAATGCAGAGAACAATATGTCCACATGCAATGGCCACCATTGCCTCTAAAAGAACACAATGCATCCACATTGCAAAAAGGAATAAGTGTTCAATAATTGACTATTAATGTGTGAATGCTAAACATTCTTTTCGTGTTCAGGACACATAATCACAAGAGTTTGTATAAGAGAATCTTAATGAATAAATGTGAATGTAGAAAATTATTAACATAAATCGACCCGAGCTGGTGTAAGGCGGGGACTGAGGAAGGAGGAGCTCTGCAGGGTTCTCTGTTCACAGACTTCCTCTTTTTCTCTGTGACCCAGACTGTTGAACCCATAAATCACTTGAGACAAATCTTGATGACGGCCACAAAGCTCAAAGGTGTCTGATGGATGTTTTTTTGCAATAACATGTATATGCACAGACCTTAGGAATCTTTTTTCTGTTTTTAACAAAAAATAAGCATTGAAAGTGAATATGCATAAAAGGACCTAACATACATCCACAATGTTTCTGATAGTGTCTCAGTCAATGCAAGGAGGTTTTATCAGCCTGAAAATCTAAAGCATAAAAAGAATCCTGATCTTATCAAATGTAGGTCACATTATTTTAACACTGTTAACCACATGTTTCTCAGACTAAACAAACTGATCCACTGACTTGAGACAAATATTTGATACACTATATAACACTCTATTTTAAGCCTTTTGAATGGTTAATTCACAGGTGAAAGTCCATCTGTATCCGGGTCCATGCAGATAAGATGCAAACAGACCTGTAAAGTCAATTATGAGGGAAACTAACACTGCACTTCTTTGTCCAAAGAACTTCTATATAGTTTGAGACAATAGAGATCGTGTATTTAAATTAACAAGGTACTGTCTGTTCATCAATAGTAGAGGAAGTATTCAGATCCTTTCCCTAAATGCAATATGTGAGAATGTTAACAGTTTACATGTATTAACCCCCATTTCCTCCCAAAATGTGTAAACAGATTGTAATTTAACTTTGAAAAATCAGACCTCCCTCCTCTTTCTCGGTTGTCTATAACAGCCTGTGACCTAGTTTCCATGTAAAGGACTCAAAAACTTTTTGTTTATGTGCACTCCTGAGTGCCATGCTCCCTCTCCTCTACTCTCACACTGCATTAGCATTGTGCACCACTAGCTAACATTAGCTTTTGATTGATTGCTGTGCACTATTGCCACTGTTGCTCCTGACAAAGTTTTTCTGAAAGTTACAATTACAACCTGGATCAAAAGTAGTAATGCTACAATAAAAATCATCTAGTAGACAAACACTAAAGTGATAAGCTGATTGACTAATAAAAAAATCAAATTTTTAATTTTATAAAATGAACTGAAGTGGGCTAAAAAGAATTGTGAAAATGTAAATGCTCACGCAAAACTATTGCACAAAACTGAGGCCTACAGTAGGTGGATGATGTAGTTGGTCACTAGTGATTGTATTCAGTAATGGACAAAATATACAAGTGGTGAAAAAAGACGGATTGTATTATTGAAGTGTTGTTTAACAGTGGTATGTTAATGAAGTGCATGGCATGGTGATAGACACAGATAATTTATGAATGGATAGTAATAATTTATTTATGTATCTGTCCTTTCTTTTGTTTTAGTCTTTCTCATCTTGGTGCTGACAGTCTAGCCGCAGACTGAATGAAACGTAGATGTAGTCTCTGTGACTTCAGCCGCAGGTTTTGGAGACTCATTGTGATGCTCAGGTGCTGCTGATGGCTCTGGCCTTGACCTTGCAGTGCCTTCATTTGCCAAACTCCTACGTTTATCCAAAAACGTGCATCGAGCTGGACCCCAGGAGTAGCACAGACTTCTTGAATCTGGTATGCAGTACAATTAACTCCATGACAAGTTGTATTTAGTTGTCCAGTGTTTGCACAAAGAATTCTCTAAAAAAATTCTGAACAGCAGTAACAGGCCAGATCAGGTCAAGCACAGTGACTGGAACCACAGCTAATTATGCATAAATTCAAGCCTAAATTTGACTTAAACATGTGAGTTTTGTAAAGAAAATCCCACGTGGATCTAGCAGCTGTTTGCTTTTTGTTCAGAGTGCCATGCCCTCACACTCAGGGACCTATTATCCAGGGGTTAAGATAAGATAAGATAAGATAAAACTTTATTGATCCCACATTGGGGAAATGTGTGCGTTACAACAGCTCAGATACAGATGACAGAAGGAGAGCAACAATTCAAGAGAGATATCAATAAGAAAAATAGCCTTATATATAGAGTTTAAAAATAAAGATATCAAGAAAAAAGTAACATTATATACATTGTTAGCAAGCATACACGGTATGCATTATGGGTGAAGGGTTGTGCAAAAATATAGATAATAAATAAGTATATATAATTATGTACATGTACTATATATGAGCCATATATGAGGTTAAGCCAGGAAATGGCTCGAACACAGCAAACAAAAAGTACAGCAGATGGCAGGGTCTCTGCAGATACAGACACAGCTCCACACATCTAGGCAAATGGGTCATCAGTGATTGAGAGGGATTATTTTTGTATAAGTCAACGGGCCACATTATTTTTATGAAAATCTTACCCATCCTTACCTCTAACTCAACAGTTCTACTTATCACCTGAGCACCTTTAATTACACTTTGACACTGACTTCTACCACATTTATAAAGAGATGCTTTGGGTGCGATTTTTTAAAATTATTTCATAAGATAGTGCATTTTAGACTCACATATCTCTTTTGCTTTTGGATGAAATGCAATCTGTCACCTACAAATGGCAGGAAGAGCCTGTCTTTGCTATACTTTTATTATAGTCTATATCGTTCATAGCTGGTATTCGAGCATATGGCTAATTTAGGAGCGTCAACTAAAAAAAAAAAGAAAATAGAATCAAAAAACAAACAAAAAATAAAACCTGCCAACAAAAAAACAACCTGGTCTCAGGGTGGAAAAGTGAAGCTGCCCATATTTTCCGTTCTTCCATGGCAAACAGGTAGACTGTATGGACAGCACACAGCCGGCTTGGCATCGTGCTCTGCGCCCCTCCTCATCTGTGTACCCAGCCTGGTCACATTGCTAACCCATCCACCTCCTCCACCTCCTCCTCCTCCCACTCCCCCTCGCTGCGACTCGTTTAGCTCCACATCAGCCTTCTCTCCATCAGCTGGACCTCGCACCGTCTTCTCCACCGGACCAGATAAACCAATATCAGCCTTTAGACGCATCCGCAAAATGTAAGTGTTGTGCTCATTCTTCTGTTTGCGCCGTCGCGCCGCGCAGAGATGCGTGCTGAACGCTTCAGCTGCAATGGATGCTCAGAGTTCAAATGCTCGCTGCAGGAAACCATTTTCACTTATACGAACTTAAACTGAGTGCAATTTAAATATTTAAAAGCTACATGCAACGAAAGGTCGGTTTCACTCATGTTTATGTCTAATTAGTTTCAAAATCTGTAGGGTATAATAAATATGATTTTTTTAATTACATGTGAATTTTGGATTATTGTAGCCTCTTACAGTCTATACCAACTCGGAAAAGTGCGACCAAATGTAGCTTAATAAGCTAGGTCTGTGATGTAATAAAAAAAATGTCGGGTAAATATTTCACCGTCCACCTCCTCAACTACAATTTATATCTAAATTACACTCCAGTTATTTCTGGCTGTGCACTTGACACCGAGGTCGCTTTGTAGTTGCGAGGTTATAAAGATTTAGTAATGTCGCACAGACAGGAAACACCTTCCTACTGAACTCGCAGTGAACTTACACTCTTCCTTTCTCAGAGTTCATATCCTGTTATGAACCAGAATCGCTAAATTCATGTGAACTTAAATAATGAAGCATTTGATGTCTTTAAAGTGGAACCTCTCAGCATGTCTGTCAGCATCACTAGTTTCAAGGGCGCCGGTAGGGTTCAGGCCCGGGCTGTTATATAACCTTAATTCCACTAAAATACCTTTAAAAAAAGGGACATAAATACTTAATTAACGTCGTTAGATGTGTTTGGATGAAGTGTTGATAGGACACATGAGCCCGGTCCAGTAAGAATAAAGCTGATGAGCCCGGTAATATTGAGCTGATTTTAGGAGGCTAAACTGAGGCTTTGTGTCGTTCAGCAGGCCCACTGTCTCCTGAAGAAGTGCCAGATAGTACAGTACAGTCCAGTTTAAACAACCAGGAGGTGTATCCCTTTATGGACGAGGTGTGTCCCCTTGCCTGCCTATTTCCAGTGGCATTCGCCCTTGATATGGTATCTTAACTAGCTGGCAGCTTGTGCCAGCAGACTGAACAGTAAAAGCCCACAGAGCTTTATTGTTCCCGCACATTGAAAGCTAAGGTCTGTGATTCCCAACAGAGACTCTGCGACCTTTTGGGGATCTCTGAGTGTCTTACAGAAGTGGATTAATATATTTTTTGTATAATAGAGACCTATAGTGTATTCATCTCTCTAAGGCTACAATTTTCCATCTACAGTCGAATGTATAATTATGTATCATATATAACAGCTACTATGACTTTCCTCTCATCCTAGTTGCATCAAATAAGACTTCGCAATCTATACTTTTTAGTGTATACGTAAAAAAAAAATGAAAGAAAAAAAGGGAAATCAGTTTAGTCAGTTTCACATTGTGCCCCTTTTTATGAGGAGCATCTCATTTTCTCATTTTGTCCCACCGTTTTTAAGTTTAACTTGACCTCAGTATGGTATGAAATCTGCCTGTTGATAGTGCTTGTTAAGTATGATCAATTCAATGCATGCAGTTCCCTTATTTTTGTTTTATGCTTGAAGAGTTTTATTGTCTCTGAGCTTGAATAACTGTAGGTCTGTTTGACCTTCGTTTATAGAAGGTAACTTCCTGGTGATATTAAAAGTTGTTGGTAGAAAACCACATGATCAGTGCAAGAGGTTTAGACGTTTAACCACGAAGGACGAAACTAGCTTGTGAGAACTTTGTTTGCAGGAACATGCATGCAGAAAACAAATTTTTTATTGTCAAGTCTGAATACACTGGAAAAACTTATTTTATGTTATTGATCATACAGTAACTCAAACACAAACACAATACAATTTGTTATACATTTATTGATTTTCTCACCCCATTTAGATCCAATTTATGGCCCAGTGTATAATGAAAAATAACATATATGGCCATTAGCAGTAAAAAATAGACATATGGGCACAAATAAAGTAAGAAAGGACAGAAAAAGAGAAAAGGAGAGAGAAAAAAGTCATCAGATAGAAAAAGTATGTGAAGTACCTTGGCATTTGGCATCAAGTCACACACTGTGACACGTCTTTAATAAGACACAACAATGCAACCAGTCAGCCTGAATCTTGGTTTAAACTGGCCTTTACTCTGCTTTGGGTACAATGGAACAACACAAGCAACACAGGTCTATTAATTCATCATATCAACATTTGTTCAGCAAAACTGATGAACGAGCTTATGCTTTAAATGTCATATCAAAGCTGAATATGTACAGGCAGAGCACGGTCAGGAGGCAATGCTAAACAGACATAATGGGCCTGGTATTAAACTTAACCCTGGTATTATATAATTAGTAGCCTTTATTTCATTTCTTTAAATCAACATTATTTTAGTAAGCAGTTCTTAACTTTTGGGAAAAACCTTTATCTTAAAGAAAAAGATAATAAGATTATCTGATACATTTTATATTTTTACAGACAAGGTACCAATTACTCAGTGCTGCCAATACTAAAACCTTCTAAAAAGATTTCACAAGTAGCAGATAAAATAATTAGAAGAAATAAACAAGTGATGTTCACGTGACTTTTTTGCTTCCTTGGCAACTAATGATAGTAAATGAAATAATAATCTACAATATGAGCCTAGAAATGCAGTTAGCATACAAGGATGCAACTAAGAGAGATAATAACAGACCTGGATAAAAGATTTGAGGGTGTTAACAAGGTTGAGAACTACTGCTTCAGTGTAACTTTTTATTTTTTTTGCAACTTAAAAGAATCTACAAAGCCTCGTAGCAGTTCCAGGTGCCAACCTTTTTCATTAAATACAGTTAATTTGGGGTTTTACATTAGGAATGCTAATGGTGACTTTGTAAATGGTCTATGATGGAGTTTAAGTGGAGTGAAGTAGAGCTAAAATGCAACTTCTGCCTATAAAGACATGGGACAAGATGTTCTGTATCTGTCCATACACTCTTTGGTCCATCATCATTGTATCGACAGAACCTCCAGGGACATGCTGGACTCAGCTACTGGAGAGTTTTATCATCACGGATGTATTTCACAGTTGATAATAAACCCAGATATTGCATTCAGCCATAGATAGCTGCTCACCCAGCACTTGGACATAATGAGTTTCTTTCACTTCTGTCTCCACCTCTGTCTGTGTATATCCAGAACTATTATTACATGACCCCCTGATTGTGTGTACTTGGGCTGACTGTTATCAGAGCCCCAGTCAATATTTGAGACCTATATTTGACCACCAGCTTTAATTTGTTAAAAAAAAAAAATGTAAGCTTATATTCTAATGGTGTCATAAAATTAACATAAAAGGATAATGCAATTGTTAAATGTGATGACTTGTTTATTTATCAAACTAGATTTATATTTGTGACAGTCCTATCTTTTATACTGGTCATACCTGCGGTGCATATATGTGCTGTGAGTCAAAAACTATTGTGACATTGCTAGGAGAAAATCTCAAAACCGAACAGCCAATTAGCTAGAATCATTTTCTTAGTATTGTAACTAGGGCTGTCAGTCGATTAAAATTTTTAATCGCGATTAATCGCATTTTGTCCTGAGTTAACGCGCGATTAATCG
>JAPZDY010000015.1:257501-267694 GCA_029783645.1 Ctenochaetus hawaiiensis | reverse complement strand
GTTAAAGTTCCAATTAAATATCCAGTAGTCTGGAGTAATCTCCTCACAAGGATAGTTATGAAGAGCAACACCTCTGACATCACTTCCTGTTTCATAAGCATCTGTGACTCAGCCCGGTCTGTCACTGAAGATCTTATTCAGAGGTTTTTCTAAAAAGGTGAATGTGTTGGGTTTACTATCCATGTTCCAAGAGAAATGAGTCTCTACTACAGCACTTCATATTGGAATTTGAACCAAAGTTAAAGCTGCACTAATTAATATTTTTTTACTAGATGTAATGTCATTGATCACTATCAGTGAGAAACACAGAGCTTTATGGTTATGGTCTGTAAATAATGGGTGGTTTATTGGTCGTTAAAATTTTTACAAGGTCAGATTTCTTATTTATGAGTTAAATTTACTTTCAGCCCGACTGATGCAGATAGTGGTACAGTGGTGTGTGTCCTGTCAGTTTCCCTGCTACTTTTAAGGCTTCTTCTGGACTAAAAATTTGAATGCATGGAAGAAACACTGCGGGTTTTGTCACTGTTTATAAAGCCTCCCCACAGCTGAATTCTTCCTCCTTGCAGCTGCTCTCCTGCCAAATAATGTTAGCCAACACCCTTACATTAGGGATTTGGTCTTTTTGACTGGAAAGTCAAAGCAACACTGTGTACCTTCTGAAAAAGATAGTTGATTATTAAATCTCATGCAAAAGTGGTCAAATACAGACACTGAGGGTTGGTGGCTGTGTCAGCAACACCATTTCATAGCCTCAGTGTTTGCAATCTGGTAATGGGACTCGACAATTTACTATCTTTAAACAGAAGTCACATAGTGTTACTTTGAGCTTACCCTCACATGACCCCTTACTCTTACATACTGAGAGGAGACATGGTGCCTCCATTTTCTTGTCTGTAAAAGAACTTAGCATTCATGCCATACAAATCTCTTCTATGTGGGTTAGTTATGATTATCTAAAATAATCATGTTGCTCTTTACATAAATCTGTTTTAGAAAAGGAAACACTGACAGAGATTTGGGTCTTGAAGTCTGTGGTTTTATCTCTAAGTGAACACTCTGCGCCCTGGCACAGTTCATGGAAATAAAACAAGAGATTAGAATTAAAAGATATCTCTAACAGGTGGTAACTACTATCATGTAAATGAGCACTGATTCTGTGTCATTATTTAACATGGTCAGTGTGAGAGCTGTGAGTGCTTCTGTTTTCTGAGCCATGAGTGATTACAGTTTGAGTTTAAATGGCCCCTGTGGGAATGTAACCTCCAACACTGGCAGTGTGTTAATGGAAGCTTCACTCCATAACTGCCAGTCAAAGCTCAGGCTAATATGCACTAGGGATAAGCATCAAAGATAAGTAATTTATTGTAAATTAAAAACCAGTCAGCGTTCAGTGTCAGCTTAAATGGCTCAAGCATAATCTATTGACTAATCTATTATTAATTTATCTATTATTTATAATCTAATCTATTATTTATTTTTATTAGATATCATTATTTCTTCTTACTCTTATGATATTATTACTAATAGTATACTGGAGTAGTTATTGCTTAAGCTGTGTAATTTCTTGGACTGTAGAAAGATATAATAAATGACATTTTTGTGACTGTTACATGTACCAAAGGTTATATCGTATCTTTAAAAATAGAAAATTCTCTTATTTTTGTGAAATCAGTATTGATTCATTTGTTCCTTTCAGATTTTTATGAGGTTATAATATAAAAGTAAACTTTTATGTTAAGAAGTATAATGTTAGTTATAATGTAAGTAATAAGTTATGATGTTTTTATACATTTAATTTTCTTGTACTTTCAGCCTTGTAGAAGAATATGTTACATACACACACACACACACACTCAATTTATAGCTGTTAACAGAGTACCGCTGTGTGTCTTAGTGCCTACGAGGTGATCAAGCTGAAGGGCTACACCAACTGGGCCATCGGTTTGAGCGTGGCAGACCTGACTGAGAGCATTGTGAAGAACATGAGCCGTGTGCATCCAGTCTCCACCATGGTTAAGGTCTGACACACACACAAATACACACACAGAAAAAACACGCTAATAAATAAACACATGCATGAGGATGCATGCACACAATCTTGACCAGTTTAGTCTGTCTCAATTGTGACCCAGGGCACAAAGGTACCAAGAGTCACAATAATTTATAGTTATTTGGTTTAACAGCTTAACAGTCTATAATAAAGTTTATTTGATATTTATTACCCACACTGTAAACAGTTGACAAAGTCACCTTTTAAAAGACCAGCAATAATGCCTCAATATCCTAAAAATTTCAGCTGATACTGTGCTTAAGTGGTGCGTATTCTCAAACAAATGTGCAATAATCTTAATTAAATCAAACCAACCGGCAGACAACAAATATTTGGCCTTCAGAGCATGAGGACAGGCCATGCCTGGTTGCTTATGTACATAACCCAGAGTTTAATTACAGCAGTAACCTGAAGTGGAAGTGGATTTTCTCATTTTTCCACTACAAAAGCTTTCATTATCAGAGTTAAAGATCCTATATGATCCCAACTGGGCCTTCAAACTAAATAGGCTGTGATCATGCTTTACAGGCTTTTAGAACCTTATCACAACGTAATCAGATCATTAATGCTTGATCTTTAGATCATAAAAGAATCAAGACCATCCTTAACTTTCCCAGGTGCTTCCACTTGTATGATTAGGCCTGAATAGCACACCTACAGCTGGTGTACTGATGATGGCAGGATGATGGCTGCTTTTATACTGACTCTGGTATGATTCACCCCTCATACTGTACATGTGGGTGTGCTTGAGTTGCATAATCTACATATCTTAAATGTTGTGTTTGTTTAAGGAAATAGTTCAGCATTTTGTGAAACATGCATGTATTTAGTTTCTTGTATTATGTTCAGAGGGATATTAGTGTCATATCTGTGCATTCTGAGCTTTATTCAGTCACAGTGAGGGTGCAGGGTTTGGTGCAGCCAGTACAGAGACCAAATCCAGAACTTGTATTTATAGACAGGGTCTGGCAGCCTGCATTACAGCACAATACCCTGCACATCATTGGTGGATAAACTTTTATTTTTAAAGAAATCATAAATTCTTATAATGAAATGTCTTAATAATTGAGACATAGCATGTGAAATACTAACTACACATTTTGTGTTGTTGAGGAGCTGCTTCCTCCTGCTGTTTGTCCTGCTGATGTTGTTTCTCCTAAGCTATAGCCTAACCACAGCTCGACTCCAGCTCTATACGTCACTCAAAGACAGATAATCATCCTCTGAACTTCTACTCTAAAATAAAATTTAAAAAAAGTTAATGTTAGTATTTAGTATTTTTTAAGTGTTTCTTGAACAGTAAAGATCCCCTCCACATAAAAATGTCTTTATGTCCCCTGTGATATCTCACCTTGACTGTAGTGAGTTATAATTAGGGGGAGATGTCTTTGCACTTCTCTAAAATTAAAATGCACCCCAAACAAGAGAGATTTGTTATCTCATAAATTCAAAGGAACCTGAAGCCTCCAGCACAGATCCACAGACTCATGAGTACACAGAGTGAGAGTTTGCATCAGCATGAGCACTAACACTCTGTCAGCCAGATACAGAAGCTAACAAGTTAACAAGGATACAACATAAACAAAAAAAGATAACTCCACTTAGTCTTCTGATCCACCTGGCCGAATCTGTCCATGTTTCCTATGCTAATGTTGTCCATCATAATGCACACTGATCTATAATGCAGACAGCGGTAGTGGGCGGAGCAAGAACCCTGTGATTCATAGATCCAGAATTTCTTAGTATTGGAAGAAAAGTAGCTCTTTTTCAGAGATTTCTCTTTTTAATTTTTACTTTTTACATAGGAAAATTATTTTAAAGAATTTAAAAAAATGAATCACAGCAGGGTATTTAAATACATGTCTGGGGCAGCTTTAACCTGTATTAGTTCATAGTGTCTGGCACTTTACATCACCAATAACAGTCTTTAAACGACTCTAAACGGTTTTGTTGTCAAAATTCATGCATTTTTTTAGAGCTTCCTCATCCAACTCTTCAATGTGTATTTCCACAGGACATGTATGGTATTGGTGAGGAGGTCTTCCTGTCTCTGCCCTGTGTGCTGAACAGCTCTGGGGTGAGCAGCGTGGTCAACATGACCCTTACGGATTCTGAGGTGGGACAGCTGAGGAAGAGTGCTGATACGCTGTGGGGCATCCAGAAGGACCTTAAGGACATCTAAGCTCTCCCACATGATAACCCAGCCATTATGCAGAGAGGCCTGTTGACACGCACACACTCCTTTTGTAATACCCTTTTCTCTTAGACTGTATCGCTCAAAATTTGAAGGATTATACCAGTGTTTTTCAAAAGAGATTGCTAATTTTTTATGAAAGTCATCTGGCCTGATTCACTTGTTTTCATGTCAGTGCTGCATTATGTCACCATCTACTACCTGTCAATCACACCTGCCATCTTTAAGCCAAAAAACACTGGTGTGCTCCTTTAAAGAGATAAGCACATTTGATCCCCAACAGCTTGTAGACTTAAATGCTGCGTTACTGTGTTTGTGTTTGGAGATGTAAAGATGAGCTGTGTTACTGTACTCCTTCTGGATTCTTGTGTTTCAGCTGTTTTGGAGCAGGATTAAACACAACCCTCAAAATGCCAAAAGTGTCACTGTTTCCCTTCCTCCACTTACTGTCCTCCTCCACCACTTACTGTGTAGATTTAAAAGACACAGATATCTAGAGAAAGACCTTTAAATTCCCAAAGGAAACTGTTTTCCTTTTGCCTTTGTGTAAAAGTGGTTCTCTACAACAAAAAGATGACTTGCACACTTTGGTCACAAAAAAAAAAAAAAGTGACATTGTGATTGTGAGGGTGGATTTTTCTTACCCATGTGTTTCCTCTGTGTTAGCAATAAGGAGATGGAGCAGCAGGTAGGAGGGGAAAGTCCAGATGGAGTTATTTTTTCAAACAAAAGTTTGTGACTGTCAAACCTTGTGTTGTAAACTGTCAGAAACAGCAACATGTTAACTAAATAAATTTGAACCTCATGAAAGGTACTTGTGTATGTGCATCTTTTATTTTTTTTTTCCAACATTACTCAAAGCTGCACTTTTTGTTAACAATGCAACCTTTGAGGGTATTATACATCACCATGTTAGGAGGCAGTGCTCAGTTTAGAGAGTACAAGCTGATTGCTCCTTTGAGAATGCTCGTACTTTTGTGGGGTTTTTTTGGAATGTATACCATATATGTTTAAAAGATGAGGTGGTTCCGTATCTTCTTGACAGAAGGCTTTGAATCTCGTAAATTGTGTTTGAAACAACAGTTATCTTACTGTCAACCATATGAGCATGAATGACAAAAAAGGGAATCATTTGTGTTTGATAAAAATGGTCGTTAGGATTTTCCTCAGGTTTACTCCTGTCCCGGGAAATACAGCAAAGTCATTACTGTAAGGAATAACAATACAACCAATAATAAAATGATGTTGAGGCTATCAGAACCCTTTGTGAGAACCCAAGATACAAACAACATTTAAGGAACTTTACCTCCATAAAAATGGGAATCCAAAATTTAGCTAACACTGGTGTAATTCATTCCTATCTCCTTTTAAATTCTTATTTTAAATAACAAAGAAATCTGTGACATACAAGATTTCAAACACCATTCACCCAAGACCAATTAAAAATAGACTGAGCGTATTCTGTGATATGGAGCCAGAGTTTAAGAGCTTCTGTCATCAAAAAATTTAATGGATTGGTAACAGAACTCTTTCATTCATAAAAGAGGAAATCTGTTGCAGCTGTTAAGGAATGATCTGACTGAGATTAGAGCTGAAATTAACTCTGACTTTTATTATAATGAGTCTATTTTTTTATTGATGAATTGCACATTTACAAAGAACAGTTTTCTAAGTCTTTTCCTGATAAAAAGCTATTTGACATTAAATTGACAAAAATTCCTTAAAACCAACCTCAGAGTAAGCATTAATAAGTATTATAAGAGATTTTTAGTGAGTCTCCTAAACAGATAAAACAATATATAAAGACTTACACATGTGTACCCCTAAACATATAGCTGTTTATCCCTCTTTGTTAACATAGAAATGTATATTATATTATTAATGATGGTTGGTAATAATGAATGGTTTTGTTTTATTATTGTTTTTTGTACCCTAACCAGACCTCCGCATGTTGGCTGCAGTGAGTCAAAACGGCGCAGCACTGCCATCTAATGGTTGCATAAAGTACAAGTGAACTTTTACCAGCAAAGTACTTTTTAGGGAAATATAGGATACTTTCTCTCAATTATTAGGTCCAGTTCATTTGGACAAGGTTAATACGGTGATATATGCAACGTTTTAGCAACAAATACAATACGATTTCTATGTAGAGATCATGTTAGTAATGAATGTGGGGTTGATGTCTCGTTTAAGCGGTGCAATAGAATACAAAAGTGGAAAGTGGCACAGTTAATGTTGAATAAAAGACTTAAAATTGCACAAATCAAAGCTAAAATGTAAGATATAGCATCTTAGCATTAAGATGACTCAGAGCACATGGTAAAAATGTAGTCTTTAGTGTTTTCAATCTTAAAACCATTTCACAGTACAGATTGGTACAAAAGTTTATTCACAGAAACGTCATTTTATCTGAAATAGCCTAAAAGACTAAACTTTTAACACATGGACTTGTCGCATGATGACCTCTCTCCCACAGGACGAAAAAACCTCAAGGGATACCACGTCTGTCTCAGGTAGGCACTTCCAGTTCTCGCGAGAAGAGAGAAAAAGGTGAAAACTTATTTGTCCTGGCTCTTTTAACGGCTCTCCTGTAAACGTAACCGTTGTAGCGTTTTCCAAAGCGGAGGCCGAACGGGTTGAAGTTGAACTTACTCCTGCGGTCGTTGCACAGGAGCTGCCGCTGGTCTTCATTCTCTCTCAGGGAGAAACACGGGTTGGAATCCTCCGCAACAATCTGCCCTGCGCTTCTCCTCCTGAATGGAGAAAGGACTGACCCTGAGGAAAAACAGCACCAGACATGATCTTCATCGAACAACATGTCACATCATCACACAGCTGGACACACGCCAACATCTGCAGCCTGCTTCAGGGACAGCATCAAATCCCAACGGAGTTTTGTCTAAAACTCAGTACATTGATCTAATTCATAAACTACTGAAAGACATTTTTCCTCCTCAGAAAATATGTTAATAATGCTAATGATGATACTAATTAATAGTACTATTGTTGTAGTTATTATTTGAATATTATGATGTAATAAAATAAAAGCCCAATATTTAATTTGGTTAGCTCCTCGTATACAAAATGAAACAAAGATTTTTCTGTTCCACCGTTTTGCAATGAAGGCTTTAAAATAAAATTAAGACATGCTTGGAAATAAGTAGTCAGTTACATCAAAACAACAGAACATATTTATTGTAAATGACTTCTGCTGTCTGGTCAGAAATTTTGGAGGTGAATGTGTCAGAGGAACTCCTAGGGTACTTCTAAAATCCTGATCATATGTAAAATCGTAATCTGTAAAACAGCTATAGCGTTCAAAAAAGAATAAATGAGTGAAAGTATAATGTGTAAACGAGTCATTCAGAAAAAAAATTAACAGAATGTCATAAAAAGACAGTACAAGTGATTAGCCATTCAAAGTTATTCCAGTACTTGTCTGTTGTCCTCCTGTCAGTTATTTTAAGTTAAAATCCTTTCATGAAATTTCCCACCTGTTGCACGTGTCTTCTGTGCAGAGTCAAACCCTGGCAGATCTGCTCCCACACTCTCTCCACCATGACCAACAATGAGTCCACACACCACAACCAGAGCCACGAGTCTCATGGTCGGACAGAAGATATAAATCCTCTTTCTCTCAGTAAAACAGTGCAGATTGAAATGTGTATGTTCACCCTCTCAACAGGTACTAACGCGGTCACTTCTGTCAGACCTGTTTTATACTTCCACCAGGTGACCTTGTGCTCCTGCAGCTCACAGCCAATCACAGCCGCCTGCGTCTCTGCGCTCTAAATTGCGGAGCTATCCACTGCTTTAGGTTCTGAAATGCATCATTCATTAGCTTCCGGGAAATGTTGACAGCTCGGTTTGCTGTTAGGATCATCCGGTACAAGATGATATGGCACTGCATGTCCATAAATGGTGAAGTGACGAACATTTTGAAATCACATAAATGACGGAAACAGGACTAAAAGGGATGCGTCATCGCTCAGTCCAGTCAGTGATGCAAAGAGCAGCCACAGAAGAGTGGACAAAGCTGAAAATTGCTCTTTAATTGAAAATCACTTTTTTTCCAGCCAAGAAAACAATGAAATACGCCAGTGGTTTGTGTTTCGGTTGCTACAGGGAGGGAGGCCCAAAGCAAAAAAGTAAACATTACAGCATCACAAAGCTCCTTGCTGCGTTGGCTGTGCTGCTGCTGCACGTTGGATAGAGTGTGTTTGCAGACCCCACAGAGAGAAATGTGGCCGTTTTTGAGATCTGATAGATAAGTTCACTCATAAGTGAGCGAGAGAGAGATTCTGGACTTCCTCTGGATGCAGGTAATAAGAGGAGAAGGATGAGAAATAGCATGCCTGACTTGAACCATTCCTACTCTTCATGACCATCCTGGTGCAGGTTTGCTGTACGTCACAGTTCGTATTAATTTATTAAATACTAAACCGTTTCAGTATATGTACCATGTGAACATCAAATCAGTATTATGTCCGTTCTTTGGCACCAGTGAGGCAAGATATGGTAAATATAACATAATATCAGCTGAACCCTAGTTAGAGATGCAGGTGCTCCTGCTGCTGACTAAAAATAACGATGTTCAGAAAGTAGTGCATGAGAAAAGTTTAAGCTATAAAATTGAAAATTTAAATTAAATTTTAGGATGTTGGAAGTAATTAAGAAATTAAATTAAACATATTAAGCGGACATTTGTGTTCTGTGAACTAAGTTTGTTCTTATAGACATTTATAAGCCTTTAACTCAAAAATAAACACAAATATTTGTTATTTCATATTTTGGCCAAAATATGAATTATTTCCTCAAGGGCATTTTGTCAAACGTTTTCTCAGTTATTCCAAAACATTCTAGGCTAACACTACATATTTGCAGGTTGCCTAGTTTCCTTTGTTTAAACCTGTTCTCATCTTCCCCAAGTCATCATCAGGTATTTGTTCTGGTTTTTTTATGCATTTGATTTTTTTTCGTAAATTCCAACTTGAGTTCTACCATTAACACGTTTCAACATGTTGTGTGTGGTTGGTTTCTGTGTGATTTCTAACATGTTCTGATGCACCGCACTCTTGACAAGCCAGAGGGCTGCACAGGACTGCTGCACAGGACCCAACACAATGACACAGATGTTACAGCTACTTGTTACAGGAAACCAAGGAACAACTCACAGACCGAAAGGAAATAGAAGCGTAGTCTGGTATCTACTGCAGGAGAGAAAGGTTTGTAGCTGAACCAAGTGTTGTTTGGGAAGCAGATACCCAGGCCAGAGGACTTGGCGAGGTCCAGGAAAGACAGAGCAGAGGGGGCTGCTGGGTAACATGCAAACTGCCCAACTGCTAAGCAAGCGAGAATGACTGGAAGCGTAGTTTACTGATGAACATGGCCAAAACTAGCAGAGGAAAAGGTCTCAGAACTGGGTAGGCTAAAGGCAATATAAACCGGTGCAGCTGGTGGCGCTCTGCCTCTGGCACACCTGTGTCTACTCAGACAATCAGACACGCCCACAACACACAGGAGGGAAGAGAGAGGACACCGAGTATCAGTATCAGCTGACCTGAGAGAAGCGGGATTAGCGGGTCAGCGAGGTAATTTGAATGTAAAACCTGAATTTTAGAGTTAACCCCTTAACTGGTATGAAGACGGCTCTCTTTAAACATGGCTCAGTCACCATGGTAACTGATGCTGCAAACCTCACCTGCTCCGAACCGAGTTCCGTTCAGAGTTTTGGCTTAAAATCAACCCTTTCATCAACTCACTCCGTGGAAGTAACCTAGCAACAGCCTAATCAATCAGCGGGCGCGAGGTGTCTCAGCAGAGAGAACTGATTTCCAGGATTTCGCGGGCGTTTTTCAAGATTGTTGCGGCCTAAAATGCCTGAATTCGCGGCAGGTTTTCTAAAAAATTGCGATGTAAGTTGCGATGTTTTAAGCGTATTTGTTG
>JAPZDY010000015.1:244028-257401 GCA_029783645.1 Ctenochaetus hawaiiensis | reverse complement strand
GTCGCGGTGATTGGACAAAATTGCAAGGTCGCGCAGAATTCAAGGAGATTGGTTGAATTTGCGTTAATTGTTGCGATGGCAACATCGCGAATTCCTGGAGGGACTGATAAGTTAACTTGTTGATCAGAACAAAACATTTGTAATGACACTGAATGAAGCTCTGCAGTACGAGCGGAACTTGTGGTTTGTAAAACGTTCCGGGGTTTTTTTTCACCACCAGAGCCTTAATCAGTGTTACAGAAAATCTGATGGAGAACATTTCATTTAGGCCTACAGGACTTTTCTTGCTCTGACTGAAAGGGACCTGCTAGATGTCTTTTACTGACTATTTGACCACAGTGGCAACAAAAGAAGCTTCTTTAAAATCACAGAACACTAAAAGTTCCCAACATTATTTCTCAGTTTGAAGTTCCCTTACATTTGAATTCCTTTCAACCGTAATGTTATTACTTTGGGTTGTGTTGTTGTGCTTGGTCCTGATTTGATTAAGTCTGTTTTACACTGCTGATATGATACAGTTAATATAAACGAATATTTCCTGATTTATTGGTACTTATGACATACAGAAGACTATTTTAAAGCTAAAGTGAGTTCCATGTGCACTTTATTGTGGGTAAGAATGGAACCTAGAGCTCTTAAGTTAAAGGATGTTTTAATTTGCTGTATTGAGATCAAGTTTAAAGTTTAAGAGCTCAATAAAGTGTCAGAAGCTGTCACCTTACAAAAATATTGGAGGCATGGAGTGTGCGAATAAAAAAATATGAAAGAATTTGTTCAAATGTACTTTTTGCCAAGTATTTCTCTCTTATTTGCATAGAAGCATTTACTTTTTTACTGTTATATTTTGCTCACATTCTTCTTAAAGGCAGAAAAGTTCATTTTGTGCTTTAGGAGAGTCACACGACGCACTGCACGCCTCCTTTTTTGGGAATCCGCACAGACCCCAAAGAAGAAAGCCGTAATTTAACCTTGCAATACCTTTTATCTCTTGCTGTGGCTTTAGGTTTTGTTGTTTGTTTGTTAGGTTTCTTGCATCTCCACTGTAGAATGTCAAATATTTAACATTGTATTTAATGTATGTGATTTTTTTAGAATTAACTCTATTTTCAAGTTGCCTCTTTATCATCTGACCAGGGGAAAATGAACCCACATTGCTCATTTTCCAACTTTTCTCTATTAATGGATGGGCAATGTCTTGTCAAATAAAGTGAACAAAAAGCAACTCAAATGAGCTCAAAGTACTTTTTTTATATAACTTATTCTATTTTTAGGTTGCCGTTTTATCATCTTGTCCTACAAAATTGAACTTTTTAGGCTCACACTGGCTAATTTCCAGTTTATCTCTTGTAATCAATGGGCAATGTCCTGTCAAATAACCTGAACAAAAGGCAACTCAAATCAACTCAAATTACTTTTTTTTTTTAAAAAAAAAGCATAAAAGTAAAGTAGCCAGAAGAATATTAATGGTGAAGTTCAGGAAATGCCTACCAGTATATTGCAATAAGATCTTGCAATATTGGTATTCTCTGAGTTTATCTGGCACTGGGAGTGCTTTCCCCTGTCCTATTGGGCAGACCTGCTTTCATTTATCTACATTTCACAATCACCTTCGTTCATCACACAAGTCCACCAAACCTTTCACCCTGACAGCTGTGTGTGTGCGTGCGTGTCTAAGTGTGTGATTGTGAGTGTGTGTGTGTCTATAGAAGGTAAATATTCCCTCCTGCTTACTCGAGGTCAGGCTCAGTAGGTGGGGTTAGAGGTCTTTGCCCCCCTCACCCTCTTTTATCAGGTCCTGGGGGACTGCCTCCACTGAGCCCAGGACCTGCACTCGCAGGCCCTCTCTTAAGACTGCCAGAGTTTTAGATTCCAGGTGGTGTTGTTGGACCTCTAGACGCTTTAAGATGCCGCTGTCCCGTTCCTTGTCCATGACCTCTCTGAGTGGGCTGCTGCCAGCCTGGGAGGAGGACCAGCTGCCTGTGGAAGACCTGCTGCTCTTTGAGGTGGCCTGGGAGGTCACTAACAAAGGTAAGAACACAAGTGTCATCCCACTCATCTCTTATTTCCATATGAAAATTATATTTGAACTAATACATTGAAGTAGTAAGCAAGAGCTTATCTATGGAAGACTGTCCAAATGATTACAACATTACGCAAAGTAAAAACTGTGTATTCACATTTCTACACACCTAAAACAGTTTATTTTAAAGTATTTCAACATAGTCTTAATTTTGGATTAAAATCAGCCATGATGAAGTGAACACACTGAACTTGAAAAAAGGAAATTCTGCATATGTTCCTTGAAGATTTCTTGAATCACATAATAACAATTCCAGAACACTTAATTAAAGGAATTAAACAAAATGTGTTCACTAATGTCATAAAATAGCACCTCAAAGCCTGTCTTCTTGGTAATCTTTGTTTTATTGTGGGTAAAACCGTGCCTCTTTCCCCCTTTACAAGCAAATATTGAAATCCAGCAGGCATAGAGACAGAGCCTGCTCCGTCTGAAGAGCTAAACATTAAACTGCAGATAAGTGGTGCAAATGGAACTGCTATCCCTTTGACTGATTTATTCATTCTCCTGATGTGTTGAATGATGAAATGAAAAAGGCACAAACATAACACATGCAATTTATGATGTAAAAACTGGATGAATAAATCTTTGGGCAAGAGGTGTCACTATGTCACCTTCTATAAAATGTGTGTGTGAGAGTAGTTTTAACCTGCCTTTATGTGACTTTAGTAGTGACTCTTGGTTATGTCGAGGTTTAAACAGAGATAGAGCAATATGACTGAGAATGCAGAGAACTGAATCTCTAATCTGAGGATGTGGATATGCTACTACAATGTAAAACATTCAGTTTGGGGCAAAATGTTTGATCTACCAGTTAGGTTTCTGGCACTAATATCAAACAGTACATTGTTTATTTCTATATCTGATAACAATCCTTTCTACAGAAAAGCTGGATGTGCTGTAAATTTCAAAGTTTTTATGCTTGTGTGCAGTCATGCTGTCAAACTGTTCAGAGGTTATCAGTCATTCGGCTGTTTTCTTTGCCCTCGTCTATTTGATAATACCTGCTCTCTGATGCAGTTCTGACGTCATTATGGGTTTACTGATTGTTGATGGTCTTTCATATTGTGAGGAAGTACATATATCAATATTTGCCTTTTTTGTGCCAAGTGAGAGACCTGCAAAAACATCTCCACGTGCTTTGGTCTGTCACAAAACAGAAACTTTTGTCTGTGTATGTCTGTGTAACAAGCTACAAAAAACTGCCCAGTATAACCCTCAGGATTACTCACAGCCTTTTTGAAAATTTAAAGTAAATGAATACTTGATCTAAAATGCCCAAAGCAGTCATGTCCAGAATTCAAATTCTCACTGATTTGTTAGTGTTTTTGTAATGAAACTCACAGTTTGTTGGGAGTAGCTGTGCCATTTGAAATTTAGAGGCACTAAGCAAATTATAAAAAAAAAATATGAATCAGTGTTTACAATCACAAATTATTGTGATGATGAATTGAAAGTTTTAATAAAATCAGACTCTGCTTTAGCCTCATCTCAGTTTGAATGTACCTCACCTTTTGGGCTTTTTCCTGAATTTAAAGCTCCAAAACAAACATAAAAATGAAAATAAACTGTAATTCCTAAGCCAACTCCATTAGATCTCATCAGGTCCCTCACTAGTTTCAGATCAGGATTGATTGCAGATTTACAATCAAATTTCAGTTGGAAAACCTATGGACCATTACACCAGACCTATGTAGTTGTGCTGAGGAAGGACAGGGCCGGTTGTGTAAAACAGCAAGCCCCTCCTTTTTATCAATGATATCAATATTTAAATGTGGAAAATAAGTTTTAAATATGACTTCTCCTGTGACTGTGTGTGAACCTGCAGTTGGAGGAATCTACACGGTGATTCAGACCAAAGCCAAGATCACAGTGGATGAATGGGGTGAAAACTTCTACATGATGGGGCCCTACTTCGAACACAACTTTAAGACCCAGGTGGAGGGCTGCGAGCCTCCTAACCCTGCCGTCAGGAAGGCCATGGACGCTCTCATCAACAACGGCTGCCAGGTTGGACAGAGTGTGTCAGTGTGTTTGTATGTTTTGAGGGTAGGCATATTATAGTTCCACATGGAATGTAATTCAGAAGGTAGAGAGTGTTGGCCTAGATTTAATAATACAAACTGATAAATACAAGTTGCACTACTGTACTGTTTACTACAACAACTTACACCACCTTACTAACTATTACAGCTGCATTATTATTTATATTTTCATTTATGAAATATCAGGATCAGTTGTCAATGTCACAATGTCACACCAACAACTTTATTTCTGCCATCCTAACAGCAATGCAGTATACTGAACACCTTACTCTGCAGTCTTTTACCAAATGTTTCACATACTGTCACCAGAGGATTAATACAGTCTAGCTTTATCCAACAACAAATGGCCACTAGATGGCGGTCATGTCACAGAGACCCCTATGAGCCAGGTATGTAGACTGGTTAAACAATATACTCCCATACAACTAACATAGTGTAGACCATATTTATATGATATTAGCTGTGAAGTCTCCTAAATTAAGACCTGCCGATTCTTGAGTCATAATAAGGTATTAAAAAACTGGCTCTGAAGGAATTTAACTGTAGTAATGTGCATAAGACAACTTTGAGCTATTTTGTTTAGGCAACTTTTAATCACCACATTTAAGAATCCTTGATTTGCTAAAAAAAATAGCAAATCAAGGAGAGGAGGCATACTAATGAAGAGAGGGATTTTATGGGATGTTTGGAGAGACTGCAGCTGGCAGAGAGGGACATTGACATGCCACCGTGCTCAAAGCGTTGGAAACTGGATGTTTGTTTAAGGATGTGGAGTGGAAACTAGACATATGTTCAAACTAAAGTCTCTTGAGCACATAAGCAGATAACAGTGCCTGACTCTAACACAAAGGTTCACAAAGGTAACACGTATTTAATGCCCTGTTACAGGTAAAATTTTGATCAGTAAATTTAAAATGTGCTATAATGAAACCACAATGATGGCTTCCTCGACTTGAAGATGCGCACTGAGTGGTTGTTAACTAGCATAAAAAATGTTTTTCATGTTGTTATGGTGGTTGAAGATCAGGAAGTAGAGTGGGTTGTGTTTTTATCAGAAGGTTCCTTTAGTCTTCATGTTAGAGTGTATTTGGGACACTGAATTGCAAAACGCTCCTGGCTGCTGTTTTATTGGTGTGTTAATGTGTGTGTATGAGTTCCTGATAAGCAGGTTGGCACTTTGTCGAGAGGTCTCCTGCCATCAATAAAAATGTACTCCAGTGAGCTCTGACCACATTATGTTTTCAGGATAACGTGGCACACTAACTTTTAATTTTGAAAATTCAATTATGAGATACATCTCATAATTGAATTGGACTTCCTTTGCTGATGCTACAGGTTCACTTTGGTCGCTGGCTGATTGAGGGCAGCCCCTATGTAATCCTGTTTGACATTGGATCTGCAGCCTGGAACCTGGACCGCTGGAAGGGGGACCTGTGGCAGGCCTGCAACATTGGCCTACCCTATCATGACAGAGAGGCTAATGACTCGCTCATTCTGGGCTCTCTGATTGCTTGGTTCTTCAAAGAGGTAAGCTGTTTAGGCAGTGCTCATCAGTGGAGTCCTGAAATTTCAGTTTCACAGCTTTAAGTTAGTGACAGTGTGAAGTTATGTGAACACTGCAGCTTCCAACTTTGGCTCACTCTTTGTTTTCCAGTTAACAGACCAGCTGGGTGACAAGCCCAATGTCATTGGTCATTTCCATGAGTGGCAGGCAGGTCCAGGGCTTATTTTCTCCCGCTCTCGCAAGATTCCCATGGCAACAGTCTTCACCACACATGCCACCCTGCTGGGACGATACCTCTGTGCTGGGAACGCCGACTTTTACAACAACCTGGACAAGGTGAGAAGTTAGGAGAGTTGGCCATGTAGGACATACACACACACACACACACACACACACACACACAGATGCTATTAAAAACTGGACGCTGTAACAAAAATGGGCTCAAAGCAGGCAATTGCCATACCTTCACTGTACGTGACAATGTAGATTTTGCATATTTTTCACATGGGGGGAGTATTTTGTATTTGTACCTTGAGTCAAATCCAGTTGTAAGAGCTTAATCATTTCTGTTTACATTGTGCCTGTAAACATGGTGCACTGATTACCATTAACAAACTAACAATAAATGCTACAACACTTCTAGAACATGTTTAATGGTTAAATTCTGGGTTTTCAAGGAAATTCAATGAAGGCTGTCACAAAACTTTTCTGATGGACACTGACACAATTAAAACATCAGACAGATGGACCAGCAGATAGTAGTGTGTTTAACTTTTGTTTTAATATTTACCTGAGTTGCTTGCATTGTTGCAACAAAAGCTGTCTCTGTTAGCTCCTGTCAGCATAATATGCACTTGTATTGGAGGAGTTTTAAGAAACCACTGCTTTCAATGAATCTTAAAGGTCTGAATTTGATCCCTAGTTTCTAGGAGTGTCTTATTTACATGAAAAGTCCCTGAAGTAGTAGTTGAAAAATTGTGCTAGGTTTTTAAGAATTCTTTCCCTCTAACTCAGGCCATGAACTTAGCTACTATCCCTTTTATTTCTAAACAAAGTTGAAATGTGTTTTCCATTATAAAATATAAAAAATTAAAAAGAATGCACCCCCCCCACACACACGCACACACACAAACACAAACACACACCCATTCCTGATGAATCTGATTCATTCATGCATTCAAAGGTTCAGGTGAAGAATCGCAGCCTTTACAGCCACTTAGAGCATCATTAGTGATGTTGAGTTGTGTGTGTGGAGGGGTCAGTGTGATGTTTGTAATTGGCTCTTTGCTGCTCACACTAAAGGTCAGCCAGAGCTAAAGGCCACCGACTGGTTGACTGAATCATTGACAGACAAGGTGTTTGTAACCATCAGTGAGGCCAGAGGAACTTCCTCTGTTCTATCGATGGAATCATATCAATATGCATTTTCAATTTTGAGTGTGACACACCATGAAGCAAGGACAAACAACAAAGACCTGTATTCAATACTAAAAATAATCAATATGAATTTAAAAAAAGGTAAAATAATCAATTATTTGAAAGATTTTTTTTAAACATTTAACATGTAAGCATGATCTCAGTCGCCTGTCATGACATCTGACTTCTTTTAATGCACATGTCTGTGTCTCAGTTCCATAATACATACTAATTCAAATGTTTTGAAAAAGGTAAAAGTAAGCCACACATGTTCAAGATACAGGGAAGTCTCAAGCCTTAACCCTCATGTCTAAATCCAGTCCCAAGTTAATGTGGTAAGGGAATTTTTAAAATCTTCATCTGATGGCATAGTCTTTGAATTAAAGTGTCATTATTTTTGTACCAATTCCCTTAAATGACAGCTGCATCATGCAATGGCCTCTACCGTTCTGCTGGATCATAGTGGGTTGCCAGGTTTGCCTGAATCACAGATGAAATTAAACACATTCAGTTATTCAGGCTTTTACAGAAAAAAGTCCCCTTGACTGTAAAAAAATGAATATTTTGATAAAGTCGGTTTGTTTTAAGGATGATGATTCTCTGTCTGCTTGCAGACCAATTGATACGTTTTGTTAGATACAAATTGTTATCAATTAATTAGCACAATTAAAATACATCACCTTTGATTCATGCCTGTTTATAACTGTTAAATGAGAGCAGTAGAACCCATATGTCCATCATGGACAGCTGTTTCACTGACTGCTCTGTCTGTGTTTACTTTTTTCATTGATTAGTTTGCAATATAGAGACATATAATAGCATTTAAAGGCAGGTTTCTGTCTTTACACGTTACTTTGACTGCACAAATCTTCTTACAAATACTGTTATATATCACTGTTGTTGCAAAATTTTACAGTTTCGGGCAATAAGTCCTCAGAAGACTGAAAACAAAGATGAATCTCAAAAAGAACACACAAATAAATATTTGAATTAACATTTTTAATACTATCCTATCCTGACTCCTCCAGCGAGGTGCATATTTTATGAACTGATCTACATAAAACCAAGAAAGTCAAAGGTGAGAATTATTTCCCCTGCACTCTGTCGACTGGCCTGTGTGTGTGTGTGTGTGTGTGTGTGTGCCGCAGTTTGACATTGACAAGGAGGCTGGTGAGAGGCAGATCTACCATCGTTACTGCCTGGAGAGAGCAGCGGTTCACTGTGCTCACGTCTTCACCACAGTCTCCCAGATCACTGCTGTGGAAGCAAAGCACATGCTACACAGGAAACCAGGTAGGGAAGCTTTTCACTGCTACACCTTGACGGCCCATAGAGTATACATGTATGTGTTTTGTTTTAAAAATGGTGATTTCTATCGATTGGTTGATTCATTCAAGTAACACAAACCTAGTAGCCGTTCGTATCAAGCCTTATTGTCCTTGGAGCATGAGGCCTGAGATTTTTTTTTCAACACCACATTAAGGACAAACTTACCAACCCTTTTTTTTCATTAAAACTCTTCTGTTGTTGTTTTGATGGCACAGATGTGGTGACCCCAAATGGTCTGAATGTGAAGAAGTTTTCAGCCATGCATGAGTTTCAGAACCTGCATGCCACCAACAAGGCTCGTATCCAGGAGTTTGTCAGAGGACACTTCTATGGGTGGGTCGAGTTTATGGTCCATCTCATGCAGAGGCAGCCCAGTGTTTCACTTCTGGCAATCAAACTTACTTTTCTCAATACTGAAAAAAATCTTTCATGCATTATTAATAACAATCTACTAAAAGGATGAACTATTTACTAGAAAGTTGTTCTCTTTAAACATGAATGTGATTTTTATTCTTTGGACAGTCATCTGGACTTCAACCTGGAAAAGACCCTCTACTTCTTCATTGCTGGACGCTACGAGTTTTCAAACAAAGGGGCAGATATTTTCCTGGAGTCACTGTCCAGACTCAACTATCTACTGCGTGTAAGTTTCTTTAATGCTATCTGTTCACAAGCAGACTGATGTGTGAATAAATGTACTTAAGTTGCAACAGCACACATCCAAAAAGAAGCCAAGAGAAAAAAAATATTTATTCTTTAATCCTGTTCAAATAAAATCCATCTCTGGCAGCATGTGACAGTCATAGTACAGCTTACAGCCCAGCAGAGTGGTGGGTCACATACAGGACTTTGAAACAAAACTGTTTCCCAATGTTAAATGTGTTTAAAACAGCAAAAAGATCACAAGTAAATCAAGATGAGAAGACTTTGCACATCACACACAGAAACTAACACTAAAGGAGTACCCAGAGTGCTAAAGTTGTGAGTGAGAATCTGTTGATTGGTTAGCATGCATTCCTGTCCAAATCACCCCTTGTTTTTCTATTCCCCCCCTCACTCCATCCACAGGTCCACAGAAACGATTTGACGGTGGTGGTTTTCTTCATCATGCCAGCTAAAACCAACAACTTCAATGTGGAGTCACTAAAAGGGCAGGCAATACGCAAACAGCTCTGGTATGACCTGTTGTGGTTTACATAGCAGTCAGATATAAGCATAAACAGCTGACTTGTGGTATGTGGACACTTTACATTGTATATACACTGTATGTATAAAAAGCATCGATCCATTTACAGTCATGCACATGATGGAGGCAGCATACATCTTTGTGATACAAAGAAAATATAAACAATTACATTTCCTTTGAGCAGAGTTGTCTCAGTGACAGCAGAGCTGTTTCCTTTGCTCACACTCATGCAGTTACACAAGTTGAGGAGGAGAAGCTGCTCATTACAAACACAACCTGATCACTGGCCTCTGAGCAGTTCTGCTGGATGAGCGCCCTCATCTGAATAACTATGGCAGTGGTGCAACTCCTGAGGTCATGGAAATGATCATTTGTTCCCCTGAAACAAATGCAAAAACGGTGTGGTGTTATTGTAGCACCAAAACACAGCTTAGGGAGGAGGCTTGGATGTGTATTTTGGTTGACAAAGTTTGTAATTGACTCTAAATATTGCTGCTTGCTTTCTGTTTCCAGTGAGCATTGGTAAAACAACATCCAAGATATTTCTTATTCTTTAACAGGGAGGTTTCTGTTCATGAACCTAACCAAACCACACCTATGCCAGATCAGGAGACATCTATATTGACAATTTCTGGTCTGGGTAGCGTCCTGGCAACCTCAAGTCAGTTTGTTTAACCTCCTAATCAAAAAACAGAACCTTAACTTACAGCTCTCAAAGTCAAGGCTAACAATATCATCAAATTAGAAAGTTTATAATTGCTGCCTCAGTTTTTAACTTTAAAAATCATTGTGAATTATTTAGCACATAAATTTTAGTTTAGTTTACTAAGGGAGATGAAGTTTCTCAGTCGGGGTCAAAGGTTCATAGTTCAGGAAGATTTTCATTTGCCCCCCACAGGGATACGGCTCACACTGTGAAGGAGAAATTTGGCAAAAAGCTGTATGATGCTCTGCTGAAGTAAGTACTAGGACACTGTAAGTAAACCCACATTTTTAAAGATTTTACAATTTGTGTAAAACGTGCTTTCTTGGTTGTTATGTTCCCAGAGGAGAGATCCCTGACATGAACTCCATTCTAGACAGAGATGACTTCACCATCATGAAAAGAGCTTTATTCGCCACTCAGGTACTGCAGGCTGTCTCTCGTACTTCTGATTACAGTAAACAACTATTGTCATTGGTTGTTTATGGTTTTCTTCTATCTTGTATTTTTTTAAAGCAACATTATGTAGCAAATGGTATTTCTGCCATTTTGGTGTTCCTCAGTGCCACACCACTGTGGTGAGTACTGACACCTGATTTCTGCATCTGATGTGATGTACATGCTAACTACAAACAAAACTCCAGCACCTCCTGGCAATGTATCGTTCTAAATACTTTTGTTCTGATGTTAGCATGCATTCTCAAACATTTTTCATCCTGTGCAGAAAGTTTGCTCAAGTGTTGCACACGTTTTAGAGTGGCAGCATGCTGAACTGTTCGACTCGAACGCAAGATCAAATACTATTAACAACTGACTATAAAACCAACTAAAACTTCATTGAAATGGACCAACTTGGCTTAAAGAAAGACAAATAAGTCAACAATTTTCCAATTCCAGCCAAACCTCATTAAAGTGCAAAGACATAAGACACAAAACAAGCCAACTACTACATTGTTTATTAGTCAAACAGCGTCTGTCTTGTAGCCTTTTGTTTTGCAGGCTCTTGCCAAGGACTAAAAGCCACATTACTCCTGTCTCAGTCTCTTGCTTCTTTTCTCTAATCAGCATCCTTCTCTGTTCCTTCACCTCTGTCCTGATGTCAAGCTGCTGAGTTTGCTGGTACAACTGTGTTGACACCGGTGCTCTGAGTTGCAGCATTCTCTACCTGTTTATATATTCTGAATAGTAGGAAAGTGTAAAACAAAAAAACAAAACAAAATGATGGATTGTCTGGCAAGAAAATTGCACCTGGCTCAACTTTTGCCTTAGTGCTACAAAAAGCACTTTTTTGATGTTTTGTGAAATTTCAGGTTGGCACAGTATAATATCGTAAATAATTCTACATTAGATGTCCTGTGGCTTCAGTGTTTGGAGCTGCTCAATCATTTTACAGAAGTGTAAAAATAGCCAATGGAGAGAAAATTGTAAATGCTGCAAAAGATAAATCTCCACCAGCAAAGTCTCATATCTGCGGCTCTTTTATGAATGGATGAGGCATTCCCACAGGAGTGATCAATGTGAGCGATGGCCCCTGCTGGAGATGAATTACAGAGGGACATGAGGGGGTTTCCCCTGAGTGAACAGCATGAATGAACATCAGTGCCATAAACAAGCTGAGTGTGGATTAATTACCTTCCTCTACCCCAGACCTTGGGTCAATAGACCGGATATATCGAGCTGATGCATGTTCTAGCACAGTGTTACAAGCACAGTGATTATAAAAAGGTCTTTCTCAATTTAATGAATTTATGCCACTGTCAATATTTCAGTGGTGGGAAATGGAGTGAGAGTGGTATTGACTGCAAGTGTGTGGAGAGTGATGGAACGCACATTCATCCTGATTGGTGATTAGTTTTAGTGCACTAGTGATTATTTCTTTGTCTTTTTTTTATTTTTCATGTATAGCCCTCCACGTTTTTCTCCCGAACCCAACCTTTTAGTTGCAGCCTTGTTGCGTTCACAAAGTTTAGTGTTAGTTAGTTAGTATCAGGAGGGTAGTCCTTCTTACTGTCCTTGTTAAAAAATGAAACGCAATGAAAAATGGAAAACTTCAAATATTTTAAACTAATAATAAGATTGTTAAAGTTCGGATTGCAGTCATCCTTATTTCTGCTGTGAACGGGCCTGTTCATCTAAGTTCCTTTCACTGCTAATTTTTGGTTTCAAATGAATTTAAAAACTAAAGAAAAATAATCTAAAGCATTATTTCATAATTTTTAAAAATTTCCTTAAAAGGATAGTTCATCCAAAATGGAAATTACAAACAATTTACACTCACCACTATGTCAGTGGAGGCTGTGGTGACATTTTCTATTCCTCATAGCCCTACTGGAGTTTCCACCAACTCAATTCTTTCTGAATCCCTGATTTCAAACAAACATATTGCTGTGTTTGGAGATGGTGACACAGAGGTTGGCATGTCTTGACCAGTTTTGTTGAACCATCTGACTAGCCTACATTTCCAGTTTTCACAGATATTTCCCAAGTGCTGTTTTGGTAATGACAACACTTAATTAAAGGTAATGAAAGTAATGAATGCCTGCACCTGTTTTCCATTGTATCAGTTTAGTCCGACTTGGAAAAAATTTGTATTGCGGTTCCTCTAAGGACAATGACAGGAAATATGGGACCTTAAAAAGTAACCGCTTATGTTTTGTGCCTTGATGGGATGTTAGACACTAATACCATATCATTAACCTTATTTAGATAATGCCTGTATTGATCAATACTTATCAGAATCGCAGTCTGAAAGGTTACTTGTTGCAGACCACTGAATCAAACACTCATTATACCATCACTCCTTCCTCCACAGCTTTAGGGCTGTGTGTTTGTATTGTGCGAAATATATTATGTGCATGCAGCCATGTAAAAATTCACATTTTTGGAAATTCAGCTTACTCACATATGTATTACATACACATATATATATGTATATATACACACACACATACATATATATATATATTTAGAAGAAACAAGACTATTATATATACATACAAACTCTGTTTAATTGTGTTCACCGTAGACTGAAGCATGTAGATAGATAGATAGATAGATGTACTTTATTGATCCCAAATTGGGAAACTCCAATGTTGCAGCACTCTACAGAAAAA
>JAPZDY010000015.1:209437-238357 GCA_029783645.1 Ctenochaetus hawaiiensis | reverse complement strand
GGTAGATGTGCAAGTGACAGTTGTGCAGGGGAATATGTGCAAATGACAGTAGTGCAGAGGTAAGTAGTGCAATATTTATGACAGTAGTGCAGAGGTAAGTAGTGCAATATTGTGTCAGATTTTAATCACGATGAGCCACACTGATTGATAATTGATTCACATTGTTATTCCTAAATGAAAATTGGTGTGCTCTAAAGCACTGTGAAACTAAAGTTAACTGCTTTGTTGAAAATATGTATGATTCCTTCAAAGTGACATTCTGATGATATAAATCAAATATAGCTATCGGTTTGGAAATCATGTTTGGTAGAAATTTTTAATTCTATCACACTAATGCTCATACCAGAGACCAAACTGACCTGTCTCCTCCTAAAAAATGATATGCAGAGACACAGTCTCCCTCCAGTGACCACACACAACATGCTGGATGACTCAGAAGATCCCATCCTGTCTAATGTCAGACGCATAGGCCTCTTCAACTCCAGGAATGACCGCGTCAAGGTAGAAAGCATTTGTTATATGCTGTCTACATGTGTGGATCATCATTGTGTTCTATTCAGTCAATTTGAGAAAGTTTTGTAGTCGTGAGTTACCTGGTTGAGGGCCCCTCTTGGCCCCTGTGCACTTCAGTGATTTGCAGCCATAGTATGAGCATGACATTAAATAAAAGATGGAAAGTCAGCGTGATAAGAGTTCTATTGGCTGTAGCTGAAAGAAAAGGGGATAACCAGAACATTAAGATTCATCTTCTGGGAACCATGACAATCTACAAAACCAAAGTTTGGACCATAAAATATTTATTTCACACACGACAGCCAATTACAAGTCTAATGTGTCCAATTAAAAGTAGCAAACAATTTTCCTAAAGGTGACTATTGCATATTTTTACTTCCCCAACATTATGTTTGTACTAAATATCTCTCTGAAAATGTTTCCCTATCTGTTCCTGAAGATCATTTTTCACCCTGAGTTCCTGTCCTCCACCAGTCCTCTGCTGCCAATGGATTATGAGGATTTTGTTCGTGGCTGTAACCTGGGGGTGTTCCCTTCCTACTATGAACCATGGGGATACACACCTGGTAAACTTTAATCATCCCATTGTAACCTATGATATGGAAGTGTAGATGCTTGTACACATAAAACTGCTTCATGCTTCTGAAATACAGATGTGCTGCAGTTGCTACACAGCTGACACATGAACCAGTGATGGACTAGTTAGTCTGCACTGCAACAAAGCAGCGTTTGGAAGATGACATAGGCCTTTACTGTACATTCTGTTTACCAGTACCTTGTATCTGTTGCAATATAGGAGTCTATTTAGGCTCAACTTCAACATTTTTACACCCAATGCACTCTTTGCAATAACAAAGTCTGTATGAGCCTATTAAGTCTTCCAAACCAGTTTAGGCATACTATGCAAGCTGTGCTGCATTACTGATGTAAGACTTGCATCAACTTGTATGCACACCCTGGACTAAGGCAGCCATTATAAACTGACTAAAAATAAGGCATCCTGTAGGCAATTTATGGCCTCAGGGCAGCATCTGAATTAAGGGAGCATATAAACCTGACTTAAGTTATCCTTTATATTTGAAGGAACCTTTGGAAAAAGGCAGTACCTTTTCTATGCTCTGTTGTACTTCCCCAGGTGAATGTACGGTAATGGGCATTCCCAGTGTGACCACCAACCTGTCAGGTTTTGGCTGCTTCATGGAGGAGCATGTCTCAGACCCTGCTGCCTATGGTGTGGACACAGAAAACACACACACACACACACATGCAATAATGGCTTATCGTATAATCTGTGCTGTCGATGTGTAATGGCAAAGCTAGAGGAACAAGAGTCTTTCACCCTTAGATATTACATGAAAGTCAATATTAAGGACTGTCTGCGTTTCTGCGTCTGTTAGGTATTTACATCGTGGACCGGCGGTTTCGTTCTGCTGATGAGTCCTGTAACCAGCTGACTCAGTTCATGTTCACTTTTTGCCAGCAATCTCGGCGCCAGCGCATCATCCAGCGAAACCGAACTGAGAGGCTGTCTGACCTGCTGGACTGGAGATACCTGGGACGGGTGTGTTTTTGCTGTTAAGAATTGATGCAATGGGTTAATCCCCAAGTTCATGTGCAGTCTTGAAGATTTTCTTTTCTACTACTGTATACTTTACAGTTGCCTCTTGAGGGTCATCATGTACAGTATTCAATACTGTCAGAATCTAAGCACTCCTCCCAAAAGTCATTATTTTCTCTATCTCATGCTAGTGGAGCAAATGGCCTATGTTTTATAGGGCTATGCCTAGATCATGAAATCTGCAGTTACATTATGTAATTGGTGTTCTAGTTCATATGAGTTCTCCTCTCTCAGAGTTGTTGCCACTGTGTTTTGGGCTAGGCCTATGTAAACATTGTGTAACATAGGGATGCTAGCCTTGGCTAGTGATAAATCTTGTGGGAGAGTGGCTACAGATAACTGCCATGGCAGAACTCTTATGTGTAGTAGGGATGGAGTGTACAGCAGATGTGGGGCCCTCGAGTGCAAAGCCCACCTTAAATAGAATACTGTATTTATGTCTGCACACAGAGTTCATATGATAACATTAATAATAATACTTGTTGTTTTTCTAATTTGTGATTTCAGTTCTACATACATGCTCGCCATCTTGCACTTAGCAGAGCTTTCCCAGACAAATTCAAGATGGACCCCATGGCCTCTTTAAAGGTGAGAAATGTTGTAAGGAAATAAGGAAGTTTGTAAAGTTATGATTTTGTATGAATCCTACCCCCACCCACCCACCCACAAACACACACATGTAAAAGTGAGAGGTAAGAGAGTATTCATAACACCAGTATGTAGTGAATATTTTTTTTCATTATAAAGTCAATAAAATGACCACAAAGTGATGCCAAATAATCACACACAAAACAACAGAAATGCAAAACCCAAGAGAGAGACATAGAACTACGACAAAGACAATGTATTGCAACAGACCACAAAGATAATCAAAAAAACCCCAGAGAAACTAAGAAAGAGATGCATAATGAATTCAGTCATGCATAACAACCCTATACAGATGCAAAGCCATTGCAAAGAGACAAAAACCTACAAAGAAATGCAAAACAGCCAAAGACAAAATGCCCACTGTTAGAGGCAAACTACAAGTAAGAGACAAAATTTTGTCTTTTTCAATACTATTCCCTTTTTTTTTGCCTTTTACAGGTAATACAGTCTTGTTTTGCTCATTTTAGGTGTGATCAAAAAGTATAGTAACTGCACCAATAAAGATAAAAAAATTTACCTGGAATGTGGGTCATAGCCCTAGACTTGATTCTTACTATCGGTGATGATCCTTGACATAAAGTTTGGATCAAACCAAGCCTGCTGATGGAGGTCCTCATAGACTCAGATACTGCTGCTTCATATCTGAGGTCTGGAAATTGTAAATGTGTATGTAAACAAGTCACAAAAGCTTGTGTAGTTCAGGTTCTGATGGTAATCAAGCCATGTTACTTGGAATGGTTACACACTAAAGTTGTCTCTTGTTTCTGCTACAGTAAATTACAGTGCTCTGTTGATGTGCAACAGTAATAGTCCCTGAACTTTTTAACCAAACCTCATATATAGAAGAAAATGAGGACCTCAGTATTTTTCTGTTGAAGGGCCACTTGTATTGTAATCTGTCATATTTTTGACATCAGCATATTTAAACTTTTTGTTTGAAATTTATTTATCAAACTGGAAAAAACAATGTTTCTTTTAACAAGGTTCAAGATAATTTTGCAAAGAACCAGGGCTTTAAATTGGAGTCTTAAAACATGTTTTTATTAATTTCCAAAGTGTGAACAGCTCATTTTGAAAGGGTGCCCATAGAACCAAGGAGAATGTTTTCTGTCAGGTCGGTTCTTTTTAAATAGAAGATTTTTTCACAGGAAAAAAACAACTTGACATACCTAAAAGTGAAATTCATCTTTTGGTGATTCCCAATAAAATGCTTTCTTAAAGCCTCGGATAAGGTCTTTCACCAACTGCACATGCATGTACATGTGAGGACCTCTCATGTGCTGGCTGACACACGGTGAATACTGCTGGATTTTACCCATTTGTCAGGCAGTAATTGACAGTTTAACATTTGGATGAATGACAACACATCATTGTGGAGAACGCCGATACCCATCCCTCTAGTGTTACATAAATATTACCTCCTGCTTTCTCCTTTTGCTCTTCTAACTTCAATCTAAGAACTATAACTGATACTTTATCCTCTAAACAACTGTCAGGTTTGCTACAAATTTTAGGTTTAGTCACAGTTAAATTAAATTATAGTTTATCTTTGAAACCTATAACATGTAAGAGTTATACTCATCTGGTTAAAAAAATAAAAGAATTAATGAAAATGGGAAGAGGGGTGGAGAGAGGGAAAAGAAAGCGAATAAAGAGTAAAAACAAAAAGTAAGAAAAAGAAAGAAAAGAGGAAATAGAAAAGGAAGGAAGGAAAAATTAAGGATAAAAAGAAAAAGAAAACTATGGAATGAGGGAAATTATGGAATGAAACAGAGAGAAAAGTGATAGAAAGAGGTAAAGAAAGGAAAACAGGGAAAATGAAGAAAAAAAGGGACAAAGGGCAGGGAAGAGGGGGAGAAAAGGGGAACATGGGAAAGGGAAAAACAAAGAAGGGAACAGACAAGGAGGGCAGAAGCGAGGGAAATAAATGAAGGCTTGAAGACAAGAAGTTGAGAAAAAACACAAAGGGAAGGATAGGATGGAAAAAAGGAACAAAGGTAAGAAGGTTTAAAATAGAATGAAATACAGAGAGGGGGAAAAGTTTGGAAAGGTAGAAAAATGAAAGAGGGAATTTGAGGGGATAAATAAAGAGAAAAAAGGCCAAAAGGTTAATCAGAAAAAAAGATTGAAAAGTTAAAAGGGGAAGATGAATCTATTATCTATTTGCAGCAAGTTTAAAGTTTGCTGTGTTTTTATTTTTTAATTTAATTTAATTTTTTTTATTGAGCTGAACATGAAAAAACTGTGGTGTTCTTAACAAAACAGTACCAGTGTAATAATCAATAACTGGAGGTCTTTTGTCTCCATAGGCAGATGGCTTTCGCTATCCAAGACCCTACTCCGTTCCTCCCTCTCCCTCTGCCTCCCTCCACTCCACCCCCCACCACAGTGATGTGGAGGATGATGATGATGAGCCGTATGATGAAGATGAGGAGGCTGAGAGGGACCGGCTGAACATTAAGGCTCCTTTTGTGCTAGGGACCGTGCCAGAGGGCAAGAAGAAGCAACCAGGAGAGTCAGGAAACTGAAAATTATTATGAGTAGCTGCAGATTGTAGAGAAGTTTACATTCACACTAACTCAGTTCTTTTGCTGGATAGTTAAAGAGTAATCAATATCATATCTCCAGATATGCAATTGTGAAAGGATGGATGGAGAAATCATGACTTCTTTACTTCTTTTACTAGAGCTTAGTTTAATTGGGGTGCTCCCCAAGGCTCTATTCTTGGCCCACTGTTGTGTTTGGTATACATGCTTCCTCAGTTAGGCAACAGAACAATGTTGTTTTTCAGTGTTATGTAGACCACAAGTGTGCAGTATGTGCTGTAATATCCAGTAATCCTAGCAGCTTAACTTATCTGGTCTTGCCTTAATGAAGTGGAATGAGTAAAATAAAAATAATGTATACTAATCCTGTGCACCTGTTTCGTTGGGACATCAAGGTTCAAATTGCATTTAATAATCATTCTACAATACAGGTTTTTACTGCAAAAAGCAAATTTTAGTTCCTTTAGGCAACACACAAAACAGAAAGCACGATTTATATTGCAGTGTCAAGGATGAGTTAAAGAGTCTCAAAGCCCTGGGCTCCGTTCTTGCCCCCTTGCCTTTTTCAGAGCATTCTTTCTTTAAGATGAATTACTGAGATCAAAGATTAGTTGCTGTTTATCACATGTATATGTGATGTAATGTAATGCAGTACAGTAAATCTAGCAGCCAAACAAATCTTTTTCTCTGCTTTATGGCAGAGGTATAAGAAAAAAGATACCCTTTGTGCCTGTATAGATTGTTTACTGCATTACCTCCACCTACCATGACTAGCAAGAAAGAAACACAGGTATATTAAGAGGTGCTATAATTTGTAAACAGTATTATCATATTTGTATTGTAAAAACTCTATTAATATTTTGTTTTCAAATACCATAGTCATTGTCAGTGATCAACCATATCACCTATGTCAGAAATATCTTTTAGTATTTAAATATGCAATGTTCCTTTTAAACCAAGTTGTCGGTTACTTATCAACACAAAAGCATTAGTGGGGTCTGTCACTTCTGTTAGTTAGTAAGGTCTAAAGTGTTAGTAAATATGAGTGTCATATAGTGTATCATTATGGCCAGAAATATTTATACATATAATATCTCCTTGTATTTGGAGATGCCAAAAAATGAATAACATAAAAGAAAATAAATATTTTATGCTGTGGGTTTAAAACCTCAGTAACTCTTATGTTGGTTATTTCTTTTATTTACAAGTTCATGACCAAAAACTATTTAACTGATATGCCATCATAAATAATGCACTGAGATCATGATAATAGATAGATACCCACAACAGTCTGTCAAGAAAGTTGAAAAAGCTCACACATTTTTGGAGGAGTAGTGCTATGAATTCAAACTCTTTATTAAAACATTCCATTTCAAACAGTCAGGGAATAAATATTTACAAAACAGCTGTTCTTCTGTCTTACAAAGAACTATACCCTTTACATTCATAAACTGAAGCAATGTTGTCTGGCAGAATGAAGGTCTATCAGAAATATTCTCTCTTCCACACTGGCAGCTCCTGGAAATACATCTCATCTGGGTTTTCATCGGCTACATGAGAGAGAGAGAGAGAAAAATTAACATTGCATTTTGCAATAAAATCTATGTGTCTTAAGTCAAAAAAGAGCAAATGATACATTTTTTTTACCAGAATCCCTTGAAAGTTCTGGAAAGTTTGTGGGTTAGAGGAGAAATATTAAGCCATTAAAGGGATATTATTTGATGTTTTTTATAGGCTTAACCTCTTGAGCTCTAACCTGTAACAATAAGAACCTTAAAATCCAAGAGAGAAGAATCCAAAAAATAGGAATTCTAACCACTATTGTACAATACTTATCCCTTTGACTTGAGAATCAAACCCTAATGACATATTATTATTTTCTTGCAAATCATGTTGCATTTCATCAATTAAAGACAATGGAAAAAAAACTGTAATGGGATTTCTGAGTGCTGGAATTCTTTACTTTTAAAAATGTGTCTAAAAACTTTTTTTCAAGCAGGTATTCAAAGAGAGGAAAGTAAAATGTTTTCATGCTTACAACAATTACAATTGCACAAAACAAAAAAATTATACAACATTAATCCAATCATCACTTAGAATTATACAGTTATTCAGTGGCAATAGTAGTTAGTAGCATCTTATTTTAAGTGCATTTAACCATGTGAATACAACCCAAGAAAGTATTCACTGCTTTCCAGTATAACCAAGGATAGTATATTGTTGATGGAAATTAATTACATTTTTTTAAGTCCTAATTTTGCCCCAAATTTTACAGTTCCAGCTTGAGTAACTCAGTTAAATCTCTTTAAACAGTGTTTTCTTTCCAACTGTCATAATCAAGGAAAAATAAAATCTGAGTTGAGAAAGATGTTGACATGCTTATCTGGATCACCTTAAATTTTTACTCTTCACTTACAGCTATTAACTTATAAGAAGAAGAGTGCATTAGCCCTGGGCTTTGCCTCACAGGCTCTTTGAGGCTGTCATAATTCTCTGGTTGTTGGAGGACTAAACTACTTGTCTAAAGTACTGAGGTGTAAGAGAAACACTGCCACCTCTTCTGCATGTTTCCGATAGTTTGATTAAAGTCAATTTGATTTAAGCTAAGGTAGTAAAATACTTTCTTTCTATTGTTGAAGATAATGTGATATTATCCACAAATAATGTTGATTGTGATCACCAGTAAGGTCTTAATAATTTACACTTTAAAAAATGTTTAACTATTTTTAAAAAGTCCTGTTTGGGTCATGTTATACTCTTTGTCAGACTGATGTGAATATATATAAATTCTGTGAGTAGTTTATGCTGCTTTGTCCCAAAGTATGAGCTGCACATCTTATCCAGCTGCTGTATCAGCTGCTACAGATGGGGTTCTCACCTCCCTCTCTGGCTTGCTGCAGGAAATTGAGCAGAACGGTGGCTGCCTGATCCACGCTCAGCTTCTCTGTGTTCTGACTGCGGGTCTCTGACAGGAAACAAACAGCAAACACAGGTTATCTCTCCGTCATGGGCCAAAAGCATTCCTGCTCCAAGACTGCTGAGGAAATCTTTTTATTGATTGCCAATAAAAAAATGGTATGAAACCACAGCAATAATTTTGTCTAGTAATGTTCATTATACCTAAGTGTAATGTATCATAGACATCTCCTTCTTTTCTGTCCTCTGAGATGAACCTGCGGCCCTCTGAGAAAAAGAAAAGAAAAAGCATTCCAAAAAACTGAGCGCTAATGCATGGTTTTCTAAGTCTAGAAACAAAGAAAAAGAAAGCACTTAACTTCGTACAGATGCAATGTCAGTGCACTGATATTGTGTCTCCACGGCAAGAGAAGTTAATTTCAGCTTCAAAAATTATTACTCCACAAAGACAGTGACAGTATTTTTCATACTGTCACGCAGACAAAAGCTTACATTATGAAAAAAAACAAAAAAATTGAATGTAACTTTTGAAATAAAGTTTCATGATCAGTTTTCATATTGTGTCTTTATATTCATATGATAATTTCCTTCCCAGTATCCTATTCATTATTGAATATTTAACACTTTGGGTCTCCACACAGGCATGGGATCAGAGGGTAAATAGCCAACATACGAGTTCCCTTGAGATACAGCATAGCCTGCGGGGTCCAGTTTCTTCGTTGGAAAGAGCCCTTAAATGAAGGAACAGAAAAGAAAAGAATTTTGTTTAATCTAAAAGCTGCAAAGATACTTTGATGGTTCAGCTTTGCATTCCAGCCCTTGCATTAACAATCCTTTTTTCCCCACAATTTGAACTCTTTTCTTCAGTTGTGGAGTGAAGACTTCACCTTCAGTCGTTTCATATAGGAAAATGAATATGCTTTACCTTTGGTGCGCTCCACGACTGGGGTATGAATGACGCCAGGAGTAAAAGGGTGAGCACATAAGTTAATGTGATGGTCCTCAAACCCTATGGAAGATAAATGAGAAAACATTTCAATTCACAGTTTTTAACATCCTTCTCAGAAAAAGATTCAATACGACGTGTGCTACATATGTAATCAAAGCTTTATTCATTCATTCAGGCGTTACTGTAGGGAATGCAACTGGTACAGGGCCCAAAGGCTTTTGGGGGGCCCATAAAGGATGGTGACTATTACCATTAGATTTTCCTCGATCATGTAGTCTGTGTAGTTCTGCTTGCAAAGCATATTTTTAACAGCAACACCAAAAATTATTTTTACATAAATGTGTCAACTATTTTATAGACTACAAGACACTCTCACGTTGTGTATCAGACTTAGGCTGTTTGGGGCCAAAGGAAGGGTTTAAGAAAAATATTTGCACTGGGACCAATCCAATGGAGTTACACTGCTGATTATGCACAAGAAATCGTTTCACCAAGCCTGGAATAGGCTAACTCATTTGGTGCAAAGCAGTTTGTTATAAATACAACTTTAGACAATACAGTAAATCATATTTAGAGAAAAATGAAACATGCTTTCTCTCAGAGAGCAAAGAGTCAGGAGTTAGATAATGCAACTCTATCAGAAGTAATCTACATAAAGTAGTCCAAATGGATCTTTAATGTAGTGCAAACTAAATGATTAAAATTGAAAATTAAAGCCAGATTTAAAAAATGCCCGTACATAACAAGTAAAACTAAACTGGAAAAGGGAAAAGTATCTGCAGAGATAGATTTCCACAGAATTAGCCTACACAATTCCTGCATTGTACTTACTTTCATGTTGTCAGAGGAACCGCGAGCCTGGAGTCCAGCGGAGAGGATGAGAGAAGCTAGAGTTAAACTGCCGGTGATCCCTCTCCCTGGTTTTATATCCTGCGGGGCGGGGAAGCCTCTCTGCTCCGCGCTCCTCCGTGACGCCAGCAGCGATAGGTCACGCCAATTTGATGAAACGGAGGCGGTTTGGAGTGTGAATGAACGGAGTAGCCGATCAATTCTGCGTCTCTCATTGAGCGCCGTTGAATACTGCAAGTAATTCGGAATTAAAACAGCTTTCATAAGCACTTTCAACTCTGCGGTGTAGTTTTTTTTTTTTTTCCAAATTACTCATGTTGCTGCAGACCGTCAGTGTTAAACGTGGACTGTGTCTGGGTAACGCTGGCACTGTCGATATGAGCAGTAATATTTCCCTCTTGGTAGGAATATTGACGTTTGCACCTTGTTCACTGGAGCAGAACCCGGAGAGATTAGAATTGGATTTTATGAATCAAAAGGCCACACTTGCAATAATGAATGAAACTAAAGTAATATCGCTTACTGGAGGGCAGTAACACAGAGATTTTTAAGAAAACAAAGAAAAATAAAAGAACAAAAACAAAACACAAAAAAGAACAACCGCAAAAATGAGTTGATGAGTCCAGGCACCATTGGTCACTGATCTAATGATAACTAAGCCTGATCCAACTACAGAGGAAGACCTAAGATTGGGTTCAACACTTCAGATAAATATAGTTACTGGACATTAGGATCATCTTTATTTAAATTTTGTTTTTCCATGTATACAACTCATTAGTTTATTATATTGAAATAGAAAGGCTAAATATATATATAAAAAAGTAGATGTGTTACTGAGTTGCAACGTAATTCCTCAAGTAGGGTACATCCATATTGTGAAACACGATTTGGTCTGAATTGTTTTCATTTTATTGCTGTCAGATATTGTGACATGCATATATATGTTTGCATATATTTGCCTGTGGAATTCTTCAAACTGGATTGTCTCCAGTCATAAACATCTCAACAATCCATTTCATGTGAGGGGAATGTAGTAAAATATGAGCACTAGCAGAAAGGACACCAGATCAACAAGTATGGTTCTTAAAAGCGTGGTTCTTAATAAAGAAGTTTTAAGATTTGGTGCTCCCGTATTTGGTGCTGTGATCTCCTCCAGTCTGCATCTGGATGTGTCATTGGGCACATCACATCATCACTGCTATATAGATGCACTTCATATACAGACCAAGACTAAGATCAGTAAATTCTATGTCCATTTGACCACTGACTTTGAGGTTTTTTTTTTGTTTTCAGCATGACAGTTGACCCAGTAGTGTTGACAAAAGGTCAGCAAACCAAATCCACTACAATAAATTATGTGGAGTAAATAGACCAAAACACTCGGCTGGTAGCTTCGAGACACAGATGAGAGACAAATAAAAGAACAAGTCAACATTAAGAGTGTTACTGAAGTGTTGTTTCCACAACGAGCCTCTAGAAGGGCTTCACAGCTCCATCACATAGATTCTTTAAGTCAGGGGTACTACTTGAGAATGAAACATGTATAAAAGATATTCTGTTAAGTTTAGGACAGCACACACTAAAATTTCACTACTTTTTGCAAATTTTGCAAATGAATCCATAAGTACATGAATTCTGAAAAGTACATAAAGTACATAAGAACTGAAAAATCTGTTTTACAATTTAAAGTGTAAGGAGTCAATGAAAAGGCATGAAACATGGATGGTAGGAAAAGCCAACTTGCACAGTATATTTACAAAAGTGCCGTAAAGAAACATTGTCACATAACAGGCAAGTTCAGTTTTCTGGATGCTCTTAAGAGAAAAATTCAGAGTTGAAAAAATTCATTTATTCTGTTCCTGGGTTGTGCTGGCTAGTGTCTGTGATGACGAGGAAAATGAAGAAAGAAACAATGTGAACGTTTAAAGCTTAACAGAGAGTTTAAGGACACCGTAAATATGAATAAATCGTGACTCTGTAGGGAAATTCTCCTGGTGGTATGATCTGGTAAAACTAAGGCTCATTTGGACAGAAAAAGTATGTACATCAATTAATATTAAAGTTGCAGTGGCTTCACATTTTACAATTTGACAGGGTCACAGGATTGAGTGTAAGTTCCCTGATTAAAAAAAGCATTTATCTCTTACACAAAAGTTACACCACAGAAATTGCTTCTCTGAATTCTTTAAGGTTTTCTACCTTTTAAGAAGGACCATACCAGTGTTCACATACTTTACAGTCAATTTTAGGATATGTTTATTTCAACTTGGGTCTTCCATATCTCAAGTGTCTCAGATTTTTATAGTTTTAGCTGGAAGAGCCAAGTTGAAATACACCATAAATATGCTTTAAAAACAAATGGAGAACACTTTATGCTGCTGACTATTTTCTAAAGCATACCATACATTTTTTGATTAGTTTTCTACCTTCCAGGCAGCCACTGGGTTCAGTTCATTTCAGTTGCCATGAAAGTCAACTTGCAGAGAATTAAGTCAAACCTCTTACACAATCCATTATGATGAAAATGGAGGTTTGACAATATTCCCTTGTTGTTATGTATAACTGCCTTTGTAGGAAATTTCTTCCTGCATCTAACAGTGTGCTACTGATAATGAGAAAGTTAAGTTTTTCAATAAAAATGACAAAATGTTTGCTGTGACAGACTCGCTATAATCTGCAAATAGCTATTTGGAAGATAGGAACGTGAAATATGCTTTATGCTTTAGAAAAGAGCAAGTCAGGCCTGGTCACACCATCATTTAAAGCAGCTTAAGTCTGCACAGAATTCAACTTCTGTCAACTTTAAAATGCTGATCATTGAGGGGATTGAAGGTTGGTCAGTCCAAATCAGAGGGACCTGTGATAGTCTATTAGTTGTGTTACAACACTTTCATTTCATTCACACTGCTCTGTTAGAGTGTAAACTGTTTAACAAAAAAAGACAATAGCACAAATGTATGAATGAACTGAATGGACTGTGTGAACCCACAGTATCTCCAGTTGATAACTGATGTACCTAGTTCACTTGAGACATGTCAGTAAGCTATCTTATTGAACTTCCTTGATAAACTTGCAGTGTGTCAGCCACAGCAGTTTGCCAGCTGTGAGTAGGCACTACATTACCAAGCTTCTGCCATCATCTCGATGACCTTGGCTTTTAATGTGTCTTTGTGAATTCGGTGTTTCTCCTTTTTGGTGTGACCAGACTTTAACAGTAGTATTATTAATTTTAACAATAACAGTTACTAGTATGATCTCATAGAATCTCCCTTTATGTGAACTGATGCACAATCTTCTGAAAAATAATTTATAATAACGTATTCATTAGCCAGCCATAAACATATATTACATGTAATAAAGGGAAAATATTACATTAGTCACAATTGGTATTCAAATAGCTGCAAGACAAAAAGAAACAGAATCACAGAATAACTGCAAAGAGACAAAATGCTGGACTTTGTCCAAATAAAGTTAAAGCACAGGCACAGAATTGTGACAATATGGCAAGCTGTCGGTCCGCTTCTCATCCTTATGGAGGGCCGGTAGTTTTGTCTGTTTGATCCACAGAGTAAGAAAGTCACATTGACAGAGTCGATGGTGCTTTTAGGGAATCTTCCATCCTCCATTTTCATGCCAAATGCACTCAACAGCGAAGAGATCAATAGCATTTGAAATATTTATTGTAGTGACCTTAATAACTCCACCTTTTGTGACAGACAGGTGGGCAACACTCTGATGAACCTTTGATTGGTAGCGCCGACCAATAAAACTACAGACATACAGAAAGCAGTCTTTGGCTGCTAGAGAGGGGAAGGAATCTGAACGCCTAACCTTATCGGGCTGCTTTAAGTCAGCCCGATGAGACACTGTTTCGCTTTAAAAAAACCTGCTGTACTCAAACAGCCTTCTCTGGGTACAAAAAGTCACTGTTATACCATTGTGTTGCTCTCGCCCGCTTTGTCCACATACTGAAAAAGAAAGAAAGAAAGAGAGAAACATGTTAACAAAACAACCAGTCGACACTTTACCCTTCTTGTATATGAAGCATGATTTGACACAGACCTGTGAACTGTCAATGAGATGAAAAGAGTTATTGTGAATTCTGATGCATGGACTGCATCGTTTGCCTAACCTGAAGCATTTTAATATGGACAGCATGCATGACTTAAGGAGAGACACCACGGGTGAACGAGACAAAAAGAATTACTTCCTGTCTATTTTGGTTGTTCTGCTATTATCTTTTGAAAATAATTTAGACAGGATTTAATTGAAAATTTGCAAATTTGTGTATAAGCTAAAAATCATTGTTAGCTGTTAAATCTGAGAGCCAATTCCTGTCTCTAAATTTCCCAAATAACAAACCTTTTAATAATTGTTTCTTTAAATTCATGATTAATAGTTTTAATAAAAACTTTGATATGAACATAATTTATACTGAAGGGAAAAGAATTATGGTTGGAGTTGCTGGCTTTACTTGAGGCCGAGTAAAGATGTACAGAGCTTTCTGGTTTGACTTTGTGATCATTAGATTTGCACTGTTGACCAACAGCAAACTGTCTTTGACAGTTCTTACTGTTGAGGAACAGGATGTCCACAGTCAAAAAGTCTCTTTGGTGACCTCTAAAACCTATACAGCAAGGGCCACAGGAATGACTGGGGCAGCCATGTGAGACCTACTACTAACGAGTTATTACATTATTATCTCATTAACAACACTGGCTGTGGGTGAGAGGATGATATTTTATGGGGTTTTACTTTGAAAAATGTGTTAGTAGCTATACTCATGTAGGAGTTGATTATTTGCCGATTACATCTGTTGTTGAACTCTGTCACTGTTACTGAGAGGTGCTCTCTTCATAATCTGATATTTTTCAGTCAGACATTCAGAACGGAGTTAGCAGAAATGAGACTTTTGCTGTGTGACAAAACTACACATTTGCAGACGCTCTTAAGAGCCACCCGGTCTAAATTGAGGAGCTGTCATATTGTTTATATTCATCAGGTAAGTCAAACTGAAGTCAGCCTCCTCTTGATAAGACAGATCTGATCAAGGCAACAGCAAATAACTGGCTTTGTTGCTCATCATCAGTAAACTGTTTCACAGGAAAATGCAATTTACAATTAAATGTGAGAAAACATTTCATGGTGCGACTCGTACTTGTACTAATATGTTTCTTGAATAAACTATTTACATTTTTTTACCAGCTACTAAACCAAGCTAACTTGCTCTCAAACTGGCTGTTAGCAAGCATTAGCTTGGTAAGCTATTGAGACAGCTTATCACCAGTATGGTGCCAGCTTACATGTTACCATATAGCTTGTCAGCTTCAGTAGATCATTAACCAGCTTTGCTCATAGTCAATATTCAATCAGACTTTCAGCACCACCAAAACACTACAATGAATGCTGTTGTTCAGTTTTGTTATAATGTCCTGTGATTGACAAATTCTCAAACTACTAGACTAATCTGTAGTTTGTGCCTGTAAAGCTAAATAAATAAATTAAGATAAACCATATAAAAAAGGATTACCAGCTCTCTAAACCAAATACATTTTGTCTTCTATCATAAAACACTTATGTTTATGTTGCTCTGTATTGTAAAGCGTGTTTAATATGTTAGCATATGTTAGCATGCAAGGGAAAATCGGCAGTGACTGACCACAACTGCTGATTGTCCTCAGAGCCTTACGAAGGCTTTAATAGAAAGAGACAGAGAGACATTCACCTCAAAACAAAGCTTCCCTCAAAACAGCATGGTAGGATCATATTTATTAGCTACATCTTTAATTATGTATAACTTGTGCTATATATAATGGTGACAGTCTCCAATGGAGATCTTGTACATACTAAAGACTGGAGCCCCGATGATCCTGACATCTTTTTCTAAAACAATTTCCAAAATATTCTTAAGATATGTACTCAAATTTGAGTTATTTGAGTTCATCTATATTTACAGGCAGTTTCAAACTGGATTACTGAACCAGCCTAACTGAAAGCATTTTATTACTGAACCAGCTGTGATGTGCAGGAGCTTGGAAGTTAATCAGTAGTGGTAGTGGTGTTTGCACGGGATGTTTAATAAACAAGAAAAAGAGCCATGCTGCATGTAAACAAAGCAGAGCTGCAGAGCTGCTGCAGTCCTGGGTAATACTTACTGCACTGATGAAAGGCAGGTTGAGGATCGAGCCAAGCACAGGTATTCTTCTGATAAAGCCTACCACAACAGGGAAGAAACCCCTTGATGTGATGTGAGTGAAAGACAAAGTGAGGGAGGGGAGGAGAGAAACAACCAGAGAAAGATGTTAGAGTACTATTACGGATAACATGAGATCAATCGACAGTCAGCACAGTTTCAGGGTGGGCACCTAATAATAGAGAAACCAATTCAGCAGCCCACCAAATGTGAAAAATGGTCTATCTCCCCTTCCGTTCTGAGTCATGGTTTTGAATAATGGCCAGAACATTATGATGTCACAGGGAAGTTGACCTTTGACCTGTTGGACATGATGTAATTGCTTCATCTTTTTATTATGCTGTGTGAGATTGAAATGATAAGTTTTGTGATGGCCACCTCACCTTTGAGCATAAATATCTGATCAATTCATGCCTGAACTCAAATGGATGCTAAAGACAATTCTGAAGAAATTTTCTCAATGCTGAGATATCAAATAGTGAGAAAGAAACAGATGACAAAAATGGTGCAAGCCTTGTTAACCCTGTGGATTTGCTGTATTTCTGTTGATTTTAGAGGATATAGACTCTAGATGGATACCCAGCTTTAACAATGCCAACATCCCATTTTTGACACAGAAAAAGATGGTGGATCTTACATTGTATGGGATCTACAGTGGTACCTGAATTCTTAGTCTGGTGTCTCTGTTTCATAGCCTCTGCACCCATTGTTTGTTCTTACCTGAACAAGAGGAAAAAGCCATAAATTTCCAGCACAACTCCGATGATAGGCCAGCCGATGAGCACCACAAACACACCTCCTAGGAAGAAGCTGGTGGCCTTCATCTTGTGCTTTTGAAAGAAGAAGCGGAATGTCCTCTCCAGCCCGATGACAAAAGCAAGTCCAGCAACAAACAGGATCTACGGTAAAAAGGGAGTGGTCCAATGTTAGAATGGTCCAGTTATTGGTCTTTTGAAATTACAGGAACAAAGATACCTTTTTCTTATCTGAGGAGCCTATTTCAGTTTTATGATCCCTTGAGTACAACATCCAGTCTGACAGCAAGAAAGCACTAATTGGCAAAAATACCAATAACAGAACTAGTTTATATGACATAGAGGATATAACATAGAGATGCTTAAAAAACATTATGGGAAATGGAGGGTCCAAGAATTTTGGGGGCATGACTGAAATTTATGTATGTTATTAGCAGGAAAATATCAGAACCCAGAGGAACACTCCTCTCCCATAACACATAACTCCCATTTTATATTAGAATATATGGAATATATGAGTAATCATTTGGTCTTGCAGATAAAATCAGAATAAACGATTTCTTGTACAGGGATGATGATTAATATAAAAAAATATTTGTTTATGCCTTATTTTTGCTTGACTATTGTGTATTTTCTTGAGTTTCAAAAAACACGATAATAATCTAACCAGACCACAGTATTCAAAACAAACTAGCAGAAGGTCCAATATTCTACTTTAAATACCAAGACCACAGTGAGAGAGATCATGAAAAAATAATTTTGGCCAAGGCCACACAAAACATCAGCACAATTTTTTAAAAAAGAGGCCCGTTATTGTAAAGATATTGATATTGATGATATACAAACTCAAAACTGATGTTTTTAATAGATCACCATCTCACAGCTGTTGTTGTTATCCATATGCACTGAATCTCCTCTGGCCATGGACATTTGATTGCCATCAACAATACTGTCCTCCAATTTACTAACTGAACTAATTTTGTTCAGTAGTTTTAGACAAGGAAATATATCTGCACTAGCTAGCTGCAAGCAGTCATGCAAGGTGTGTTCATGTGATTGACAAATGGACATGATGTGCAATAGAATTAAGCTTCCTACTGATCTTCAGGACAGTGACAGCTATGCACTGAATACCCCTGGGGACACTGCATGGGGTATCTGTAACTGAATTGTGTGTAATGCTGACAGCACTACCTTGATACCCTCCTATATTTTTTGGCTCATGCTGATCACTGAAATCTAAAGCATTTTGCAAATTTTCACCAAATGTGAGAGGAAGCTGCATTTGGAAGCACAGCACAGTTGATGGAGCTTAATTTGAATAACTTTGATCATTTGAGAATTTACAATGAGCAAATTCTGATACAAAGAGGACTCTTGGTGCAGGCAGTTTGCAGCTAGAAACAAGTCACTAAAAGAATCTGCCATTAATGATCAGATTGGCTCATAATTTGTTGAAGGAAGATGGCAGATCTTCAATCACAGCAAATTTTTTCTTATCTGTGTGTTTTATGATGCTCCTCATGGTTAGATGTGTTAATGATATATTACACAAAAACTTTACTTACACACATCTCATAAATAACTTGGAAAATTTTATACTAATAAAGACTTTCACATTTGAATTCTATCTAAAATGCATTACGGTGTCAAAACTAGTCATGATGGAGGAAAGAAAATTGCCCCTGTATGTCTCTCAAGACAGATTACATCAGTTCAAAAATCAGGAACACTCACATTTCCAATTGCCAGGAGTGCTTTATCAAAGAACAAGATCATCCCGAAGAAGAGGAAAAACACGCCGAAGCCTGTTAATCCCATTCCAATCTCTGTAGGAGACACACAGTCAATATATTTCTCATTCAGATAGATATTTGACAAGTGTTACAGAGTTGTCGTTTGAGTCCTAACTTTTAATGTAGATATTTAAATGTAATTCATTAGGTCAGTTATCTTTAAATCTTGGTACAAGCACTTTATAAGCACTTAAGAAAGCAGTAGGGAAGTAGCAAAAAAAAAAGAACATGAAATATTTCTATTAAGAGCCATAATGTAACTGATAATGGTCATTTCACTAGTGCTTTTAAAAGAAGCTCAGTGTTTCACTCAACATTTAAATAAAGTCAATGTTTTGCGACACAAAAATAACATCAAGTATGTTACCTAAAAGAAAAAGAGTTTTTAGGAGCTACACAACCAGTAGCAATGTTTAGCTGTTAGCTATTTGGGCCACAGTTTTCTTCCTAGCACTGATTGCTAAATGCTAGTTAGCCAACTGCTGCAGCTAAAGCCGGTTTTTCAGACAAGGAAGAAACCTACAGAGGTGCTCAAAGATAAAGGGTCTTACTTTGGGAGTCCGTTAGTGAAATCATCTTGACGTCGAAAATGAGTAAAGATAAAACAGAAATAGACAAAATATAACAATAACTATTCAAGTACACCTCTAAGAATAATTTGGATGACAGCTGCCACTGCAGCAACAGCCACGTCTTCCGGAAACACACCTTCTTGCGATGTCATCTTCCGGAACAGCGCTATGTCGCATTCAACGTCGCAACTTTACCATTGTTCTTTGGAGTTGCGGAGTTGTAGAAGTTCCTTCTGACTGACGCCTATGGTTCCGTAATCGTCTGACGAAAATTAAACGACGTCCGCATGATTTTATTAATATACGTATCGCCCAATTAATTCACGATTACAACAGCCTTTATTAAACGACGTAAATAACACAAAAATATAACTTTATTTCTTAACTAACAACAACTGACATCATCGGTATTGTGAATTTAATTCTGTCCTCTCAAAAGCACAAAAGCTGCAGACGATACTAGCGAGCAAAGCATAACTCTGTTAAATGCTTGATCTTTTATTTGTTTGTGTGTGTGCAAAAACACAATTTGACGAAAAATTGGAAAGTGAAACTGGAGAATTGGGACACATAACGGAACCTGAACGGAACCCGCGATTCCCCCGACCCACTTTGAAACTCTAAAAGCGCATATGTAGTACATTTGCTCTGCTAGAATATCTCTCTACGGAACTGCGTAAAGTAGCCTACATTTACTGAAAAGCAGAAACATTTTAACTCTTTTAAAGGTAGTTATTTGTCGTTGAACATCTTTCTTGAATGCGTCACATGTATGTTGTGGGGTTACTATTGTCCTGCCGATACACTGTCAGGTGGCGTTTAGGACTACTGCAAAATGGTTTTTGTCTTTAAACCAAGCCTCCACGTCATTCACCAAACATGTATGACTTATATTTTGCATTGATAACTTAAATTAAAAACAGATCATAGATGCCATTTTTTAAATTTTTCTGCATGTAGACACATAATTTGTAGTTTCCCTAGCAGGACAAACCCAGGGCAAAGAAAACTGAAAGCCTTTTCACCCTTCGCCCTGCTACAGTGTTTCCTTTGCCGGCGCGCTTTTTCTGTTATAGCAACCGTGAAGTGGATTCAGCAACAAGAAGGTGCCTGGGCGAGGCTGAATGGTTAGTCATTTGTTTTTTTTTCTTTGCTTTTTCAAAGTCTTGTCTCAGACGTCTAAAATAATTTGGCTAATAACAGAGATTGAAAGGGTTTCGAGTAGTGAAGTTTATCTAGTTAACCAAAGAAAAGGAGTGAGACACGAGAGAGGGATGAGACTTTACATGATTCTTCAACATCCTGTGTCCATATAGGTATCGACAAGCTAACGCACTGTGCGACTAGGCAACCATGGCCACTGCCATTCATTGTAACTATCTACGTTTATGAGACAAAACGTGACATGCAACGTTTTGTATCCACAATCAGTATTGTGTGCGTAGAGCCTGAACGATGGCAACTTTTATTTCCTTTGGCGAATTTACAATGGTCCTTTTGTTGATGAACATTGAATATAGTATGAATACCTTGAGCATTTACTCAAACTAGCAGAAACGAAAGTATATGACTTGATCACCTATAATAAAAGTGCAATGAGATAACTACTCGCAGAATCAAAGATAGCCTCAGCCTTTGATCTGTTATCATTACAGTTTAGACGCACAAACTGGAAACCAGCCAAAGGTACATTTTTTGAAATGTATTTATTTTTTTAAATGAGAAGAAAGGAAAAGTAAAGGCTAAAAGGTGATTTCACTTTTAAACTGAATTTGATGGATATATTTTTCTGTCTTACAGTGAAACCGAAACACACAGCATCTCTGACAGTCTGATCGGTGGCTTTTTTCTGAGCAAATCTGCCTGATTAATATGGATAGCAGTGGCAGGACCAATGGTAGGTTTATGCTTTTCTAGTCAAGAAACAAACTACTGAGATCTGTAATCACTAAACTACTTGGAATTAATATTATTTCAATAAAAATGAGCCAAATATCAATAAAAACACAAAGTTTAATGGTGCAAAGATGTTTCATGTCAAAGGATCTCCTGTAATGATCCTGCAGTTGTTTATGTATGAGAGACTGATGACAGACTAACTGCAGAGACACTCTTCCTCAGCTCTGAAGGGACACAGAGGAGGAGTGAGATCATTAGCTGTGGAGGTGTGGTCCTCAGAGGATTTGTACCTGTGCAGGTGTGAGACCTGGCAGATTCCCCTCTGTTTACACTAAAGGGACCCTCTGCTCCTCTGAGAGAACCTGCTGCACTTTATGATTGCCTTGCTTACTTGTACTGGTTTTCATGAAACATAGTTTCAGTTGTCCACACACGATTAGTTTTAGGTCCCCACATACAGGTCTAAGAGATGAGATAAGAGATGTACTGATACTTTTGTTCCTGATAAAGATACCTGAGCTTTGTGTATCAGCCTATACCTAGAACACATTCAATACCAATGTGTTAAAATGATACACATATTATTCTTGTTATTTAACAGCTGTATGCTAGTAACCCTGTATGGATATTATATGATGAATGTCCCTGACGATTCACAGATTACTTGCTGTTTATTAATACGGGCTACTTGTGCACTAGAAAATCTGTTAAGTTGCATACAGATGTACTGAACACTACCAGACCTATGTTCTTAAGATTAGAAATTTCTGCATTTTTGGCAGTGTCAGAGGCCACTACCAATGCTGGTATTACCACTGAACAACTCCAGTGAAGTAAACTGAGAAACTCTGTTTAGACTGTCGTGGAGGAGGGGAAAACCAATCGTTTGTCCTCTCAAGGACCTTTCACTTTCACTTTCTCTTTCGTTATTTGCTTGCTACCATTTTAAGAAATCCCTGCTGCTCCATTTGGGCTTGATGCCACCAGAGAAGGCTGTGACCAATAAGCCAAGGCGTTTTTTATAGCAACAGAATAATGGGTGCAACCAGACCTTTGTCCAGAAGACACACAGCATATTGGTGATAGGACTGGTCAAACAGATTAGCCTCTGTTTCACATCTCCTAGCTGTCTCACTGTCATTAACATATTCAGGTCAACATTCATTCAAATTGGAGTTCTTGTTGCTAATAGTATTCCTGATGTGTTATCCCTGTTCAGATGTGCAGGCAGAGCTGGACTCAGTGGAAGCAGAGCTGGAATTGGTGGAGCTTCAGATCACAGAGCTTCTACAGAAGCAGACGGAGCTGACTGCTCGTAAGAATGCTCTGCTGCAGCAGCTGGGGGAGGCCTGTGATGCCGCACAGCCATCATCCTCTTCATCCTCATCTTCCTCAAAGTCATCTGGAGCTGGTCCAGTAATGAGCAAGACGGAGATTTTGCGCTATGATAACACAGGTACTGTGCACACATGCACTATGCAATTAGTCAATAGGTATGTGTGTTGACCTGCATTATTCTCTTGATATTTGGTAGATTTTCCGTGGTCCAAAGAAGTGCAGCAGCACCTGAAGGATTCATTCCATCTCTCCAAGTTCAGACCGCTGCAGCTAAGAGCTGTGAACCTCACCCTGTCAGGCAGAGATCTGTTCCTAGTGATGCCCACAGGAAGAGGAAAAAGCCTCTGCTACCAGCTGCCTGCAGTCTTCTCCAAGGGTAGAGTTGGATCTGTACACGTCTTCATACCGCTCATGCTTATATATCACGTGACAGTTTCTACAATAATTGTTTTAATCAATTCCAGTGTAATCACGTCACATGTAATCTTGTCACATGCGTGTGTGTGTGTGTGTCAGGTTTTACATTGGTAGTCACTCCCCTGGTGTCGCTGATGGAGGACCAGATCATGTACCTTAAATCCATCGATGTGTGTGCAGCCATGCTGAATGCGTCCAGTAGCAAGGTAACAACTGGCAGCCATATTCTAATATATTTCTACTTCTCTCTGTTTCTGTTGAACTCAGTGACAAAACTCCATGAACCTTGGATTCCACAGAGCATCCTAATTAAATTATGGACACTGAGGATTGTGGAATACTTGAATTAATAGGGATACTTTTTTGGAAAGATAATTTGCTGTTGTTTAAAAAAAAAGAAAGAAATGACCTCTATACATATCAGGAACCACTGACGAGATATAACCAGTATTACTAAGTACCGTACTTTTCGGACTATAAGCCGCACCTGAATATAAGCTGCACCCACTAAATTTAACAACTAAAACCACTAAAGCTGTCTTCTTCAGTGTCGGAATTTAACAGCCTCAGAATTACTTTGTCACACACTTTCTTGTTTATTTTCGTCCAAAAATTAGCCACATCAGAGTTTAAGCTGCAGGGTTCAAAGCGTCAGAAAAAAGTAGTGACTTGTAGTCTGGAAATTACAGTAATGTTTGTATTTTTCTTAACATTGATCCTTAATTCCTTAATGAATTCCTTAATGAATTCATCTTTTTTTCACCTGAACCAGGATTTTGATCGTCACTTGGACTTTAAAACACATACAGTTTTGTTTGTCAAAAAAAAAGAGGAGAGTTGTTACAGAGAGGATTTAAATGATATTTGTTTGTATATAAATAAATAAATTATGGGCATATGCACCATATTCAATATGTATTGTAAGTCTGAATCTGTATTTGTAAGGCATTATGATTTCACCTGAGTTTATATTTTAGGCTCTCGTGTGTGTTTATGTGTGCCTGCCTGTTTATGTGTGTGTTTAAGTCTGTACTGTGTCCCAGCTGCGGCCCCTGAAAGATGTTTAACCAAAAGTCTCACACCCAGTTAAATCTGCCACAGTGGAGTCATCTTAGATATGCTTATAGTGATGTATTAAGTAATGTTGTAATGTACTAAGGGAAACAGTACACAGTTTTTTCCTGCTGAGATCTTAATTAATTATGTTTTGGTGTGAAGTGTCAACCTTATCAAAGTGTAATACATGTTTTAACAGGAGCATGCCAAGACTGTCATGACTGGAATGAGTGATCCCAATTCCCCTTTCAAGCTGGTGTATGTGACTCCAGAGAAGATCGCCAAGAGCAAGCTGCTCATGTCTCGTCTGGAGAAAGCCTACAATGCCAACCTTCTGAGTCGCATTGCTGTAGACGAGGTGCACTGCTGCAGCCAGTGGGGACATGACTTCAGACCAGGTGAGAGGTCACCTTCACCGTGATTCAAGTGGTTGGAATTACTGGTCCTCTAAGACAACCCAACTGTCGACCACCATCTCAGAAATGAATAAAGGTGTGTCTGTATCCCTGTGCAGATTACAAACTGCTGGGCATCCTGAAAAGACAGTTCCCTAAAGTTCCACTGCTGGGCCTCACAGCCACAGCAACCAGCAGCGTCCTCAAGGACTGTGAGAAGATCTTGTGTGTGAAGCAGCCAATTACACTCACTGCCTCCTTCAACCGAACCAATCTCTACTATGAGGTGGGAGCCAAGGCAGCCACAGTATCCCCCACACAAACCTTTTAGCCACCTGTTTCACACACAAACACGCCACCCAGTGTCTCTCTGTAAAGCATGTGCGTCCTCCTGCATTGCACACACCTGCTAACACTCTGCTGACCCTCTGAGATCATCTGGACCACTTTGCAACTGCTTAAGGAAAAGCATAAAGCTGTCACTAATAAAATTTTATCTATAAATACTTCCTCTAGTGATACTACCTCACACCTGTCATAAGAAGTTTCACAACTCAGTCAGTTAATGAAAAATTTTTACCAAAACTCTTAGAGTATGCTTTTTTTTCTCAGGTTCGTCACAAAGATTCTGATGATGCAGCCACTGATGACATCGCCTCTCTGATCAAGAACAGATACAAGGACCAGTCAGGTACTGCAACAAAAAGAAAGAAATGCATTACACTAAGGCAAATAGGCTCAGATCTTTAGAGTGATTTTGAGATATGACTGAATGATTGTTTGAACTGTAAATCTTCACATACAGTGGAGTAGTCATACTCTGATTTGTGTGCCACAGGAATCATCTACGTGTTCTCTCAGAAGGACGCAGAGTCACTGTCGTCTGAACTCCAGAAGAGAGACATCGTGGCCTCTGCCTACCACGCTAACATGGAACCTGACAATAAGTCCCGAGTTCACCGCAAATGGACCTCCAACAAAATCCAGGTAACTGGGTGTGACACATACCTACTTATAAGTTTTGAAACAAACAGGGTAAAGGAAGGTGGAGCCTTTAGATTGCAGTGCATGGTTCAGTGTCAGTCATGAGGGAGAGGAAATAGTAATTTTTAGTTTTTTTTTTTAGTTTTTCTAGCACTATGTGAGACAAGGTGATAATCAACAACAAATCCCATATTCCATCTTCATTCAAGCAATGCTAAAACAAGTTACTAAAAGTAAAAAAATCAAAAAAATAGTAACTGCTAGGACATTGTCACTGGCCTCGGTGCTGCATTTTACTGTTTTCTGTTCCATGTTGAGGTTGTTACAATGAAAAAAACAAACACAAAGGCAAATTTATTTCCTGACCATAAGAAAGTATTCAAACACCTATTTTTAGTGGGTGTTTCCTTTATAAGATGAAGGTATCAATATGCTAACTTTGGGGTAAAAGTGGCTTAACAGAACATGACTGTGTTGTCCTGAAGGTGGTGGTAGCCACAGTGGCATTTGGCATGGGCATTGACAAGCCTGATGTCAGGTTTGTCATTCACCACACCATCAGCAAGTCAATCGAGAACTACTACCAAGAAAGTGGACGTGCAGGTAAACTCTGTTCCCCTTTATCATTACAAAATGCTAGTATATACCACTCTAGTATTTTTGAAAATCTACATCGCGTAAACCATTCTGTCTGTTTCTGCAGGTCGGGATGACAAACCAGCAGACTGCATTGCCTACTTTGGCTTCTCCGATATCTTCAGAATCAGCACCATGGTGGTGATGGAGAATGTTGGTCAGCAGAAGCTGAAGCAGATGGTCGACTACTGCCAGAATATTGACAGGTAGCATGAACACACGGAAACTCACTGACACATTCTCAGTACTTCACACAGTAACGGCTTACACATCTGGACTGAATGACTACTGAGTCTCATGTTTGTTGTGTAAAGGTGTCGGCGCTCTCTAATGGCTGTTCATTTTGATGAAGTGTGGGACGATAAAGGATGCAACCAAATGTGTGATACCTGCCGGCATGCAGAAGGTGTGTTATGTGTATGTGATGAGTTTACATAAAGTCATGTTTGCATGTAGAGCTGGGCGATATGGACCCAAAATCAATTCACAGTATTTCCTGGCTGAATGCTGATACATGATGCATATATTTTCCACAAAGTGGGCTTCATGTTCAGTCTTAGTCAAAGCCACATTTAACACGTCACCAGCAATTTCATTAAATCAGACTGATCAAAATAAAACAACAGGGTTCATTTACTACTTGAGTACAGTTTCAAAGCACATAAAATAAAAAGCTACACACAGTATAAAATCCTGAAAATAGCTGTACATTGGGGCATGGCAGTATGGACTAAATCAGTTATCACAATGATGTCTAAATACCTCTTGTATCATTCAACAATAATAAAGGCATGAATATTGCTGCTTTCTCAAAATATTAGCACAGTTAGAGTTTTGATAAACATCAGTGATGTGAATATAAAAACTAAATAGGTAAGGCAATAAAAGAACAGCTAGAACAGCTTGGTATGTTTAAAAATATTACCTTACTGTACTGTTATGCAGCCGTTTAGACTAAACGGTACAACAATTAGACCATATCATGATGTAACTATGTAAAAACTGAAGGCCATATCTTGTCTAATTCCATGTCATCAGTATTTTGATACATTGCCCAGCTCTAGTTGCATGTGTGAGCTCAGTAACATTAAGAGTGTGAAAAATCCATCCTTTCTAAATTTGAGTCAGTGATGACCAAACTTCTGCTCCTCCAGACTTCAACACGGTGGACATTACCGAGCATGCCAGGCAGGTGGTGCAGATTCTGGAGCTTGCAGCGTCCATGGATGAGAAGCTGACTCCTCTGAAGCTGGTGGAGGCGTGGATGGGGAAGGGCCCGGCTAAACGCAGGAAGATGATCCAGACCACCATGCTGTCCCGAAAGCAGGCTGAAGCTGTGATTGTGCGCCTGCTGGTGCAAGAGTACCTCGGGTGCTGCATCCTCTTTTAATTGTTGTGCCCTTTTTGTTTTTGATTTGTGTGTTTCTTATTGCTTCCTTTACCTGCATTAACTTACCACATTGTGAGCGACAGTTAGCTACATTACCCTTGACTGTCCTGACAGTTATACTCTGTAGACTCTGACGCACATGGAGGCTGGTGGTTGGGTTTGGTTTGGTGTAGCTTGATTTTGCTGTCGCTTAAACGGGACTTACCTGCAAAGCTTTTACCAACATAGATACATCTGTAAATATCAGACAGTTCTTACTGATTTAATGGTAATTGAGCTACTCTTAAATGTATTCTCACAATAGGATGTTGTGTGAAACCAGCGTTGGGATTCTAATTACTTATTCTTACTCGTCTGCTCTTTTGGCTTCTGTCTGTTTCCTTCAGAGAGGATTTCAGCTTTACTCCATACACCACCTACTTCTATGTGAAGCTGGGCCGCAAAGCTCCTCTGCTGAAGAGCCAGACTCACACAGTCAGCATGAAGATGAGGACAACAGGAACAGGATTTGCGGTGGTGAGTAAATACCTCTCACAGGGATAATCACAAACAGTCAGACAGACGCTTCACTGTGTCTGATATGTTGCATGGTATGTATGAACTGTTCACTGTAATTAAGGAGGGTTTTTTAACACTCATGTAATCCTTTGATCACAATGAAAGACTTCACTGGAATTATGATACTTTGCAGATATCAACAAATTTATTCTGCCAGTCTTCTTCTGCACTCCTCTTCTGACAACACTTTATCATTGTATGAGTGAGTTTTAAAAGACCTCTCTTCACTTTGCGTTGGGTAAAAACAGGATAGAAATTTTGATTAGAAAATGTTGAGTGTGTGCAAGTAATTTTAAAATGTAGAAAAACTGAATGTAGTTTTATTTCATAAGGGGTTTAAAAGGATTTGAGTTTGAAAAACTAGACCCTCATTTAATAAAATGCTATTGATCTGCAGTGGTATCCAGGTGATGATCAGAAATCATAGGAAGTGTCACTAGAGGAAATCATACAACTAAGTGTTTTTTTTTTTTCAGCTGCTCTCTTATGCACATACCTGAAAGCACACTACCATTTTTGTCATATTAGAAATGTCATGATATTGCCCAACCCTACTCTAAAGTAGAAAAGTACTGAGTGAACATCTGAGCTGGCTCAAATAGATTTTGAAGTGTTGACCTGTTAACACACTTGCACTGTGAATATGATATTGTGTAAAATAACTGAGCCAGCTTGTTGATTGTTCACATGTGCTGTTTAGCAAAGTGATGTGACCTTTCAAGAGTTCAACAGACACTGGAGTTGTAAAGCAAACAGAAGCATTCTGATGACACATCTGGTACACACCTGTAAATCAGTCCCTCCAGGATTTCGCGGGCGTTTTTCATGATTGTTGCGGCCTAAAATGCCTGAATTCGCAGCAGCTTTTCTAAAAAATTGCGATGTAAGTTGC
>JAPZDY010000015.1:117438-139802 GCA_029783645.1 Ctenochaetus hawaiiensis | reverse complement strand
GTTCCAACCTCCATTAAACTTTTAAATAGTGCTGTTTGAGGCTGTAGGGATTGTGCAATATTTCCATGGGTTTTTTTTTATCACAGGGTTTGTGCAATATGTGCAATGTGCAATATGTGTTATGTATTTGTATGTGCAATATTTTGAAATTTGTAATGTAATGCAATGCGCATTAGTCCAAAACAAATTTCCCTTCAGGGACAATAAAAGTATATCGTATTGTATATCATAACAACCAAACAGAGGCCTGAGATGCATGTAAAAAATTAGCCACAACCCATGTTAGCTTCTTAACTAATGGCTTTATATACACATAAATGTAGACCCATGACTGAAGATGCACCTTGGCTTTTTAAATGAGCAACCCAATGAATATACCATGAAAACATACTCTGCTAACATCAGTTTGCATCCTAGCTAGATGTGGTGGCCATCAAAGAGATTGGCATCAATGCTGCAATAGTGGCATTTCAATATTTCCTCATTCAGAGAAGAACAAAGAACAGCACTGAAGGCTCCTCTTGATGGAAAAATGTTTTCACTTGTTCCCCTACTTTGCAAGAGTAAAGGATGTGACAGGATGTTTATTCAATCACCTTCTAATTTTTCTTAAACATCCTGCCCCTTCTTAATGCTGCCTGTGGGCTGTTTCCCACATGGGCAGGTGTGAAACGAATTCTGTGGATATGTCAAACATTAGATCCGATGTTTCAGGTCATGAAAAGAGTTAGAAAAGAAGGTTGGGATCTGCTTATTTACTTACCTCCACATATTGATCAATCAGTGCATGAAGTCCACATTAGCATAAGTTTGCTGGTTTCAGTAATTGTCGGGCCACCTCCCTGATGTCAGGATGGAATGAGCGGAGAGGACTGTAGATGCTGTTCAGCCATCCAAGAAGAACTTCAGTCGAACTAGGCTGTGAACTTTATCAGCATCACTTTTTGTGCATTATCCTGTTGGTTGCCCTGCTGGCTCAGCTGTCAATCAAAAATGCACACCAGTCAGAAACTAGACACTTAAAAATCATTTCTGATTTATCTCCAAAGAGCTTTGTTACTTTCAAATCGAAATAAATGTTAGCAATAAATGCCAGTCCATCCCTTCTTAAGTGTCTTGTGTCTTCTTATTTTCCTATCATGAATCTGATTTCTCTCTCTGCATCGCCTGAGGGTATTTAACAGGCATCACAGATCTTCACCTATTCAAATGTCACTCACTAAGGAGAAGTTTAAATTAAGACATTCCTGAAACCCACATCTACAAAGTTGCCTTTTGTCCCCTGGGAGAACTTTTCTCTCCTCTCATTAGGATGTACCACATGTCCATGCAGTTCTCGCTTTAATTAATGAACGTCTAGTTTTCTTTTTTCCCTGTTTTGTAATATATTCAACTCACTAATATCTTGTCCTGTTCATCTCCCTGATGTTTTGTTAATAGCCTGCTGCTCTCCCCATCCTAACAAGTTTAGAAGGAGGGGTTTGTAAAGATGTGTGGAGCTCGTCTGGCTCAGCTCTGACCCTTTCTGACACTTTGTCTTTTTCGGTTTTTCCCCCCCTGCTTCTTCCATCTGTCTCCTTACTTTATTATTAACAGATTCAGCTCATCTTCAGTTGTCTGATCGTTCAAACAACTGAGAAGATAAGAAGATGGAAAAACAATAGAAAATGATAACTGACGGACACGCAAGACTGACTGAAAATCTGAAAGAGACAAATAGAACGAAACAACAGAGCTGGTGATGTTGAGCTAATGGGAGGCTCTGAATGATGGTGGGCTGATGGGTTGATCAAAGCCACGTCTGGGAAAGTGGGTGGCTTTAAATTAGTAATCAGCTTGCCTTGAGGGAGATACTCTTGGATTGGTGTGACGTTTCATTTGCACATACAACAAAAAAACATTCTAGCTGACTTACTTTTCCTCCAGTGAATGAGCTTCATCCGTTTAATGTTTTATGTTGGCTTTTCTTATTCTTAATGATGTGAATTCTGTCTTTATTACTTCATGAAGCATGACTGAATTTAATTTCAAAGTCATTATTTGAGTTCTTATTATTTTGTCATTCTCTCTCCCTTGTTCTGTTTCTAGTGTGAATTGTGGAAAACTTGTTCACCCTGACAAGCCCCTAGAGGCTCTCGACAGGTAACGAACCCTCACATCTCTGGAAGAGCTTTGGCTTTAGCTTCCCTTTCAGCCTTGACACTCTGAATACTAGTTTGCTTTTTTCAGTAACTAAACCAACTTCTGCATGCAGAATGTGTTGTTAGCAGTGGGTAAGTTCAGAGAATCTAATCTGAGAGAGGTTGTACATCCTCTTACACTTGGCATCCTGACCAGTCAGATGAGAAGATCAGTGTCACCATTTGTGGAATTAATATTGTAAAAACAGAACACAATGTTTTTAAAAAGGATTAAAAAGAAAAAGAAGCAACAATTTATTGTTTTAACTGTTCATTCACTAGTCCATCATCTAAAACTTGCAGTTTTTTGCTCTCTAGATAATCACCTTTGGGTCTGTAGACAGCCCCTTGTAAAACCTCTGCAGTGTATTAACATAAATCTGCAGTAACTCCTCATGAAAGCAATAAATCAAAACAGTCTCACAATAAATCTGTGCATATAATACAAGAGTTTTAATGTCTTCAGTTTATTCTGTTCTTCCATGTTTCATGTAAGTAGATGATGTGCCTAAATCCCATAAGAAATCTCGACAGCTGTACTTTTGTGCAGGTAAGATGTTATAGATGTGCCACACAGAGATGTTTAGGTTGTGCACTGCTCTTTAGGCAACTTGACAAACATTTACCATATCTGGAGTTTCATCCAGCCTGTTCTGATTCCCAGTAAAGCCCAGTTCATCTCACACAGATGATGAAGTTTGTGTGTCTGCATGAGATGCCAAAGGGCATGAAGAGCATCAGTATCTGACAACATGGGAATGAGAATGAGTCTGTAACGTAGTCTGCCTGATCCTTTGAACACACAGAGATAATACTGATCTTCTCATGTGACTCTGTAAGGCAGCAAACAAGTCGTGCTGTTCTGTTGATTTCAGTCAAATGTAATCGGTGAAGCCCCGCTATGCTAGCAACCAAGAGCAATGAATAACACACTGATCCTAAATGTCAGGATGCCTCTTCCAGCTTTGTCTCCAGCACCATTCATCTTTAATTCAAAGCTTCATTCCTCTGTTTGACGATTCTTTTTCCTCCTATTGTGTCTGCCTCTCACTAACACTAACTTTATTTCAGTCTCTGTGTGAATTGCCCAATGAGCCGCTGTCTAGCACTAATGCAGAAATGATATTCTGGATGATTTATGTGTAAGCCATGAGTTGGGTCTCCAGCAACAGCAGGGAAAGTTAAGATTCCCTCTCTGAATAATAACCCTTTTTTCCATTTTAATAGAAAGTAGCTCCTTTTTTGTGTTATCTGAATCAAATTACATTACTTTATCCTTTGTAAGTGTCTTGTATAACCTCTGAAATGATGAAATAAAGTCAGTTGTCAGCTGCTGTGACGAGATATACATGTTTTCCTTGTTAAATGAATATTGGTTTAAAAACTATTATCTCCGAGCAAAGATTGAAACTTTCTCATGGTGTACTGTGACTCATTGATTGAATCCAGAAAAATTCAGAAATTCCATGAGTGAGAAATACACTTTAAGTATTTCCAAAAGTTATTGCCAACCTGATTCAGCCCAGACATTAACTGAGTTTGTGGAGTTTTTTACATTACAGACCAGTCTGCTCACAAATTTCTTTTATTTTTAATTATTAAATTTCAGTTTTAATCAGTTGCATATTCAGCACCTCCCCCATGTATAACTGCTGTCATGATAAATTCAATATAATTAACATTGCAACAGATTTAATTCTGTTAATTACAGCAACAAAGTAGTTTCATACTCGCTCCTGCGTTCTGCTGCTTGAGTTGCTTTTTTCACAAAATAACAATTTAGTCATCTCTACTTTTTTTCTACAGTGCTGTTCAGCGCTGTTGTCACTGGCACTCAACACTTTCTGATATATATATTTTTTTAAAATTAAAAGCCCACCCACATTTCAAAAGGTATCATCCTTCCTCTTCCTTGGAGACCTTTTAATTTAAAACATATACAGAAAGTCTTCAATGTTATCAACTATAGTTCGGACTTCTGAGACTGTCTGTTAGTACAATGAACTGCACGGCAAGCCATATATCTGTCCAGTGTAAACATGCAAAAATTTTATTCACTTGACCCATTAATAAGAAACAATCCCTGAATGGTGTTTATATCAACACTGGCTGTGTCCAAACTGGTTTTAGTGTAATAGCATCAACACACCTAGCAGTGTGATGTTACCACAGTGAGGAATACTCTTAGACTGAAAGATAATACAGAGAACAGAAAAATTGATGTTTGAAACAGAGCTGGGTCATTGCTAACATCAGTCCCATTCAGAGCAAATGAACAGTGGTCAAAGTGCAGAGAGGCCATACTGTAAGGGAATGGACTGGGGCGAAAACTCCATTTTATTTCATTTCAGAGTTCTCTGATCCTTCTCAGATGGCTGAATAAGGGCCTGCACTGCCAACGCTTACACAGACCAGTTTCATCAGCAAGTCACTGAAGTGAGAAAAAAATAAACAGTCAGCTGAAGGATAGGGTTTATGGAGGAAAGGTTAATAAAGGCTAAGATAACCGTGTGACTGAAAGATAAAAAGGCAGACAAGATGAGACACAGGAAGGGATTGAAAAATAAGAAAAAGGGAAAAACAGATCAGCTGTGTGATCAGTGGATGATTTCTGTTGTGTGTGTGTGTGTGTGTGTGTATGTGTTAGTCACCCTGTTGTAGATGTAGGGCACTTGTTACTAGAGGCGAATGAAGGCCTCCTCTCACAGTCAATTGGGCAGCAATTCAGTGTCACCAACAGAACCACGAAATGGGAGCAATTTCAGAACATCCGCCTCTGGCAACAACGGCTCTCTGTTTTCTAAAGGCTAAATGCCATCACTTGCAGACACTGCATTCACACGCACAACTGAGACTGATGTATGTGAATGTAGCCAGCTCAGCTGAAAAACATGTCATAAAGAATGTATTCTGACTCTGAATTCTTCAGTTCATCCAATTAAGTCAGTCAGTAAGGTTGTCAGGCTGCTGTGAAAAGACTGACTGGTGTTTTTGTGCCCACATTGCGGGTCTCAAAGAGATTTAACCCCATAGTGGCGTAGATGATGACAAAAGCATCTTAAACTACAGTAGAATACCCTGCAGGAAGTACTAGCTGGATGCAGGGCACAACATTTGGCAGAACACAGTAACTTGAACAGTAGTTCAGATCCTGCATGTGTTCTCACCTCCACCCACCTGACCAGACAGGGTGAGTATGATTGTCAAATTGTCGGTTTTTGGAAAGTTATTAAAATTCAAATCCAAAATCAGACACAGGTGGTGTTTCAGCTGATTTTTTCAGTGCTTTATCTCACACTTGTCTGACTAAATACATACACTGCCATCTGTATCAACCCAGCTGTTTACACAAGCTGAATTATGGTTTTGTTGTATAAACATGACTCCAGTGATTGTATTCGGACCTTAAGTGCTGCCAAGCTGCAGGTGTCTTACACTCAATGCTTTGCTTGAACACGTCAAGTGGACCTGGCTGCCAAGTTTGGACCTCAGCTTGAAATGAGATTTGTTTCTGTGGGCTTTATTTTAATCAGTGGCCTGCAGTGGTGGACAGCAACTATGTACATTTACTCAAGCTCTGTAATTAAGTCAAATTTGGAGGTAATAGTACTTAATTAGACTAATTTTATTTTGTTCTACTTTTAACTGCAGTCCAAACATTACATTTCAGAGGGAAATAGTGTACTCTTAACTTCACTATAATCATTTGACAACTTAAGCTACTATTTACTTTTAAGATGACGATTTAACACTGCAGTCTCTCAAGCCATGCCGTCATGTTCAGCACTGACCACAAATATTGTCATCAGGAGCTCTCTTGAACTGTATCACAGTGATTTGCTGCTGCACATTTTTGGTTCAAAGAGATGATAGGTGCGTGGATATCACAGTCAAAGCATGAGATTTGGCAGCTCTTAGTGTAGGCACAAGTGAAGGACTGAGGCCACTTTTGTCGCTCTGCTCTTGTACTTACTGCTCTTTGCAAGCTGTGTAGACACTGTATGACACTTCCCAACAGTCAGTCAGAACTGAAGAAGCTTCTCATTTGTGAGCTTAAGTCAGTGGCTCTCAAACTGTGAGGCTGGCCCACTGGTGGGACATAGAGTCAGTGAATGTGAAGTGTGGATAACTACAAGAAAAATATGGTTAAAAAAAAACTGCTTTTTGTCTTTTTATTGGTTGCTTCCTCTATCGTTAAGATGGAATGATAAAAAACATTGTGTTTTAGGGGTAGGAGGGGCTTAGGCATCTAAAAGGGGGCATGAAAGAAGAAGTCTGAGAACCAGAGTTAAGTTACCAATAAGTCTTGAGAGTCTTTAAGGACGACAGACTTGGGACTTCTAAACATCCAGTGCCCAGTATGACTAAGAATCTTCACAGATAACAGCCTTAAGCCCCGTTCATGTGTGTACACACGGGCAGAGAAATTTTAACTGGTCCTTTTTGGCATTCACTTTAAAGTATGCTATTTGGAAGTCAACTTAAAGTTCTCTGTGAAGTCCAAAATCAAAAGAGAATCAGAGTTGTAATTAGAACAAAAGAGCCGCTGTGGCTGTTGGGGAAGCCTGTGTCAAATTTAGAATGGTGCCACAAGTCTCTAAAGTACTGTAAAAGGCATAATTAACCACAACTTCCAGCCACAACTGCAGCTCCCTTAACTAATATTAGTAATTTCCCCCCCTATTAAGAGCAGTATTAGTAATAATATTAAATGTGACAGGCTTACTTGCCTTAAGTGCTTTTGCCTAACTGGGGGATGGATAGCTGCTTTGAGTTTCCAGTGCTCTGCAGAATGTCCTTTTAAACATCCATGGCTTTAAGGACTGGTTGAAAACAAGCTACTGATTCTAACAAACCTTCTGAATTTAAAACAAATTCAAATATGTTTTGTTTATGGGCATGAAGAGAAACTGATGTTTTAATATGAAATGTGAGTTAAGTCAACATTTAATTTGCAGAGTTGGGGTTTTCCGTTTGGCCTCAGGGGATTGAATGTTGCTGAGTAAGCTGATGTTCAGCGGAGGAGATCATCAGAGCTGTCAGTATAGAATATAGAAGAGCTGCTAATGCGCTGCAACGTATTAAACTGGTTGGTATGCCAATTATGCTCCTTCTGGCAGGCAAATTTAATGATATTACACTACTTTAGTGCACTGTTACAAATCATGGAGATAAGTGGTGGTAAACTTTAGTTTTATTCAAGATAGAAGCTGTGCAGGATAAAGACTGAAATAGTAAAGTGACAGTGGTAAAAAAAGAGTTAATAAAGCAGGTAAGACAGGTAGCTAAAAAGACAGGGTGAAAGTTGTAGAGGGAAGATAAAGATGTCCATTTTTTACCCAGGGGCCGGTAGTGCTCTGCTACATTTCCGGTTATCTGATCAGCAGTGTGGGACAATCGCAGCCGCTACACCTGGGAGAGAAACCAATGTATTTATCACCACCATCAGCCTGTCTGTGTGTGAGTGTGTGTGTGTGTGTGAAAACAGGGGCCACACTCTGAGGTGCAGGTGTATTTATAGCTATCAGTGACAGTCCGGGCAACAATCCCTCTCAAACAACATCATTTGTAATTCTGATAGGTTCTAAAAAAAGAAACAGGTTTATCTCTACATGGATTCTTTCATATCTTAACCATCATCCAAACTAATCAAGCAAAACGTGCAAGATAGTGTGAGAAGTCAGCTTGAATCACTCTTTTTTTGCAGCATTGATTTAATATGCCCTTTTCATTATGCCGTTTACTTTAGCTGTCAGTCCTGCCACCACCTGTAGACTTTAAAGTCCACATAGAAGAAGTAATGTGATGTACTTCTTCTATGTGGACTTTGTGATGTAATGTCCAAGAAGTAATTCAAGGATAAAAGTGGAAAAATTCCATAAGTGATCAGAAACATCAAGTAAAGTTTGCTTTACTATCAGAGCTGTCAATGTAAATATTATTTTGGAGGTTTCACTTATCAATAAAATCAAAATGGCTCATCCTCTGGGGAGTATGAATACGCTAGGATGCACGATCTAACAGCAAGTTTCAACACAAAATCTGATACATTGACACCTTATTAAATTGTTTTGGCTCTTATGTTAGCAAACATTTACCTCTTTACTCATCCAGCAGGCAAGTAGCAACATAGGCAGTTATTTCAAATTTTGTTTTTGAGTACTAGATACATGTTAGTGCAATCTGAACTTATAGTAAGGTTAGTTTTGCAGCTACAGGCCTGTAAGTATGGACAGTGATTATCCTGAAACAGTGCTAAAAAGCTTGTTTGGAAGGAGATTGTTTTAGTTTGAAAACACTGGTCGAAAAGATTTAAATGACTGGGAGTGGAGATATCCCAGGCCCTCACCATTTCAACAAGACAAGACACCCTTGTGTTTTGTGTGTCTTCAACATTAATAACTCATACAATAAGTTTCATTGACTTGCTTTGCTTTACTCTGCTCACCCTGGGATCAGAGATAAAGCTGTCACTGTGCGGTAGTTTTAATCAGACACAGGGACCTTGAACTTTCTTTTTCCTCACATTAGCTATTGTCCTGCTCGACGAGGGGGCAAAAAACTTTGAGCTGGTTCAATTTGTCAGGCCAAGTTGGCAAGTGCAGAGGCATATATCAGAGGTGACACCCAGAGAATAATAGCTGTGATTCATGCGACCAACTCTCTCCCCTCACTTTCTCACTTTCTTTATCTCTGTTTCTGCGGCTCTTGTCTCCGTCGCTTCCCTCTCTGCTCCCGCTCACTCAAGCCACTCTACTCCTCTCCATGGTCTCATTCTCCCTCTCTTTAATGGTTCTAACAGAGATAGTGTCTCATTAAGAGAGTGAAGATGAGGTTTGCTTGATGAGATGGGGGTGTTAGCTGATTGGCTGGTGTGATTGTCATGGAGACAGATTGTGCCTTTGAGATTAGTAACTCCTCTCTGCCGTATTGGTGCCACAATCAGTTACACTACAGCACACACATGCATATGTGTCCACCTGTGCATTTATTTTTAACCAGATTTACTGATCTTACCAAGAGCATGTTCACATCTTCCATTATTCAATCCTTGAGTGCAGTGTTTACTCTTAAATGTGGTTGTTTTGGGGCAAGTGAAAACATGTCAGCCTCCATTTCTGTGTTTTCTGTCCAAGCCCAAATGCATAATCACTTAAATGCAACAAAGCAGAGTTCCAGTTCTGTCACCCACCTGGTGACCAACATCACCAACATCTATCCTTCAACCAAAGTTTTGTCCATGAAAATCACAAACTATAGGTAACAAGGTATTACCCTGGAGGAGCCCAATGTAACAGAGGAAGTGCTTCACTTCGTGCCATGAAGAGTCCCCAAGAGACACATCATGAGCTCTCCCTAGGTCTACCACACTCATTGAACTTGATGGATGAACTTGAATGATCCCTCTAGCTTCCAGGAGTAAAGGGCTGTTCCACCGATCCGTGACCAACTGCATTGCTCCTTTTGAATCTGAGGTTCATCAGTCAGCCTGAGCCAGGCTAAGAGAGACTCAAAGACTGATGCAGCCTTCACAGGACCTGGTTCTGCTTCATCTGGGATCTGTCATTTTTCAAGGGGAAGACCTGAAGAAATTTAAATTTTTGTAGTTATAGCATTACAATTTGTACTTTTTCATGGAGATAAAATGTTGACATAGAAGTATGTAACAAAGGAGATTGATGTCAACATGTGACAGTCAGTGCAGAGACTAAAAGACAGTCTGAAGTCTGTCTGTTTCACCTGCCTCATCTAAATGCTGCCCATGTCTGTCATTTTGCTTAGAATTAGTTGGAAAAAACTCCAATACAAACGGAGTGTGTCAGTTTATTTAAATTTATTTTCTACGTTTGGTTTTCCTCTATTGAGCAACTTGAATAAACATAATCAAAAAAAAACAAATACAAAAATCTGTGCTAGAATTCATACAATTGAAAACAAAACCAAAGTTATAGTCACACTTTCCCGCCCTGACTTACACTGTTGCAATGGCGCACTAGTTTCTCTATGTAAAGGTCAAAAGTCTGACTGACTCCCTCTCTCTTTGTCTCTCTATGTCTCTTGCCCCGTGGCAGGCCGGCTCCGAAGGCGTCATCAGAGCAGGGCAGCAGCAGTGACAAGAAGGAACGTCCCATGAGCACCATGAGTGAGGCATCAAACTACACAGGTGGCTCCGACTACAGCACCTTCCCCGGCAGCCCAGCCACCACCGTCACTACTGCTACAACCACCTCCACGTCATCCACACGGGTCAGTTTCCATCCCAAAATTTGTGAAATATTGAGCATAGCTAAGCTCTGTTAAACTCTGTTACCACTTGTTTTTTAAAAACTGTTTTTAAGTCTCTCAGTCTTTTTGTTGGTCAAGCAACTTGCTCTGGACTGAAATACTTAATACATGCAATTCAGTCATAACAATTATTGGATGAATTGCCATAAAATCTGGTAGAAAGTCATGTTATTTTAAGTTGAAGGCCTGATTAGATTGCTGATCCACTGACTTTTCATCAAGTAGGATAGAGTAAATAATAATTGTTGAATATTTCAACAACAGAAGGGTTTCTACATGATGAATGCTAAAGAATTTGCTGATCCCCTGACTTTCCACCTCCACCAACAGCCATTAACATTTTGACTCTAGTGTAAAGTGTCAACCGCTGGATTGATTGCCATTAATTTAATATGAGCTTTCATACTTCACTCACGATGAATCGTGATAACTTTAACCTGAATTATCCTTTAGCATCACCATCAAGTAAAATGGGCTGATTTGTTGTTCCCATAATGCTCTGCTTGAGGTCAACCCTAGGCCATTTACAGTGGTAATATGCTGAGGTGGCAATGACTCCCAGTACTCAGTGTCTGTCCTGGAATGTGTCCATGGTGTGTCAGTGCCTCTCGTCTCAGGCAGGAACGGTGGTATGAAGCAGGCTACCTCAGCTGTATTAGCAGCCAGTGTGTCGTTTGCACAGGTCACTGCTCTGTTAGATTAAATAGTGTGTCCCTTATAAATGCTTAATGCTCTCAAACACAGAAAATAAATATGCATGGGTTGATCAAATCAAAGGTTCTGTGCTTTCATGAATAAGTGAAGCTTATACTATTATTACTTCTGCTTACACTGGCCAAAAGAAAGTATAACACAGCATATCTTCATGTATTCATGAGAAGTCATTATTTATAACTGAGCTGTACGGGTCCTGCTCTGTGCCTCGCCTGAGAAACATTTTAAATTAACGACCCACAGACTGCATAGGGGAAGATGCATTTCAGGGCAAAAACAAGTAAAAAAGAAAAAAAAAAGGTATAACAAGTAGAAGCTGACAGTATTTTTAGAATATTGTGCCACTCAAGACCAGGCCCTTATTTTAAGGAATTAGGAGAGAGCTTTAACTTCACTTTTACTGGTAATTTAGTATAAAAACTGCATGCATAGAATTCAAAGTTACATTCAATTGAAAAATAAAAAATAGATCACTTAAAAAGCTTGACTCAATCCAACAAAATTGTCCGCATATCCAAGCCGGGCTGTTGTAAAGCAGAAAGTGGACTTTTAGGGGAAAAGGGAGGGATATGTGTCATACAGCATTTATCTACGGACTTTTCTCTCTAGAATTTCTGTTGTAACAGCCTTTTTATAAAAGCTATAAATGGTTTGTCTCCTCATCTTTAACGTCCCTGATCAAAGTGAGCGTCTTTACATACAATAAATCTTGATCACAGTGAAAGAGATTTAGCTTTTTCACTTGGTTAAAGTGAAAAACAATCTTAATCCTACTATTATATTATCATATTATCAATGTTGCAAATGATTTTGAGCTCATAGCTTCCTCTCAATTACTTTGGGAAATCATTTTTATCAGCATGACATGAAACCAACTCAAATTAAAAAAAAATGATCCTCTTTCTATAGTTTGCTCTAAAAGAACCTCACTGGCCTGCACAGAGCTCTGACCTCATCACCATCCAATGCTTCTAGGACCTTCAGGACTGTGAACCAGATCTTATCACCCAACAATAAAGCTGAACATCCAGAGATAATAGCACTTTGGTGTACAAAGTTCATTTGTATGTGACAGTGTTTCCTGTGGACCCCATGCCATTATTATCTGGAGAGCTGGTTATAGTTTCTAATGTGAAAATGTCACTATTTTGCTTATAGAGGAAAATGTTACATAATAAAAAATGAAAGAGTAATCAGCTGTAAAGTAAAAGTCCTCTGAACACACTTAGATATGATGGTGTCACTTTAGGGTCACCAAGAAATGTAGGAAATTTCAGTCTAAGAAGCACACACATAAAGATAACTTATGATACAGGGTTCAGTCGTAATTTCATCCCATTTGTCTTATATTTAGACTTAATTAAAGAATTCCTTACATCTTTCCGCTGTTGACTGACATAAAAGAGGGTTTTATTCAAGAGTGCTGCATTTTTCATCAAGTGAGTCTACGTATGGAGGAAGTGTGGAATATGCTTTGTTTAATGAGCTGAATACATCTGCCTCTGTTGTTGCTTTTTATAGCAGCTGGCAAAGCTGCTGTTTTAGTATACAAGCTTCTTTACAGCAGTGCCCTGAGACGTCACATCAAATTGTTCTATTGAGATCAGGGAGAAAATGCTGATATTTTGAGATGTTTTTTTCTCTCTCTACATCTCTAGAGTTCTCCCTGTTGTGTTTTCTCTGAAGGAGATGCAAGATAGAAACACAAGCACATTGAGCTGTTTTTTTTGTTTTTCATAATGGTTTATAAATCTTGATTTATTTATCCAAAAAAATGTACATTTCAGTACCTGTAATGTAAAGGTTTCTTCTGTAGAGCTGAATACATCTTGAATATTTCTCTTCATTTTTTACTTCTTTCTGTGTTCTAACAGCCCTCTAGGTCTTCCAAAAAAGTTCACAACTTTGGAAAAAGATCCAACTCCATTAAGAGGAATCCAAATGCCCCAGTGGTCAAGAGCAACTGGCTTTACAAACAGGTACGCAGGGAAGGATCAACTTAAAGATTGCAAAATATGTTTGAGTTTGTGTAGGAACAAGAGTGGATAGATGACAGACTGGTTGGGGAATATGGCCAGTAAGAGGATTTGAAGTACACACAGATGAACATACAAAAGAGGGGTGGAGGAAACAGTTAGCTTGACTATGTGCGTTAAGGGCATCTTTTAGTCCCCCAAAAGGTTGCCAACTGCTTTGTCTGTCCATTTATTTGATTTACCTGTTGATTTCTTTGTATTTTGCCCACCTTAAGCCAAATTTCAGAGCTGTCGTTGTTTAGACTTTTGCTTTTCTCCTCTAGACAGCCACTGGTTTCTATTTATTTTTCTGAAGTATGAAAATCAGCTTACAGGAATTTAAAACAAATTGTACCTGCAGGGTAATGGCATTGCAAATGTAAATTGATTTAAAATGTCTGCATAGTTAATAAGTAATGTAACACAGCCAGAAATGGCATAATATTCACTCTGATAAATTATGCAAGTGTCATCTGTCAAGAGTCGATTTAAATCCCACACAAATGCCCCGAAAACAAAGAATAAATACTCAGTAATCTTAAATGCCATGTCCTCGGTAAATGGCTCGCAGTAATGTAAGATTGTGGCGCACAGTGGTCTTTGAGATTGTTGTCTTTTTAAATAACTTAAAATACTTTTTTTCAGAATTAAATTTTTCCTAGTTGTGTATTTCCTATTTTCATAACTCTAAAATCAAATGTTTTGCCTCGTGCTTATTGACAGCTGATTTGTTTTTCCTTTGCCCAGTGTCTTTGCTGCACAACATATTTACATAAAGCTAGCTGGGTTTCTAGCTACATTCATGAAAAACTAGTATCAGAAATATATGACCACAAAAAATGTAAAAAGTATGGGTGATACCAGATATGCTTTGTATGTCAAAATTTCAAATATTTATTTAGATGTTGCGAAGTTGCTGTTAGCTAACTACTACAAGCAACTGCTCAAATTAATAGAGACTGGCTAACATGAATACAGTTTCAGGCTTAATTGGTTAATTAGTCTTTGAAAGTTTTAACCTTTTTGGGTCAGAAACATTGAGTCTTGCTGCCATCAAATGCTTGTGGGAGCTGAGGAAATTGGAGGACACTGTTTCTGCTGTAGGACTTGACCGCACATTAGCTAGCTTGAACCTCACTTGTTCTGTCATTACCTTTCCACCCACTCCCTGCTAGTTGAGCAATTTTCTAAACCCCCAAGAAATCTGCTAAGGGTCAATATATCACTTGTTCTTTGGACCTCTGAGCACCACACAATTCCCTAAAGACAGCCCTGTCGCACTTTACAACTTAGCTTTTAGACCCCAGTTAGAGTCACTGTCGGTAACCTCCATTTCAGCCTTGACCCCTGCGCCGCCACTCGGTGTTCACATTGAGGCAAGAATTGTTTGACTTCACACCCGCAAAACACCTCTGTCTTCCCCACAGACCTGTCAGGCAAAGTGCTTTCTCGCAGAAGAAATGTCGTCAGTGTTTACCTAAACTCGTAACCTCGGGTTCGGTGGCCAAACGCGACACGTTGCAAACAGTGCTAAAGACCCAAGTGAGCAAATGGTCTCGGAAATCTTGTTATTGTCGCTGCAGTCATTACAGCACTAGGGTGGAAAAAAAGAAGCACAGCAGCAGCGTGGAGAACAAAGCACAGGCCTTTGCCCCGAGCACCACAGAAGCAAATTTGTCACTACGTTATGAAGAGATAAAACAGAGCAATTTGTCTCAGAGGAGGAGATAGAAGCTGGTTAATAGAAGCAGCCAGAGGGAGAGACAGCAAGGGTGTCAAGAGGAGGGAAGTGAAGAGAGATCAAAAGAGAAGAAAAACTTGTGTGTGTGTGTGTGTAGGAGAAGGAGAGTATTGTTCTCTGTAATAAATACTCTTTGACTGACTGACTGTGATCTCTCACCTCTGCAGGACAGTACAGGCATGAAGCTGTGGAAGAAAAGATGGTTCGTTCTGTCTGACATGTGCCTCTTCTACTACCGTGGTGAGCACACACACACACATGCACTCATACACAACCGAACATATGACACAGTCTGTTAAATCCAATGTGTTGAATTGTAAAAAATTAAAAAATATTCACAGTTAGAGCAGGTGGGATCTGTGTTTTATTGGAGGGACAAATTTCAGAAACACATTGACTGTTTTAAGAATCACACCACTCATGTCTGAAGACAATCCTAAGTTTAGCTCTTTTTTTTACTGTCAGATTGGTATTTGCCATATTTTTTTGTTTCACTCCACTCATTGCATCACTCATCACTTCCTGCCTGTGCCTCACAAAAAATATATCGTTAGAAAAAGGAAGTGGCAGGCTCATTCTGAGAGGTAACACAAAAGTTATTCATTGTAGTTAGAAGTACTTATTTGGCACTGTGTCAAGAGTTTGTCTGTTTGCTCTGTTATATGTTTAACAGGAATATTAGTATAAATACTTGTTACAGTTTATTCACCACAAACTTTTAGCAACTGGAATGAAAAAAAACATTATTAATATATATGCAAATTTAAATGTGCTATGTGACATTAGTTAAGCCCGTTAGCTGTGAGACAGAAGAAGAAAAAGTCAAAGGAGCTGGTGAATGACTGTGAACAGCATTGCTCAGAACTCATAGGCAGAATACATAATGAGATCTTTCTCTATCACTCAATAAAGAGCCGAGTAATGGTTCATGTCAAGGGTCATCAGGTCAGATGTTCTGACCAGTTTAAAGCAGTCATCCTTGCTTCCCCCGCAGTTGCAACTCCTACGCTGCAATACCACTAATTTAGAACTTTACATTCAGAAAAGCTCATCTGTTCATCCTTCGTGTCTCCTAAACCCTTGAGAAAGATTTTTCCATCTCCATAAATTGACAAATTAGCCGCTCCCAGAGCGCAATCAGCAGCCGCTTTCATGACAAACCCAAGGGAAAATTGGGTGTTTATTGGCTTACCCAGCCGGAGACGAGAGAGAGGAGGGTCCTCTGGAAGGACAATGACGTGCTCGGCTTTCCAATAATGGCCTCTACTTTTTCCATTTTTCTCCTGCTTGTTCCATCACTTTCTTAAAGTACATTCTGTCAGTCAGGTTGGAAGGTGTTTGTAGACTTTAGAGTTGTTCTTAATTCTTTCTGTTTGAGCAGGGACGATAAGCATCCCTCCCACGGTGAATCTCATCTAGATTAATTTGTTGTTTACATGCACTCTAATAATTCCATTATTACCAGAACGAAGCAATGCACTGCTAATTACAGCTGCCATGTAAGCATGATACATAAATCAGGTTATGTAGGTTATCAGAATGAGTGGCAGTATTACTTGATTAACATATTCATCCCCAATGAGTTGAATGAGGGTGGAGTACCAAAATACTTAATGCACACAACTTAAATTAAGGTTCTGTTTAAATAAAGAAGATTTACTCAAGTACAAACAAAATTACTAATGTGCAAATTTGAGCCATTATAAAAACTTAGTGATTTAAAAATATACTCTTAGTAATTGTTGCTGTTTTACTAATAGTGTTACAACATGTATAATGTGTATGATAGTGCACATTCAGTGCATTCGATCAATTCAAAACAGTTCATTTGTGACCCAATTGGTTGTATTTTTCCACTTGAAGTTGAAGCAGTCTCTCAAATGCAGCCATTCCACGATCATTTAGTTGAATCAGTAATGTTTTCGGTTATGTGTAAATGTGCATCCTGTAATTATTTGTGCAATTATGTCTTAGCTGAGGCCAATGATGGGCCGCTGCACTTTTACCAACGTAAAAAAAAAAAAGATGAAATTATCACTCTCATTCAATTCTAATTGGATGATGAATGGAGTTTGGATCTGACAGTCATTGAACCTGTACAGTAGCCTGCATAAAGCACAGCAACAACACAGCAAAGCAGTTATTTTGGTTGTGTACCTGATGTCATATTATGAAACAGATGTAATATTAGATGTGGAGTGAAGCTTAGGAACATTAGGTGTCTGTGAATCATTTGTTTCGGTGAAGTCATGCATCTGTGTTCACAGTCGTGCAGTCATTGCAATACTAAAAGAAAAACACATCAAAGTAACATAAAAAAAATATTTTACATCCCACTACAATTAAATAGTATTGGCAGCGTGGCAGTACCTGGCAACACCTTGCACATCCATCCCTATCACAGAATGGATGTACCTTATGGGAGCAAGTTATTATTTTGAAAAAACTTTGGAGAACAAACTATTCATCTAGTTTCAAACTAACAAAAGATTATTCTTTTGATGTTGCATACATGCCCATAAGTGCAAAAATAAGATGTTAATCTTGTATGTAATCAGTAACAGTTACAATATTTTTGATACAGACACACTGTAATCTAAACAAACATAAGTTTTTAAGAAAGATCTGCAGCCTTCTGAAACCTCAGTGAACCTCTGAAGAATCATGACATGTCATTCCTTTTGAAAAGTCAAAACACCCCCTCACGTTTAGTGTATACCTACAGCATATTTCTGGATGCCAGCTTACTCATTCTCTCTCTTTCTCGCGCATTTTCTTTGTGTATGTGTGCGTTCTGTATCTCAATAATTCAGCAGTGGGGATGAGGCCGGAGGAGCTGCAGGGCCCACCATGCAGGCTCAGCTAAAGCAAACAGCAGCGCTAACTTGAGGCTCTGTAGGTTTTTGCTGCAGCTGGTGCACCACACGTGTTCCTGCCTGCACTGTGCGGTCTTTGCTTTGTAGCTTGTAATCTTTCATCAAAGCAGCATCGTGCTCGACAGAGCAGAGAGGAGATAAAATGATGCAGTCATTACAATTCCAACATGATTCAGCCCAGAATGTGTATGCAAGGCTTTTATAGATGAGGCTTCAATAAGTATTTACTTGGCAAGAGTAGTCAAGTGTAATGCATTCATGGATGTGTTTGACATCTTTTGTGCTCTGCAGATGCTGAAGGTCTGAATGTGAAAGAAAAAATCAAGAAGCAAATTAAAAAGCTTGTTTCTGTATGATGCAGCATCAAAGTTAGTCCTCAGCTGGATGTGTGTGTGTGTGTGGAAGGGGGGGGGATGTGTGTTTACTCTTAAGCTGTGCAACACATGGAAGGAAACAAACAAGATTATAGTTTACACAGCAAGTGAACCAAGCTCCTGAGAAAGACCAATCATCTCATTCTCCCTCTGTCTCCTTCTCCTGTGGTCCGATAAGCCTCAGTGAGTTTTGCTCCATCATCCTCTGTTGGTCATTCATCACAGTGTCGGCCAGATGATGTTAGACCTCCATGTTCTCAAAGTCAAAGGCAAGATTGACAAGGCACTCCAAATCCATAGGGCAAATCTGGAGAGGACGAACAAGGGCAATATTTCAACTGAGAATGCATACAATACATTCAAATATTCTCTTTAAGCGGATACTTCCTTCATGTTAGTGTCTCTTACTGAGCTCAAGTATGACAAAAATCATGGAAATATAAACCCTTGAAATGACCTTGTTTAAAGTCTTCTGCATTTGAAGTAACCCCACTTTCTCTTTGACGTGATTTGACCTTGGACGTCCCCCAAAATCAACACTAAAGTTAAAGCAAACCTTGAATGAATATTTAGTGTTAGTTTCGGTATGTGTCTATGCTGATGGGTGGATATATTACTACAGTTCTTTCTTCTTTGGTGCAGATGAGAAAGAAGACAGCATCCTGGGAAGTATCCTGCTGCCCAGTTTTCACATCTCCATGCTGTCGGTGGACGATCACATAAGCAAGAAGTACGCCTTCAAGGTAAAACACAACCTTCTGGCTCAAAGATCTCTTCATTAGGTTGTTTGAATAGGTTTTTAAGTAGTTGTGATAATGATTATGAAGCTTACTGAGTGCTTGAGTGCTCTTATTTTTATTGATTTTTGTATCCAGTTAATAGCTCAGGATTTACTTACTTAAGAGCTCAAAAGTAGAAAGTCATATTAACTCCTGTCTACTCTGTCTGGATGACAAAAGAAGCTGTTTTAAAGAGTTGGTACCATTTCAACAAACATCTAGATGTCCAGATTTTCTATGATTTTTCCTGCAATTAATGTAAAGGCTTGAGACTTGATATCTGCTAAATATTGAGATAATGGCACACATTTCCACACAGTCTGTCTTGTAAGAGATTCATTGCATCACACTCAGTTGTTCAAATGAGAATTTAGTCATGCCTCAAAACCAGAACCCCTGAACCCATTACTTGCTAGGTGTAGCAGGAGGGGGTTTAAACAGCTCAGCAAAAAAGCTTTAATGGAGTGTACTTACACCATTAAATGCAATAATAAAAGCATTTCTAAATGTTTAATCCATACACAAAGCAACGTTCAAAAGTATAATGCTCAGGGTTTAAGATGATTGTTATACGTGTCTTTTATTAATACTGAGTGTGTTGTATTGATGAGATTCATGGGCCACAATCTCTGTGTTGGTCTGTAAGACTGAGAGAAGAAGTAAAAATGGCTGACAGTGACTGATAGTGGAAGCATACGCAAAGCCTCAGGTCCACCTGAGAGAGAGCCAGGTCATAGAGTGCGAAAAAAGAAAGACAGGGTAAGAGCAGGCCAGAGAGAGAGAGGGAGACACAACGGAAAAAAGAACAGTTTTAGAGTGACAGATAGGTCAAGCAGAGAGACAGGTACATAGACAGCCAAGACAGAAGGAGAAAAACAATCGTAGAGGGACTGAAAGTCAGACTTAGGGTGCAGTTGTATAGTCCAAAAAATGACCTCCTTTGTCTTTTCCTGACCACATCAGCTACTTCAGGAAAGATGTGATGGAGCGTTTATGAGAACTTAAGGAAAGACAATCACAGTGTTCAGAGAATCAATCTGCACTCACATAAGTCTACATACCTGTGTGGCTATAGATGTTTCTGATATGGGTCTGCTGTGATAGAAATCCATTTTTCTGAAGATGGACTACAAAAATTGCATCTGAGATGTGTCACCCCTTGATGTGCAGTCTTGTCGTGTTGTCTCATGCAGAACATATAAACATGGATGACCCAGTGAAATATATTACTTCATTACCAAGCTCGAAATTGAAAACAGAGCATAGTGCTGAAAGAAGGGAACTGAGATGGCTGCAGCATCTCCTCAGACCAGCATTATGAGCACCAGTCAACACCAGTTGTTTAAAAAAACAGAGTGATGCAGAGAGAAGGAGAAAGAGAGAACTCAGAATACGGCATGCATTAGCTCAGTGATGCTGAGAGTGTGGTAGCTGTGACTGGTTTACACAGAATGTTGTTGTTCAAGTTTGCAGCCTGCTGGAGTGAAAAATGTTTAAATTAGTGTGATTGTGTGTATGAAATAATGGGTTAATTCATTAGCCTACAAATCTATTACTGTATTTATCATCATTCATCATCCAAAATGTTGACTAATTATGCTTAAAAGTTTTTAATGGCTGATAACAGGCTGTGGATTTTGGGAAGAACAAAGTGGTGTGTTGCTTCAAATGTTGATGGTTACAGAGATGAAAGAGGTTGAGAGATGTTTTCAGAGAGCTTTTGAGCTCCTCTTCAGTCTAATGATGATGTCGTCCACTCAAGCTCAGATTATTCAATCCCATTAGAGCACATTATAGAGTATGAAACAGACGGACTAGAAATTGTAGATACAGTGAGGACAAGTTTTGATTGTGTTCTCTGCATTTATGATAGCACCAAACCACGCAGCCTCACCGTCATGTAATGAGACTCTAAAGTATATTGCTCATTCACAGCACCAAAAAAAAGTTCCATCACAAAACCCCCAAATCCATAAGTGGTTGTATTTACAGTTCTGCTCTGTATGAGTTAAAGAAGAGAGGTACAGCTTGTAAATCAGTGAGTCGCAGAGGTGTTGGTATTTGTAGTTTATGCTAACTTTTTTCCTGTGCTTCCTCTCTGCATGCTAAGTCAGGCTAACTACATCCACACTATTACTCTTTACTCAAAAAACTCACATGAGACATCCATGCTCTTATCTGACAAACAGAAGAAAGTGAATAAGCAAATTTTTCCAAAGCGTTTTTATTTATCTTTAAGATTGCTATTTATTGGACTTAGAACAATTGTAGTTTCCTCCTAAGTTTGCATTATGAAAACTGCAGAGTATGTAGAGTATGCGGAGTAGGATCTTAATGAGCTACTCTACAAAGTCTTATCAGCACACATGCACAACAGAATCAAACACAGACTGTACACACACAGGAAGTTGTTAGTCAGACACCTCAGTGTCATTTCTATTTATGCAGCTTTACCTATGCCAAGATACACAGAGGAACCTCCAAGGCTTACAAGTTTGTGTAATCAAACTGAAACACATATGGAGAGGCAAGCAGAGAGCACACACACAAACAATCATACTGTACACAAACACACACCTCTGCCAACAGGAATGATGTAAAGACTCCCTGCTTGTATCTCAAGGTCACCATCTAATGCCTTTTCTCACACTGCTGTTTTATCTTCCTTCTCTTCCTCTCTGTCTCTCTATGTCTCCACGTCCCATTTATCTCTCTCTCACTGTCAATATCTCTTCCCCTTCTCTCCCCGGCTGCCAGGCCACGCATCCCAACATGCGGACGTATTATTTCTGCACTGACACAGCCAAAGAGATGGAATCATGGATGAAAGTCATGACTGATGCTGCCCTCGTCCACACTGAACCAGCCAGAAGGTCGGTACTCACCGCAGGGACACGCCCACATAGATATGATGGTTGTTCAATGATATGGAGACACAAAGTCACCGCGGTGAAACCACAAATTCATTTTCTCCACATTTGAGTACTATAATATTAACGAAATAAAATTTTTATGAAGTATTTTACCATTTCTCAAGAGTCCTTGTAAATGCCCCTAAAAAGGATTATTAAAGAGTTTCCTCTTATACAGAACTCCTCAGCTGAGAGATACTGCAAAGTTGAGCTATTTGTCTTGGGTGTTATTGTATTTTATGTATGAGTTTGCCATATTCACAATTCATTTGTTTTACTGAGCCACAGAACAATACGTTAAAAGGGAAAAACATCACGTTGATTGTTTATCTTTTATTTTAGTTTTCTACTTTGGATTATTCCTGTCAGTAATTATAAGATAGTATTCACTGAGTTAAACTGCTGAGATACTGGAAAATATAGAAGTGTAACCACTATCAGAGTGTTGAGGGGGATGGCCACACTCAGGCCTGCAGACACAGCAGTT
>JAPZDY010000015.1:91661-109920 GCA_029783645.1 Ctenochaetus hawaiiensis | reverse complement strand
CCATTGTGATTTCCTTCATTGAATCATGTGCAGATGATGCCAGGCTGCAACTGAAGATGCACACACACACACATACACACTTCAAACTTGTCAGCTATAACTCAAAATTCAGTGAACCATAGAGGCATCAGATTGCCAGAGCACATAAATCCTGTGCATCACAATGTCCACTCCATTTTTGTCTCACTATTCAAGGGTCTATTCTGAGGTTGCACAATGAGGCAGCCATGATGTTGTCATTTATAAAGAAACAGAGTAGAATTTGGACTGAAATAATGCTGGATGGATGTGGATCATATAAACTGCATCATCAAATAATATGAGGTTATTTGTTTTAATCATAACTGTTAGAGAATGCACACCATCTGCCTGTGGCTGCAGATTTGTGATGCCGTGTTCCTATTGTTCTGCACTGAATCACTTAGACCATTATGTGATTTACAGCTTCTAAAAGTGAGAGAGTTCATTTTAAGATGTGCTGTAACTGTATACACAATAGTCTTAGTCATAAAAAAAGTGAACTATTTTTGGATTAGCATGCTGATGTTCAGTTTAGCAGTCTCACAGCCTGAGGAAAGAAGCTCGCCTGTAGTCTCTTTGCACAGCAGCAGGCACTTTTATATCTCTAGCCAGACAGCAGCAGGATGAATGGGCTGTTGCTGGGGTGGTTATTGTCTTGTCCTTTGGGCTCTGCACAGGCACCTCACCTCACCTCACCAATATCACTGCAGCTCAGTAAATGGGTACCACTGATGTTCTGGGCAGTTTTAATCACCCACTGCAGAGCCTTTTAGTCCTGAGCTGTGCACATCCTCTGCCAGCTTGTGAGGAAAAAGCTTTCAGTCATTCATCTGTAAAAGTTCACAAGAACCTGCCATGGGAATTTTACTTTAAGTTTTCTTGTTTTGTTTTGTTTTATGTTTTTTAGCATTGGTGGAGATGTGTGAGGCTTATGTCTCTGATGTTGATTCCCAGGACCTAAATCTGTTCACCTGCTCCACCCCGGCTTCAGTGATGTAGACAGAAGTGTGTGTCTTTGCCTCCTTTTTTTTGTAAAATCAACAGTCAGCTCTTTAGTTTTGCTGACGTTGAGCAGGAGGTTGTTCTCTGTGCACCACTCTGCAAGATTGTTGATTCCACTTCAATCAGCCTTTTTTTGCATTTTGTGCTGTTTCACATTCATGAGCCAGAATATCAGGTGAGATCGACGATGTCATACAGGGTGTGAGCACAAGACCTACTTTCTTTGCACTTTACATTTTAGTTTGCACAGTTTAAATTGTTCCCTTTATGTGGTTTTGGCAATCAGCTAAAGACTCAGATATCTGAGCGTCTCATGAGTTTACATCACAAATAACAAAACAAGTGACCACAGGATCCAGGTTTAAAGCAAATCCAGACAAACTGATCTCTTGTCTTCTTGTGATGGATGATAAAAAGAGCCTTGATCGGAAGTGATTAGCAAAAACTAATTTCCCTTCACTTATGCTGTTTTTATTTCCAGTATTACTTCTTACCAGACCTTACCCAGGAACATGCCCAGCCACCGAGCTCAGATTGTGCCCCGCTACCCAGAGGGCTATCGCACGCTGCCCCGCAACAGCATGATGAGGCCTGACAGCATCTGCAGCGTGGCGGGCTCCGTGTATGACCGGGCTCTCCGTCCAGCCTCCACAACCACAGTCACCACAGCGGAGAAGAGGAGGTCGATGAGGGACGACACCATGTGGCAGCTGTATGAGTGGCAGCAGAGGCAGGCTTTCTCCAGGCAAAGTCTGGCTCAGCCAACGGGTACACATTCCACTGACAGACATAATACTATTTCCTGTCCCACTGCAAAAACATTGACGGTGTAGTTTTGTGTTTTACAGTGCAAATTTGCCATGCTAGGCTAAAGTAAGCTCTGAAAGCTAGGCATCACACCGTCTAACCCTCTGATGTTATGAACATCCTCACTATGGCTGAGCAAATACATTTAAGTGTATTTCCTATCATCACAGTACTTTTTAATTATGTTTTCTTATGAACTTGTCTTTTTATTGAGGTAAAGTTACTTAGTTAAACTATTTTAATGTCTTTCTTCATCTCAAAGTAAAGTCAGAAATGAAGAAAAGCAGACAAGGAGAAACTGACTGTTACAATCCAGGAAAATTGGGGCCCTTTTTCCCTGGTGCCACCTAGTGGGTTAATCCACTCCATAATAAAAGGAACAGGAAAATAATCATCCTTAATAATATAAACTGCTCACTTGTGTATGTATTATTAGATAGCAACAATAAAATCATTTTTCACAAGATAAACTTTTCATAAAAGGCTTTAATCAAATTCCTTTTTGCATCACTATCATTTTGGCACAGTAGCTATGAGGTCTGTTTATGCTGAGTTGCAGCTGCTGTCAGATGGAGATCTGCATCTTCTAATATCCAGTCTCCAGTCCGGCATCATTCCCTTTTCTGGGCAGGTTTTTTTCTGGTCACATCATAAAAGAATGTCTGAAGCAAGGGAGGCTTTTGACTTTCTTTTCTCTTCCTTTTGTTGTGCATTCAGGTGTGGGTCACTATGGCACCCTCCCCAGCACAAAGACCATGGGCAACATCTCTGAACACACCATGGCACACTCCATCCCCACCTCACCGTCTCACGGCTCCTTGGCTCTCTACAGCACCTTCTCTCCTCCTCGCCAGCAGGTGACTCACAACCCCCACTCTGAGGTGTCCTCACCCGTCCTCAGGGGGGACGTAACACTGGATCATCGGCATAAGGCACAGCTTGCCAAGGTAGAGGACATGACACTGCAGTTCGATTCAAGTAGTGATAATAGGAATAATAATACACTTTTTTCATATTGTACAAAAATGACAATACAACATGCAACATAGAGATGAAAAATACATGCCTAACTACATTGCTTACTGCATTGCTTAATTAGTCAGATGGTCAAAAATGTAGAGTTGTGCATCACTTGTGGGATGGAAACAGATGCTATGTTTACAGATAACAGTCCCAGAGGGCCCCATTTACAGACAGAAAAACAGGGCTAAAGTTCACAGCACAAGAAATATATGAAGTCCCACATTTTAGACTATCTTTAACTTTGAGTCTCTCCATTCCAGCATCTCACTTAGGTTTAATCCAACCCTAAGTACAATTTTTAAAACAAAAAAGAATTGTACCCCTTTTGTCTTTCAACATTCCTCTCTGCAAAATTTGAAAAGTCCACTGATGATCTCAGATAGAAATAACTGTAACTCACACAGACTGTATTCTTGCAGTCCTGCTGTTACTTTTCCATCCTGAGGAGGACATTAAGCAGAAAGCAGCTCTCTCCTATTGAAAAACTCACAAATGTGCTTGGCATCCCTCTCACCATCAACTAAGGAAGTCCTTGTCAGATATAGAAACAGTCCTGGATCTCAAGAGTCCACAGATGTTCCCTCTGATGTTGCCCATTAAAGTCTCCAGAGAGAGTCGGGCAGGATACAGAGTTGAGTTTGCAGTCATTGGATGATTCTCACTTCAGTGGATGATTCCAATCCTCCTGTCACAAGTCCAAAGCCCGGTCCAATCCCCGTCTCAAAGATGTGAGCTGCTGTGACAATTTAAATCAAGTTGGTACTCTGACTGAGAGTACTGTGAGCAGCGCACACTCTGCCTTGTACTGAGTGTCAGAGAGAAGAGGAAGCGCCACCACCTTCAGTTTAGGAAACTATACGTTGATGTAAAGTTTTATAATGTTTTGTCATGTATAATGTACAATCAAAAGCTAATAGATGAGTGCTTTTTGGTCCACTTAGTGAGTTTTTTGTCAAATGGACAGAGCAGAGGAGGGCCTTGTTAAGTATTCAGCACTGATGTTAAACACATACAGTAGAACCTGTGAAATTATGCAATGTTTTCATAAAGAAAAGTCATTTTGTTGGCACCGTAGCATTTTACTGCTACTGACACTAGAAAATTACAAAAACAAAAAAACTGTTTTACTACAGAACTATAGTTACCCTCAAGGCTTTATAATTCAAACCCCAATCCCCCAAAGAAGGTTGTTTTTTTTGATAAAGAGTAAATGTTTTTAAGAATATAAATCCTTGTAAATACAAGGAAAGATTAGCCAAAAATGCAGGAGAAACTTAATGATACTTACTATTTCAGGTTCTGTCATACTTAAGTTGTGCATATTTCAAACCCATTTTAATTCATCAGTTTACAAAATATGTGCCATAGAGTTAACCTGGGGCCTTTAGGTCATTTGTGTTTTCTGCTTTGCATGATTTTTTTTCTTCTGTGTACTAGTAAATTTAATGTTACAACTTCTATTATGGAGATTTTTTTTTTTTTTTTACTTTTGTCCTTTCAGTTTAACAATGCTCTGCTTCATTACAATAGATTCCTCTCAGGCCGCTGTTGTGGCTGAATTTAATTACACTGACATTGATTGAGTCCAGTTTTTGTTCCATGTTTGCTAACAAAGAGAGCAGATGTTGGCAAATAGAAAGCACAATGACGCTTTGACTAAATTGTCTCCAATTGTTACCTTCTCATTTCAATATTATTCCTCCATTCATGCAGTAACGTTTGTCTTGATTACATCAGTACATGCGTCAATTAAAGGGCATTACAAACGCTCCAGCTTGCATGAGCTAATTAACTACAAGTCATGTGTACTCTATATTCCTGCCTGTCTTTTTTTACCGTTATGAATGCCTTTCATTTTTTGGTTTGTTTTTCCTCAAATGCACTTTATTGTTGTAGAATGGCTCTGAAGGTTTTCTCACAGAATGTGGGTATATGGGCACTGAGTTTGGCCTCAGTGAGGATCCTTGTAGCACTGTCTTCACCAGTAGTAGATGTCAAAGCAGATTCCCGTAATGCCTGTGGACAGTGCATTAGGAAAGGTTCGAACAAAAAGTTGAAAAACAGTTCTCACAGTTGTCCCATTAGTGTTGTGCAATCTAGTTTTAAATTGTGCTACAAAGTTAAAATCAGCAACAAAGATTAAAGAATAAACGTGGATGCTCACCACATACCCATGCAGCAATCTGTGCTGCCGACACCTGGCTGTGACATGCAGTTGAGCCTCTGTTCAATGGACTTTCTTAGTTTATGTTTAAAAACAAATGAGTGGACGACTTAACAATGAGCAAGCACAGCAACATAGCAACACAAGACATCTCAGCACGGCACAGCCAACTCAGCAAGCCAGTCAAACAGCAAGGAGTCCATTCTGACATTATTCTTGTAGCTTTTTCACCAACAACTAAGTGCCACTCCGAGATTTACTTCTGTCAGGCAACTCCACTCTCTCTTTACTCTCTCTTCCTTCTTCTAACTTTGTTCATCACGATCCTTTTATGTCTCTGCACCTGTGTGGCCTCTGTCATATCAGCCAGGAAGATTTCCTGCATTGATTTTATTTGCTTGTTCTTGACGCTTGTTTTCTGCATATTTGCGTAGTTTTTTATGGCAGGCTTAAATTCAATTTGCGTTTTGTGCTTATCAAGTATACTAATAACAATTTGTGAGTAAGAGTATGCAAAAAAGACAACAGTAAGGCAGGTGGTAACGTGCAAATGCAAAGTGAACCTATAACCGAACCTGCTTAAACATTTGACAGTTCAGTTGTATGGCAACATTTGGCCACTGTTATATCCAATTTTATTTACCTAATAGTTAAAAAAATCCATTATAATTAAATTAATTCAAGTGAACACACAATAAAATGGGTGATATCACTGAAGTGGTACTTGAGTTTATCTCACAAAGAGGTGAGGGTATACCTGACAGAAAGGTTAGAACCAATGCTTTAAGTCATTTATAGTTAATTGAACTGAATGCATCACCCAAGTTAAAATGCGTAAAACTGAAATGAACTTTCTTCTGTGAAATTCACTCCATTTTCATCCCATTCCTCTACAGTACGCCTACCCACCTGCCCGAAGATCCATCGCAGCTGGGGTCCCTCCTCAGACCATCACCCCGCAGTCTCTGCAAGGCAAGACAGTGAGTATAACTGCACCTCTTTGCTTCCCACACTCACTTCATACAATGAGATTTACCCCAAAGTCCACCTGCTTTCTGTAATAAGTGTGAAAGAGAAAGTAGAAAGTTGAGAGAACTTACATAAACAAAAAACAGCCAAATGTCCATCGCTGACATTCAGTGACATTCACCAACACTCACACACTCATTAACACACAAGTCACGTCTGTCTCATGAATGTTTTGTTCTCAGCAGCCTCTTTATTGCTGTTTTTTTTTTCAAGTTGTCTCTGCGGGACCAACGTAATTGTTCTCAATGCCATTGTCTCCTAATGACAGCACACACACAGACGCTCAACCACACAGTGCAGCAGCGTTACAGTGTAGCAACAACAATCAAAAGTGAGGACTGATATTTTTTTTTTTGAAAGAAGATGTGAAAAACATTGTGATTGCTCGACGGCAGCGGAATGCCTCGGCAGTTTGATGAGAAAAATTTCTTCATTAATTTTCCACACGGCTTTTGCAGTGTGCCGTTTTGTCACAGTGGCTGCGTTCCTTTATTTCACTGTGTTGCAAGTGTTTATATGCTGAGTGTGTGTGTGTGGGTGATGAGAGCTACTTGTTTTTGTATTTGTGTCTGCAGGCACCTGTTTCTGTGCCAGTACTAGTCCATCCATGAATCTTTAATTAAATCTCACAGTTGCTCTTCACCCTCATCCAGCAGATTTTTACACCGACAATAAAACTGAACCTCCACGTTGGTAACAGGAAGATTTTTAACCGAGACAGCTGACAGGTGACAAATCAAACAGCTCACAGACAGTGGGCAAGTGGCAGAGTCATAAGGTTAATAAAGGCTGCCACATTTTCAGGAACATCTTCTACAAGATTGACAGCTTATATTGAATTTTGTCCAGATGCAGCATATTTCCCGTTCACTTAGCCCCGTGTCAAATTTAGGAACCTTTTTCACTTTTGGAGGATTGTAACTAAAGGCTCTCTGGGTAATAATGCTGACAGGAGAATTACTTGAGCCTCGTGTGGCTCAGGGTAGTGTCATGAATAAAAAAAAAGGAAATGGCACGTTTTTACCTGAAAGCAGCACTAATTATTTTTTAATTATTTAATTATTTTAAACTAATTATTTTTTTGGTTATTTGGGGAAAGCACAACAATATATAAATGAACATCTGACTTTATTATCTTATACAGTTTAAATGGAAAAATGTGTTTGCAAACAGGAAAAAAAGGCATATAAAAGTCCAATATTCACTTGACTTTTAGTTTTGTTTTAATCCTCACCAACTCATTAGGGAAATACTGGGCTTTTAAGCTGGATGCTGCACATGGGAATGGTAAAACCAAACTAATGCAGTTGTTTTTCGTGCCGTAAAACAAAAACAATCAGATTAAAGAGGCCAAAAAGCACTACAGAGCTGCAGAGTTGGATGAAAATTCACTTAAGTGATCCTTCTCAAGTTACACAGTCATTTAATAAAAAAAAGTTAGGCTCAGTCTCTTCACAGAAAGCTGTCTTTAGCAAACAAGTTGTGATAAATGCACAAAACGGGTTTTCTAAATGTTGGTTAACATGCATCATCTTACATTTAGAAGGTTCGAAATGTTTTTCCTGTGACAATTAATCATCTGTGGAAATAGGTCCATTCCTCCTAAAGGGGATCAGAGTCACTCCATCATGTTCAACTTGAACCAGTGGACGGGTGTTGTTGATGTCATCAGTGTGGCTCTTCTTCTTCTTCTTACCTCTGTGTTGCTCTGTGCAGCCCGAGGAGCTAACCCTGATGCTAATCAAGCTCCGCCGGCAGCAGGCGGAGCTCAACAGCCTACGAGAACACACAGTAGCTCAGCTAATGGCCCTGGGTTTGGAGGGGCCCAACGCTAAGGTCAGCACTGAGTGTATGCAGTAGGTGTGTGTGTGCATGCACGCATCTGCACTTTACCAACCAAGCAGCCCAAGTCCATGTTCATGTGTGTCTGCAAGGGGATGTTCCTGGTGTAAGCTTGCTAGTTTCCTCCAAATGAAAGTGCTTTTGGTGTGTTCTGAAGGGATCTGTAAGTTTAGATAGAAGTTTAGATGCTCACTGTGACTCAAGCTCTTTCTTTCAACTAAATTCAGTGATCTATTACAGAGTAACATTGAAACTGTTTGATCAAACGACATGAAATTTTGTAGACTTTTATGCTACTCAGCAGATGAAGCTTATTGACTTACATCACTCCTCCCTGACTTTTTGTCTTGCACTTTTAGCAGGTTAAAATGTCCTCTTATCCAGTGAAAGAGCTTGACATCTACCAGATATATATATAATTAGTAATGATGTGCTGTGCTGGGGCGCACTTTTTTTTCGTGGCAGAAAGTCCTTACATCTGACAGCAATGGTGACAGTAAAATCACAGTTACAAGTTTAATAGCAGATATAAAAGTATCCCTCTTGTGTCAAACTTGCATTGTTTTGGTATGATTGTAAGCACAGGCTGGTGGAGGTGTAACTTTGTTGGGGTATGATGCGTGGATTTACAGGCTTTCTTTTGCACCCATGTGTGTGTTTGAGTGTGTGTTTTTGCATGGGGGCTCTACTCATATCTGTGCATGTCAGTTTAAGGTGTATGTGTGGGTGAGAGCCAGGAAAGTATGGATGCATCACAGCTGATGCATTAAACAACGCAGCATTTGTTGTCTCTTTCCAGCTTGATGTACATCATAAGTGCTGGTTTGAAACCATCACTATGCTGTGTTTCATATGTGGTCATTTTTGTATTAACTGATGAGTTTAAGAGAGCTAATTTGGAAGACTGGAAGCTATTTAACAATGCATGTACAAGAAGTGTGATGCATGTCTGGTAAACTAGTTTTCAGAATAATTCAGAAATTGCAGCGCAGCATGATGTCACATGTTTTGGGTTGACTAAATCTGTAAATGTTGTTATTCATATTACAAAGTATGTATGGTAACAATTCACGGCTTAGAAATATGCCTGGCCAATTAAATATATGGTTTCAGTCATATTGTGATAAGAAACTAGATTCTGTACTATTTGGGATTTTGGATGTCGTAACACAGTGACACCACTGAAAAAACTTTTTTGTTTGTTATTTTTTTTTCTGAAAGTTTGCATTATTTTAAAGTCTTCTAATGTATTTGTTTCCTAGACTGCTCCGGCTAAATTAGCAGTTACATTTTCTACATCATATCACATTAGTGCGAGTTTTTTGTCAGTATATAAGTATCAGTCAGCCCTCCATGTAATATTCTTGTTATTAATTAAATATCCTGTTAGAAAACAGAACCCAACAGCATTTTGTCAACAGTGCTACATGATGGTAGATAAAATGATGACCTCTTTTATTCTGCTATTCATCTTACATTAATCACAGCTAATAGTCGTTGCATTATCCCTATTGGTCTCTACATTTTTTTTCATTTTGTTATCTTGTGATCATGAAATAATCATCTCATTATTGTGGAATAGTGGGAGAATGGGTTGTTATCTCATGATAACAGGATAAATTTGTGCGTTATCACAGGATAACAAGGCTCATTTTCCCATGATAACAGAATAAGTTCACGTGTTATTAGGAGATAACAAAACCTGTTTGAATTTGTCTTGTTATCACAGAGAAACAAGCCTTGTTATCCCATGATAACGCATTAATTTATCCCGTTATCATGAGATAACAGAATGAAAAAAGATAGTTGCGACCGTGGCCACTCTTGGCTTCCGTGTCATGGTAATGAGAGTATGGATATAGTTAGAGACAGACTGTGGTTATGACAGATCATACAGTTAAGATTTGGCATTTAAAACATGGGACACAATTTTTGTACCTGTGCAATGCTGATGTAAGCGCATGAACCTGCCTGTGCCAAGATGGGTAGACAGGCAAAACAAGGGGTGTGTCAGTGACGATATGCTCCTGCAGTGACCAATGTCTATTTTTGGTTGCTTTAGTGGGCAGGAGTGCACATACACAGACAGGTCCAGAATCCCACAGACAGGTTTAGTGGATGTTCTACGTATTTTAACCCCACTTACATATATCATTAAAACAAGGCTATTTGAAGGCAACCATCTAATTCAGTTAATAATATTAAAGATGAAGCTGACTCTGCTGAATTGATTAAGAATCAAGCTGTTGGTGTGGGTCATAAAACAGTAACTGTTAACTTCAAATGAACTGCAAATTAAATTACACGTAAAGCGGTGAAATTTAAAAGCATTTCAGCCACTCATCTGGTTTAGTAATTTACCCAGCTGTGTAAGGCCACAGAGTGTGACTCAGCAGCATTTACGTACTAAAGGTTAGAGCAATTCACGCAGGACAGCTTCAGCCATTCAGTGATTGGAATGTAAATTATGCACAATCAAAGCTCCCGAAGCAATTCATTTATTAACACCATAACATCAGTGACGTTTTGAGCATAGTGCTCTTCATCAGTGTTGTTAATAGATGATTGCATTGGGAGCTTTAAGCGCACAGAACTTAGACCTTCATTTGCACCGCACCTTAATTGTTGAGAGTGGATCCCATGGTGCCAAGTTCATTGTAATTACAAATAAACATAAGATGATGCATAATTAATTGTGCAGCTCTGCCTGTTAAGTTGTCCTCTGTCATCATAAACTCCACCTTCCCCTTTAAGATCTCTTCATTCCTGCTGAAATGTGCCTCTGACTTATCTTTTCATTTTCCTTCCTCTATCCTCTCCCTCCTTGTCCTGTCTGCCTCTGTCCTTTTCTACCAAACCTGCCCTTACTTTTCCTGCTTCTTCTCTTCCTATTTCTGCGACTACTGCAGACTGATGTTCTTTCCCATCATCTCCAGAGGAACCTTATTTACCTGGACAGCCAGGTGAGAACATCTGAGCTTTACTCCAGTCTGCCTGTGTCTCAAGCTGCTGCCAAGTCTAAAATATTCATTTTAAATGGGACAAAACATGGCACAGGAACATGATTTTCATCAGTGGAAGCTAATTTTAACTTGTGTTTCATATGTTTTTAGACAGCATACATGGATGTACTTTTAAAATAATCTTTGTTCCTGGCTTCTATTTCTATCTCAGTTTCTTTGTCTTCTTATTTTCTTTACCTCTTCGCCTGTTACTCAAAATACTTTAATGTGAACTAACTATCTGCTTATCTTCAAACTTTGAATTGCATTACCCCAAACTACTCTTGCTGCAGTGCAGCAGGTCATGCTCTTGTAACGAGTTCAAGTTTAAAAAATACTTTCTAAATGTTTTTTTTTTTGAACAGCCTCTTTTATTTAAGATTGAAGACCTGATTTCTTTTGGGGTTTTTTGTTTGTTTTCATGTTATTTATAGAAGTCTTTTTACTTTATTACTGTTGAGCATTTTCCAATGTATACAATGCTTTGATAGATAGGTTAACATGCAGGTACCTTGGTTTGATGAGAGACAATTCACAGAGACTTAAAATTGGTTGCAGAAATGGGGGCATTGAGGCTTATTTTCTTTTATCAATATATTTTAAAAAATTTAGCATTCATAGGGTCACCTGAGGTTCACATGACTATAGATCTGCTTTCCACATAAGTTAATGGAAGGACTGGTGCACTGAAAGTGTAAAGTCATGTTAAATTTGTTCATTTTCTGAGAAGCCCAGGGAGTTCTAGTCTGTTGTTTATTAGCCAGGAAGTGGTGGGTTATTAACACAAGAAAAAGACAAAAAGTATGCAAACATAAGTTATATGTAAATATGATCTTGCTTTAAAAGGAAGGTTACCTTCAGAGCAGGGAAATATTAATACATGTAGGGCTTCCCCCTTAGCATAGAGTCGAAACTCAGCTTAGTAGCAGAATCACTGCACTTTTTGGTCATTCAACATAAGGCGCTGCAGGTGTGACTGCTCTGGTGCTAAATGATAGCAGAGTCAGCTAACTACCCTTAACTGGATGCTGTTACAGCCTCCTCTTCATTTTGATAGTAGTGACCCTTCAGATGTCTGCACTGTCAGTGGCCCAACTGAAGAGATGCTCTGTGGTGCACCGCAATCATGTGACCAGTACGCACACTTTTTATGGCTGTTACTGTAGGGGAATTTGATTGTCTTCAAAGACACTAAGATTAGTTGTGTCGGTTAAATGTGCATGAAGGCTGGGTAGGTAAAGGGTGCAGTGAGTGCAGTGACAATAGGGCAGCCATTCAAAAACATATTTCTCATAATTGTAAGTAAAGTGTACTGATTAAAAAATCACTGGTAATAATGGTCCCGCTTGTGGGACATGACTGTTTGGTGAGGTCATGGATGCAAGAGAACATTTTGACCAAACTGCTGCCACATTAATCAGTGATGCTGACTACAATACACAAGTCAGCAACAATGTATTTTTGTTACAGGTAATCAATTTCATACAAACCACAAATTTCTCAAAGGAGTTTTTTATTGGTGCAAAGAAAATAAAACAAAACCAACAGCTGTTCAGGAGGAAATCAACCTTAAACTTTGAGGGTGATTTCAAATATTCACCAGAATATGTGAAACACAGCAATACAGCAATTTAGCAACAACATGCATATACACTGGTTGGCTCTTTGATGGATTAATAGTTAAATAGCTATCACACTAATGATGTTATTTTCTAATTTACAAAAACATCCCAGCATCTCTATTTGCAAACCACTTGGGGCTGTATTAAACACCACTTAGCCTGATTTGTTAGTCTTGTAAAGACAAGACAAAAACAGCGTAAACATGACAAGAAACATCTAGGAAGTTAATGTAAATGTCAGAATTGGATTTATATGGCCTCATATGAAGCTTAAATGAGATCAAGAATTTTCAATAAGAACAAGTTATTTGTTGTAGTAATATCTATAATAACATCGATGTTTCCACTGGAATCTCACCGACATTGTATTACAGCATTTTCCGACAGGCAAGTTGGGAAAAAAAACAAACAAATTAAAACCCAGATAGAAATCATGTGGACAGTTCACAGAGGCATACAATGATAACAGCAGGCATCGAGGTGTTTTGTTTATTTTCAGCCTGTAGGTTAGAACTCGTTTTCCCACAGTTCCTGCATTATTAAAAATGACTGCTCAGCTGTGAAAAGGTCTTGTGCTTTAGGGAAAGACTGGCCTTGGACTGTCCATGTAAGAGAGAGGGGCAAGCAGTTTGGCTGTAGATTAAAAAAAATATAAAATAGTTTGATTGTCAAAGTACAAGAGGAGCTGTTCCTCTGCCTGAAAGTGTTCAGCCCAACCCTTTATCTATCGACATTCCATTCACTTTTCAGTTTGTTTATATCAAATCACACATGCTACCATTTTTCCTACCACTTCTCTGTAATAAAAAAAAAAAGTCACAATTTTCAGTCAGTCTTTGATTTAAAGTCTGAATATTTAGACAGTCACAACACAGAAACTTAAAGGAAAACTTCTGTTTTACTTAATTACTTTGGTCTTATTTTTTAGTTCTAACTCTCTTATAATGCCGCTTTATTCACCAAAGTATTCCACTAAAGTAGGAGTGGGAATAAAAATAGGTTGAACTTGTCCAGGCATACGGGCAGTCTGTATTTATAGTGTTACACAGCGTTACACAATGAAATCAAACTTTGTAGTCCTTCTTGCTACACAAAGAACATATATGCGGAATAGAATAAAAGCAAACAAATAAAAGAGGAATACATACAAGTATTTATATATCAATGTATATATACAAGAATGCCCCCAAGAAATGATTCTTGCATTTTTTTGAATTTGCATCTGAGATAATGTAAACAGCAGCAACAGCAGGATAGTGACTATAATATTGTCGACATTTTCACAATAAAAGTTGTACATCCGGGAAACACTTTCCTTTTACTTTGACTGTATTTGAGCATGAGGCATCTAGTATGTATTACACAGACACAGAGTGCATAAGATCCCTCTTCGTGAGATATGCACTTTTTCAACTTGGGACTCAGTCAAGTGTCAGACTGCTCAGTGGGTCAAAGTTAGACCAGAAGTGGGTCTGTAAACTGTGAAAAGCAGTTTGGGTGGTATAAGTTCATCATTGTTTTTCTCTCCCACATAACTTTTACTTGCCTCAAGTTTTGTTTACAGCCTGTCTGATCATATAACAGCCTGTGTTTCTTGCCCCTTTGGACCTATTCTTAGGAGTTAAATTAATGAGCATAAAATAGTCAGAACAAATTGAACCAACGTCCCAAACAACAAAGATAAAACCTAAGCTGCAATAATATTCAAAACTTTCCTTAAAATCGATTTAAAATTTAGTGGTTACAGAATCATCATGGGTCCTTTTATTTCTGGATTTTTCTGTTAACAGTGGGTCCTTAAAAAGATAAGAGGGATAACTAATTTGTTAAACCTATATAACCACACTTTAAACATGCTAAGTGAACATATCTTGTCAACATCAAGTTGATGTTTAATTTAAAGGTCCTGATCGGTTAAACATTTAAAAAAGAGACCTGTGATAATATGATAAAAAATTCTAAACCCAGGTCCTTAGTTTTTACACCATGTGGTTCTGTGAAAGACCTGTAATTCATGCAGTACTGGAATGAACTAAAACCTTTGCTACCCACATAGAAATTCAATTAAGGATCTGAAACCTATTGTGTGCTTTGGAAAATGCTTGTTTTAATGTAAAGGAATAAGTTAGCTGATGCAGAAACACAAGAAGGAGATTTAAACATGTGTTAAAAACCTGTGAACTCAAGTTAAATGGTGCCTTTCCAAGCGGATTTTCATGCCAGCCACGATATAATATTTCAGTGAAAATGTTAGAAAAGCTTATCCTTCACCACAGCTATTTCAAAGAAGATCTTAGATCAATGTTCTTCAAGTTTGAAGCTCGGGTAAAGGAAGAAGGTTAATCAGTAAGGTTTCCATTACAGAGTGGTGTTTATCCTGGGTTTTCTCCTGCTTTAAGTGAGGCAGGTTTGGCCTCACTCCAAGTCATGGATATAAGCCTTTAAACAGTGGCTGCAACACGTACTGCTTTGTTATTACACCATTGTATCCTCTTTCTCCTTGGCATCCTACTAGACGAAGGAGAATGAGCCTCTAATCTTCATGATTCACACTATGATCGAGAACTCGGCACCAAGGCCGCAACTCTACCAGCAAGTAAGGTCTTTGGTTCTGGCAGGTTCTGGCTTGAGTCAGTGTCAAGACATTCCATTCGTCCTTAACATGCAGCTTGTGTGTTGTTGGGTCAAAACCTCATGCTAATCATTGAACTTTCAGTTCAACCAAAAATTTTCACAAGTCAAGTATTGTGTTTTTAATCTTATTTAAGGATAAAACTTATATTAGTTGTGAGGTTTTTGCTTAACATCAAGCGCATTTCAGTGTCTGCAGATTGAAGAGTTCCATCTCAAAGAGAAATAAAAGTCAATCATAACTTCAGGAGGCTTTGGGCTTGTTTCCTCAAATTAATGTCTCTCTGTTGTTTTTAAATGAATTATTTAAATTTAACTTGACTGAATAGAAGTGGACTCAAACCAGACCTTTGCCCCGGTAGCTCAATGGTTGTGTATCAACGTCCTCCCCTTCACCATCAACCTCTTGTTTTACCACTCTGGATCCAGTAATTCCCCTCATCAACCGGCTGTTAATTAGCCAACAATCCCAGAGCTCATCACAGCATTATCAAAGTGTTTGTGAAGTTGTTTTATGGTTTTAGAACATCTCATGCCATTGCTTTCTGTTTGATGCAGTTGGAAGTGGCCTGAAGCGAGCATGGCTTATGGTGTTATGCTTCATAGCCATGGATTTCTCCTCTCACCGTCTGTCTCTGTACTGCTCTGTTCACTGTTGAGCATCAAGTGCTTACACTGTTCATATGTGTTTGTCTTAAAGGTTCACTTTTTCAGATGCATTGGTGAATAGTAAATGTAATGTTTTAAGCATATAAATGAAAAGTTCAATGTGTTGAAAATCCACATGTTTTTTCTTAATGAGAGCAATGGTCATTCTGGACACGGTTAGCCTAGCATAGCTTCAAAACTAAAAGCAGAGGGAAACAACTTGTGCTCTTTGAAGGTCCCACCTTAATGCAGTTTCTGGATCCCATCTGTTTGTGTTTGTGCCATTGTCTCTCAGCTGTAATTCCTGGAATAGAACGGTGTAATGTGCACTATAAAATTCAGTCGGGGTAACTGTCAAAGGACTTTATCACTTACTCCAGACCGCTGAAAATCTGCTTCTGTCTGCTCTCATTTATCACCTCCTGTCTCAGCCAACAACCTCTTTTTTCTTTTTCTTTTTTTCCGGTTGGTGGCAGGAGGGCTCAACAGTTGTCCCAGTACAGTGTATGTTGATGCAGTTTCCTGGTTTAAGTGCACTAAATGGACAGACTCCGTCATAGAAGAGCCTTTTTCGTCTTACAGCATCTCTTTCTTTGTATTTTATTAGACAGTACATACTGTTTAAACACAAAGCTTAAAAAGTTTTTCCTCCTTTCACACTAAAGTTCAAACTAAAGCAGATTATGTGGGCACTGAAGATTATGTTTAACTGTTTTCTAATGCAGACGTTCAACTAACCAACCTTAATAAAAGAAATAAAGAAAATACAAACAACAAAAAACATTCATTTCATACATTTATATTAAACCAGCAAACAGCACAGTGTCATTAAACTGGTCTTTGTGGCTTTCAGGAGTCAAGCATAAGAGTTAGATATGAGGCATCAATTTCATAGGATAAAGACAGAGAATTGAAATGAAGCTGTATTTACAAGCTCAATAACTATAAATAAATGCGACAAAATGAAAAAAGAAAATATGACTAAAATATGATTTAAGTCACTAAAATGTATCTCTGACTTATTTTTAATTGACTAATTCTTCTGGGATTCTTGTTCTATACACAGAACCACCTGTTTATCAAAGCAGAGTAAAGAGAAGAGTTAGCTGTTTTTTACAAGGCAGCCTCTTTGTGGCCTGAGGGAGAAAAAAAATGGGCAAAAAATTCAAAGAATTCTGTTTAAGATTCATATTAAAATGTACATGAACATTTTTACTTTTGTCAAAGAACGCTGTAACAGAGATTTTAGTGAGTAAATCAAATTGAAACTGTAAAAGCAGAAGGAAAGAAACTAAGATGTAGCACATTCAAGTCTTCCTAGTCCCAAGTGAAAAATTACACCCCTGCGTTTAAATAATATATATAATGGTTTAGGGCTCAATTTAATCTTTATTAGCGTGCATATGCCCAGGCTACACCTCCCTCCGTCTGTCTCTGCATTATAATATTCAGCCACAATATCCCTGCTAACACCTGGGTAAACAGCTTCAAGGGAAATTAAACAGGATTAGTGAATATGCACAGAGCGCTCATCCCTTCATCCCCTCACTCCCCGCCTCTGGAATGAACAGCAGGAAGCCCAAGAGTTTCTCTCTGAAGTCTGTTGCATTTGAGGAAAAACAGCTTTTAGTTTTAATAGAACAAAATTTCTATCTCAAATACTTGAATTGTATGGTTATTGTTTTTTTCAAAAGGTTGTCAGATTAATAACCTCCTTGGTCGACCCACAGTTGGACAGACTGCATCCTCTATGCATTGTGAAAAAGTCATCACAAATTTAGATGTCAGGTCATGTGCTTTTTCCCAAAATTGCACAAAGTTGCAATTTGGAAGAGTTTTCTTCCCTGCTGAAGCTCCATCCTCACAGATGAGTTGCTGTCGCCCCCTGCTGTCCCCTTCTGACTGTGACTTCTTGTTTCAGATAAGCCCAGACGACTACAAGGACGGCTCCTTCACCCAGCCCACAGAGGAGGCTGACGTCGACGTAAGACAAGCACAGCCTGTCGAATATAGAAAGCAGTTTTCAAGGAGATGTGGTTCACGTTTGTTTATGTGTGTCTGTGTCTGTGTGTGTGTGTTTGTGTGTATCAGACCAAATTGAGCAGACTGTGTGAGCAAGACAAGACAGTGAGAATGCAGGAGGAGAAACTGCAGCAGCTACACAGAGAGAAGGTATAGATGTCAGTGTGTGCATCAGTGTTTGTCTATGTCAAGACACTCATGTGTAATATGTTTTCATGTTTGTGTGTGTTCGTGTTGTGTGGCAGCACACGCTGGAGACGGCCCTGCTGTCTGCCAGTCAGGAGCTGAGTGAGCAGAGTGGCTCCAGCGCTGCAGCCATACAGAGCCTGGTCCAGCAGAGAGACGTGCTGCAGAACGGCCTGCTCAGCACCTGCAGAGAGCTGTCCAGAGTCAGCGCTGTAAGCACACTGACACACACACGCACACACACACACACACACACACAC
>JAPZDY010000015.1:52502-71799 GCA_029783645.1 Ctenochaetus hawaiiensis | reverse complement strand
TCCCCGTTTCAACACTGTCCTATAGATAATAAAGGCCAAAAAGCCCGAAAAAATATCTTTAAAAAAAAAAAAAAAAACACCACCATGAATTTACACTTATTGCACGTTAAAGAGCCTGATAGCAGCTGGCATGAAGGACTCTCGACATCTTTCAGTCTTACATTTTGATGGGATCAGCCTGCTGCTGAAGGTTCTCTGTCGTTACGCCTCGAAGGCATGAAGTGGGTGCACATCATTGTTCATAATGGTATTCATTCTTCTCAGCATCCTCACTTCAGCCACATCCTCAACTCAGTCCTGAGGGTTTGATGGAGCTTGCCTTTTTAATTAGTTTGTTTCTTTTTCTGTCAGAAAACGCTGTTCTTATCCTTGTTCAAAACATGCCTTTTCAAAACGGGTGGCAGTTCTGGTGGCAACCACAGATATAGATGCTACACCAAATATAACTAGTTTCCCAGGGGGTTACAAAGGATGGGCTGACATTATTGTTCGTGGGTAGCTTAACAACTCTGAGTGAAAACCATTAAGTGAGCCAATGCACAGTGTCTAACCCTAACCCTGTCATTTTAAGTCTTGCATGCAAGGCAAATTTCTGGTTAGTTTAGATGGGTTTTTTTTTAAGAATTGTTTTCCCATACTATTTCACATATATATATTTATATAACTGTACTTCCTTAGTTCCTTAAAAAAAAACACACAAAGTTGAATTTCATCTTATGAACAGTTATCAAGAAAATCAAATGAAGAACAGACAGATATTCTTTCTTTTAAAGTGAGATAATACAAAGAGATATTTAGTGACACATAAAACAGCAGTACAGTAAAATTCTCACAAGATCTTAGAGAATTTGGTTTGCAGCTGGTCAAAACTTTTGGTTGGTGGAAATTTGGACTCAAAGCTCAAAAAAAAAATAAATACAAACATAAATACAGTTTTTCTTGGATTTTCAGGGATTATTGCCTCAGAAATGTAAGGTTAGAGTTAGGGTTTTTGGGTAACTACGGGACACACAAGAGCTTTAAAATGAAAAACAAAATTCACCTAAAAAAATTTTAAATTGCTAAATTTCTAAATCAAATTCCAGCTTAATGAAAACTCTCTAGATGATTCAGTGTAGATAAAGAAAAACATTTTGTGAGCACGAAGCTACGATAGCTGTTTCCTCCTGCTGTTAATTGTGTTCTGATGGCGCCACTCTGTGGCCAGTAACAGAGCTCAGTTGTGTGTGTGTGTGTGTGTGTGTGCGCTCTCTCTTCCTTTCACTTTGTGAACACGGGGAAAGCTTGTGACTGAAGTTGAGAAGGTAAATCCTCTCTTCTCGCCTGCAGGGAGAATCCATCTCTTCTCTTTCTTCCTTGCTCAGCTCCTGCTCCTCAGGCTGGAGTTTAACATCACAGATGTGTGTGAAGTTTCCTTCAGACAAGTCAGAGTGTCAGAGCCATTTGGAATTTGATAAATCCTACTCTCTCTTTGTCTCTGTGCTGTCAGTGTGACTGAAGGCCTGGGTTTACTGCAAGATCAAGAGCCACATTTCAATAAAATTTGCTGAATTTCAGTCTTTTCCACAACATTTTATGGGTAGATTTTTAGTGCGGCTATCTCTGATGCATATCCAATTCATTAGAAAGATTCCTTTTCTATAATTAAGTAAGTCATTGTTTCAAAGAATTATAAAATGTTTGTGAAGAAGTGGTAAGCAAAGAAAAGCAAAGATATGACATGTAATAAAACTGAGTATGCACAGAGTGTGCCGTACACAAAGAGGCTGCTCGCAGATGCTGAAAACTGGAACTTAACTTAAATGACTTAACTGTGATACTGTTGAAGTAACACTGGAATGCTTTGAGGCTTTCATTCTCACATTATACACAATATTACAATGATTACACCACATGACCATCATGGACTGCATTCCTGTCATTCTGCACAGGTGTGTGGTGTCTCCCTGCTTATCTCAGTTTTTTGACGCAGATTGACATTGCTTGTCAAATGTCAAACAGTGTGTATAAATACAAAATAAGCATGTGTTGTAACTGATAATACAACAGTCCACACTCTGTCTGCAAAGATAAAAAAGCTATACAGACAGCACACTCTTGTGGGTAAATAATGAAACTGCAGCTTTTTAAAATTTGAATCAGGGAAAATGGATATTTAGTGATTATTGCCTTAAGCTTTAATAATCTGGAGAGAATTGATTTCAGTGCTGCCAGGAAGAGTTTGAGTTAGAGCTTGAGCTGAATCTGACTTGTCAAAATGAGTTTGACTGTAACAGCAAAGGGAGCGGCTCAACTTGAGCAAACTGGCCTTCACAAACTGCACGAGCAGAAAATTTTTTCACCAATTTCAGTGTCAGCAAGTGAGACCCAACTAACTAATAGCATCCAGCTATTTTACAGTGGGCACCATCAGCTTTCTCATCAGTCTAGAGATATGAACCATCAGGCTTTGTGGTGTGTTGTATTTTGCTGATAAATGATGCAGCGAGCAGAACAGAGCTGCTTCGACATGCACTACACCTGAAGGGAAAAGTCATTCTGGTCCATCTATGAGTCAGTAGCCTGTTATGGTCAAACACCCTCACATGCTTAAATACTTGGATCCCATCACATCATGTCACAGGACGATGTAACCTTGACACTGTGACACCTTGAAAACTGAGAGCAGCTTTAAAAGCAAGAAAGGAAAAAAGCGAGGAGCACATATCAAAGATTTCACACTAAGAAGACTTCATTCACACTTAAAAATCAGGTCATGCTGCCGAATGTTGACACGCAGGCTTATTATCACCCATTTTTCCACTTCAAAAACGGCACTCAGATATGGAATTAACTCAACTATAATACGCTAAAGCATAGAAATGAAACCTTAAGAATACTGGTTTACTGTTATTGAGTACATGAAACTCAATTACTGTACTCAGTTGCAGTTGCTTGTGCTGTTTTTACACTCCTTTTTTGTACAATATATTTGACTCCATGACATCAGAGGGAATTAAAGCTTCAATTTTTGTGTAATATTAAAAATGTAACTTGTACTTTTCACTTTGGAATCTCTGACTCATTCTAATTTCCATCCTCCATCACTTCTTCTTCTGCAGCACAGACGTTCACCTTGGTGACCAGTGACACGTGAGCAACGCCGGCCTCGACGTCCACGCTGGCGTCCCATAAAGCCCAAATGTAGCCAGCCTGCAACGAGCATGCTCCACGGCTTCCTGCGTTTACAACACAACTACTTTGATACTACTGTTACATGCCCATGAGGAGACTGAGAGGGTGGCTGCCCCACTGACAGACTGACAACACATACAGACGAGCTGCCATCACATCAAGGCAGAGAGGAAGGCAGATGTACTGTATCTTTAGCTCCTGTTAGATCTGTCCATACTAATGTCCCACAGTTAAACACCAATTCTATGGAGTCATATTGGTCCCAAAACATTTCTACATAAAATCACATTGTGAGATGGTTTTGTCTTAAAAAATGAACAAATTATTCAAGATATGAAATCCATTTAATTTATTAATTTACAACAGGGTAATATATTGAGATGAAGCATGTACTCCCTATATTCTAATCACATAAACAGAATTTTTTATGCAGACAATGAGTTGAGGAGTCTTACAAAAAGAAAGCTGCTCAGCAGTCTGGTGGCCTGCCAGCTGATACTTTTATATCTCTTGCCAGATGGCAGCAGGGTGAACAGGCTGTGGAAGGGGAGGGTATAGTCTGTTAATATCCTTCAGGCTCTGCCCAGGCACCTCACCTCACCAATATCACTTATGCTCCATCATGTATACCAATGATGTTCTTGTTGTTTTTTAATCACCTGCTGCAGAGACTTCCTGTCCTGTTCCGTGCACATCCTGTGCCAGTTTTCAGTGTTTCCAGTCAAAATGCTTTCTAGTGGGTCTCTGCAAAAGTTGATAAGATCTTGGCACGGAATTTTGCTTTCTTAAGTTTTCTTAGGAAATGAAATCATCTCTGGATTTTTTTGAGTGGTGTCCATGTCAGGTGTTGATTCCCAAGGAGGTCAAAACTAGTCACCTGCTTCTAAAATCAACAATCAGCTCCTTGGTTTTGCTGACAATGATCAGTGGGTTGTTCTCTGCGCACCACTCTGTAAAATTATTAATTTCCTCCCAGGATGCATTCTCACTGTGCTTAGAAATCCAGCTGATGATGGTGGTGTCATGTGCAAACTAAACAATGAAGTTCTCCTCATGTCAACGTTGCTGTCATGGGTGTACAGAGTGAACAGGAGATGTGACCGTTTTTATGTCTTTTTATTATGTCTGTTTCACCTCAAATATACCTGTGCAAACATAGAAATGTTATTTTGAGTCTTGACAGTTGCCAACATCTGTCTCCATAAAAGATGAATGACTTTCACATTAGAATTACAGTTTGAAATGAGTCTCCAGCTGTGCAGTATCAGGGAATCATAAAAGGTCAATAAAAAACAAAGATCTTTTGAAAAGAAAGTGATAGACCAAGGAAGATGACCAACTCCAGTGACAACTGATTTCCTAAACTACTTGACCTATATGACAGTCTTCCCTGCAGTCTTTGAAATAGGTCATGGTTAAGTAGGAGTGTTTGTTGTACAGAGCTGAAGCAAAGTTTGTTACAGCCACCTTTGTGTCTGTTTTGTGTCTTTTTTACAGGCTTAACTCATTTTAAATAGTGTTTGTAGAGTTTTTATTGTCTGTGTATCCAGTAGACATTTTAAATCTTTGTTGACGGTACATTAATTGGACACAAATGCTGTTTGACAGAAACACTTAACACAGTAACACAAATGAACACCTGGTGGCTGTACAGTGCAACCACAGTCCGATCTTTGAGCTACACATGCAGTTAGGGTGCACTATATTTACACTGGAGGTGTAGCTAAGCAGCATGTTTAACAGAGCAGCAGCTTCAGTGCTCCGTCTACATCTCCACAGGATGTATTCAGGCACAGCACTGATTGTAGGTCATGTGCTTTTTTTGCAACTCTCATAACCTTGCTCTTGTTATATTTGCAGCCACTACAAAATGAATTGCACAAATGGTTTCTCCTCTGCATCACTGATACCGCTACACTTAGTTACACGCTAGTTAGCTGTGAGAATAGGAGTGTTGGACACTGCCAGTTCAGTTACAGAAAACTATTTACTGCAGCAGCCTTTTTGATTACTTATTTGTCAAATAGCCAACTACTCCAAAAGCTGACTTCAGTATTTAATCAACAGTAGCATGTTATCAAATTACACATAACAAATAGGGGGACCATGCAAATCTGTTCCGTCAGTCTTTTTCTTGTTGTTGCTGTAGTTCATACTTGAGCTATACATTATTACCATTTCACCGTCTTGACCGTATGTACTGACTTGTTTTGGGGGTAATATAGCTCCATAGAAATGTGTTGCCAAATACATACACACTCATCAATATACAGAACTTTTGATACCTTACTAAGTATTAAAAATCATCTTAACAAAATAATTATTAGAATATTCTACTGATCTGGAAGAGGGGATATTAGCTGTTACTGAGTTATTGGAGGTGAGTGTACAGCTGTATATAGGAGCACTTGAGAAGTCTCACCACAGATGGGCTAAGCACCAAAACTCGACACACATGCAGTGCTTTACTTTAACCCCAAAGTGACCGCCAATGCTCTTGGATTTTTAACCTGCTTTGATTTTAATTTTTTTGTGTTTATTTGAAACTAGAGGTTCCCTTATTGCTCTATTTTCACATCTTTTACACCTGCAACATAACAGATTGTCCTTCACTGGATATATACAGTATATATATATATATAAATATATAGATATATAAAAAGTATATATATGAACATAAAGCAAATTTTTACTTCAACAAGGTGCCACTTCATGCTGCTGTTTTTTCTCTCTTTTTGGACAGAACAAAGTATTTTGCAGAAGTTGTGATTATTTATGTTGAGCGGACAGTCTGAACCCTCCTGAAGTCTGTTGCTGACACATTCAGTATGTTAAAGTTTTAGATTTCCAGTCTGCTTTTTTTTTAATCGTGCTTTTTTGTTGTTTCTCTCTCTTTGGTTTACATTAAATAGAAGATATACAGAGAAGAGGCTGAAAACATGATAGATTTTGCATTTGATAATGTCCTAGGTGGTGAAGAATTGGAGAATAGCACATGTACAAAGCAATAAGTAAGACTTTGGAGCTCCAGGATATAAAAGAAATTTAAAAGAGATGTATAAACTGTAAAAAAAAATTAAACAAGATAGCATAATTTATGTACACACTGAAAAGAAGAGTGAATATTACAACTATAAGAGGTTATTATTAATATTATTAGGGTCAATATGCAAAAAGTTCATATCCCATCTGTTTTATATCATGTGAAATAAATGTTGATGTTCTTAAAACATGCTTGTTGCTGATTTTTGTTTGTTCTTTGGCTCAAATAGATTTTTGCTTTTCATATCTAGTTCTCTGATGGCTTATGATTTTAAACCCCACATCACAGGTTCTGGAGGGACCCAGGAGGGATTTTTATTTATCCTAATGAGGGGGTAAAAATATCTGGTGTCTTCCAAAGAAGATGAGAAGAGAAAGAAAATATCTCCATTTTGTTAAACAGATTTTTTAAATCTTTTTTTTTTAGATGTTTTCATCATGTTTTGATTTAGATTCATATTCAGACCCCATTAATGGCCCTCACCCCAAGGTTGGGAAACAAAAGTTTAATAATAATAAAAGCACTAAGTCAGCACCAATTAAAGGCTGGTTTCAAATACTCAGATGGGGACATGATTTACATTCAACATGATTTACATTATTATTTACAAAACAATTATGATGTATTTGTATGCCTAAACAAAGTCTACACACCAGAATAACTGCAGAAAAAATGTATGTGGATTGACCAAACTATTTTAATAATTTCAGCTCTATATAAAACCTCTGCAAAAAGCTACAATTGAACCTTGGGTGGGATTATTTCATCAACAGCCATGCCTAATTTTGACCCAACACTTACAAAAAGTCCTAATATGGCATGAACTGAAATACATATCAACAGATCTCCTGGACAACAAACTCTGTCTGCTGAGGAGGACCAAGTGATATGGCATAGAGCTCCAGAAAAAGCTGAAAAGTACGTTTTTCCGGATTGTTTTGCCAAAAAAAGAAAGTTGCACAGCAGAGAAGGGGCCTATATTTCAGCTGAATTGTGCATGCCTGCAAAGAGACTGCAAATTTTACTATTATCAATTGCCCTATTCTTTACTTCCTTATTGTTATTGATGATTGTCGTTTGTCGTCCACATACCATAGACAAGCTATCCAGTGGGCTATGGTATGTGGACAATTTGTTTGTTAATATATATATCAATATGCTGGAATTATTTTCAGAATGCATTTTTCACCATCCCAACACATGCAGTAAAGATTAAAAAAAATGGTCTACACTGCAACAAGTCGGCGGCCGCTCAGAACACCACAGTTCAGAGTACACAGACTGAATGGACTGAGCCGTAGATTAAAACAAGGACGGCTGAAGCGCGGTCATAAAGGTTATAATGGACTAAAAACTGGTGGTGCCTGCAGGAATATGCACCTTGCTGAGATACAAAACGTGCCTTTTCAGCACTTTCTGAGTTGGATCATTTTTCTGTTTGTCGAAACACGTGGAGCTGAGAGGCCACAATGCTGAAGATCGCAAATGTGTGCAAGAGGAGTCACTCGTCTTTTACCAAAATAGCTTCAGACTGCTCCTCGTGGCGGTGCTATGTTGCCTGATTTCTTTTCCATCACATTTTCAATTTTCAGTTTACCATCTGGAATATTCCATAAAAATCTTGAGAACTGAGTTTGATAGAAAAATCACATTTTTTTAAAATTAGCTATGGCTAAGGCTTAAGCTTAATCTCTTTGAAGACGATAAAGTTTACTTTTAATTTTAATTTTTAATATCTTTCATTATATATATTCATTGGTAATATTTATATCTTATTGCGTCCATCGATGTGTTTACAGATAAATAAATTGTTAGAGTAGAGTTGGGATATTTTTAATCGGTCAGTGTCGAAATATCTTGTTTCAAGATGTTAAGTGTAGTTTAAAAATGCCAAAGCAGGCCTAGAATAAATGCTGTGGTTATCAGGGCTTTTTGCAGGTAGCAAACGTCAATCTTGAGGTTACTTCTGATTCGAGTTTAATTTCGGAGTGAGATGTCTTTTCAAATAGACAAGCTTTGCCATGCGGAGCCCCGACGTCATTCAAACCCCCTGCTGTGTTTTACGCTGAAAGCGGAGAGTGTGAGTGGAGGAAGAGGGGCAGCCTAAGGGCAACTTTTCGAGTGGTACATCACAAAAATAGATTGCCGTGCTGTTCCAGAATGGCTCAAATAACGAGCGAGGGGGCCGAACAAGATTCTCAGCCAACGTCGGACCAAAACACAACCGGTGAAACGGCAGAAACCGGCAAGGAGGGACAGGCCGTGCCGGACCCCAAACAGGAACCGGGCGACAACAACGAGAACAGAGCAGGAATGGACGTGAACAGTGGTCGCGGTGCGGCGGTGGAACACGGAGACAACCCGTCTCCTGTTTCCGAGTCCGGCAAAGTAACAGCGTTACCTACCGAAAAAACGCATAACGATGAAGGGGAACCCGGTTTTAAACTCTCTGAACCGGAGAAAAGTCCCGTACAAGGGAGTTTGGCGAGTAGCACTGATTCCGCACAAGAGGGCTCCCGGGTGCTGAAACAAGAACAAAGAGAGGGGGAGAACGTGTCCTCCTCACCGCCTGCAGACCGCACAAAGACAGTGGAGAAAGTCGAGCACGGTATCAAGAGACGGGCCAGCGTGGAGCTGACCTCGTCGGATGGAGAGCCGCTCAGTCGGATGGATTCAGAGGACAGGTCTGTTAAAGTAACGTTAGTAAACTGTATGAAGAGGCCTGGTGCTGATTTCCAGAACAACCAGAGGTGGTGTAAGGTCGCGACACTATGCTAAGTTCACTGTTTGTGATTGTTAGCAAAGAACTATTTCTTTAAAAGTGAAATGATCTTGCCGACGCCTCGGGTGACCCAGCACACTATTGTGGGTCCGGAGAACGTTCCGCGAACATAGCTGCGGGTTACGGGGACGTTCGCTTTGGGGTTCAAGTGGAGGTCCCCCTACGGCTATTCAGCAAAGTTTTTGAGCGTTTGTTATTTAGTTTAAAATGTGAAAGATGATATACGCGCTTCACTGAACGTTTTGTGAACTATTTATTAGACTAAAAGACTTAATACTAGACTTAATATCATAGATAATGCGTCTCATCTGTAGTTCATGCATTACAGCAGCACATGGCAGCACACTTAAGTTACATATATCTGAGACAAATGTCCCAAGACCAACAACTGTCCATTTATCCCCTGTCCTCTGTCTCAAGGATGTTTAATTGTGCAGCTTGTTCCCTCCTCCAGAACCTAAGCTAAACTGATATAATTTTTTAAAAGTTTTTATGAGTTATTATATATCAAGCAGATAATAGCAAAATGATGTTGCTTTTAATTTGGCAGGCATTTGTATTTGACCACCAAAAGGATTTTTATCCACACATGTAAACTTCGGGGTTACTAACTAATCCATAGTTTTCCCATTGAGCCTCTTTGTCAAAAGTCCATGAAGAGACTGACTGAGTGATAAACTGACACAGATACCACTTTTTATATTATGAAACTATAACAGGCTTTAACATTTTGACCACACATGCAAGCAGTGGATCCAAATAGTAGAAAGTTGATTTAGGGTGATTGATATGAAAACAAAAAAGCTATACCTAGCCTATCCATTTTACTCAGTGAGGAACAGCAATGGGTAGTACATTTGTACAACTTAAAAATTTACTTGCCTCTGTAACTGTGCTAAAGTTACCCAGTGATGCCAAAAACCTACTTAAACCAGCCTATCCTAACATCTCTCAAAATTGGTGATTATATGTAGCTTTTGCTAATCTCCATGATATGTTAGCACACCTAAAGTAAGCCAGCCGGAAAAAAGCTAGACTAGTGTTCCATGGAAAGGAAGTAGTAGATTACTGTTTTGACATTTATTGAGAGAAATGTCAGACTGTCTCTTGCACAGTCTGCTGAGATTTCAGTATGACAACCGATTCTACCTTTTAGGTGGTGACCCAATAAAACAAAGGGGAACAAGAAAATGTTTTTGTTTCATTTCAGTAGTTTTAGCAGCCTAAAGAGTTAAGTCAGGTGATGTAGAAACTCACAAGAAGAAAAGAAAATACAGAGGATAGTACAAAAAAAAGTCATTTTTGTAAGCAGATTTTTTTCTGCTTTCTTTTCCTTTTAGTTGTCTCATGACCCCTAATGTGAATCATGCAAGCTCTTTTTCCCTTGTTGTTTTGGCAAGCATATAAGGCAGCAGTGAATGTCAGTGAACATTGCTGTACTCGCCTCAGCATTATTATATTGGAATCAGTAATGTTAATCTTACTAAGTTCATCAGTGTTGCTGCAAGAAGTTGAGCTCAGTAAAACTGTTATTTGCTGGACGACCCTGTGCAAGGCACTGTGAATGTATTAAGAAAAACTCAAAACTGTGTTCTGAGTTGGCTCATTCATTCATATGAACATTGCGCACCAGTTCTTTTTCAGACTGGTCTCATTGAGATGAATGAGAAAGCTGCTTTTTTCACACTGGGCTTAAGCTGGTTTGAGCACAGCCTTACTGTGATGGGTGTAAATGCTTTCTGAATCCCATTACTCAGGGTATCTGCCATTACAGACTACCAATCTGATACCCATGCTCTGATTTTACCATTTTAAGTCAGTGTAATGCTTATACCTTAGTCATTCAGCTCAATTTAGCTAATCAAAATAGTAAATGGAGTCCATTTATATGGTGCTTTTCTGGTCTTTAGACTACCCAGAGCCCTTCACAGCATGAATCAGTAGTCACCCCCTTACAGACATACATACACACTGATGGCAGGTGGCTTGTCTACACAGTGCCAACCTGCTCATCAGGAACTCACACTTACAAATTCACACACTGATAGAACGTCCACTTCTTTTTTCTTCTCCTCATTCTGAACTTCAAACATTTCAATTCATTAGAAAGTGAACTTCCCCTTGAGGCTTCTATGACAGATTGAAACTGTGAATCATTCAGCATGGCTTTAATGCTGCTAGTTTAATTCTGAATCTTCGCCAGAACTCATCTAACCACGATCAGTACATAAACATTAGTCGTGAGAGCAAGTTGGGAAATGACTAAACCAACATATTTTGTGAAACCATGCACACCTACACTGCTGCTTATTAGGTACATTATGAGCAACAGTACAGTGTGTCTACAGCTGCTTTGGATCAGTGGAAGCATCACAGCTCATCATCCTATCCTTTCTCTGATTACAGGAAATCTGAGGCTCATTCAGAACGTATCAGGTGTTGTGGCGGAAGCGCAAGTTCTCATATCCATTTCATGAGCTGACGGAATCACACCTCCACATAAACCTGCTGTGATTGCCGCAACGCCTGATCTGGTCTGAAATGGTCCTAACCACATATATTTGTCCACTGAAAAACACTGGAAAAAACATGAGTCAGTATTATCTCATGTGAAGCATCTGTCACAGTTTCACCAATGCGATAAATGTTGAAGAGACAAGATGCTAAATGTGAGGAGGAAAATTTTCATTCAGGTCTATCCCCTCCAGTTTTTGGAAATACCAGTTCGAGTGAAGCATGACATGTTACGGTTGAATCAGAAAAAGCTTGATATCAGCTCTTGAGTCATTGTGCCTGAAAACAAGGCTGCAAACCACTCAAAGCTTTTAGCAGAGAAAAATACAGAGAGGCAGTTTCCCCTTTGACTAAGAAGAGTACATAGACCTAAAAACTGAGTGTTGCAGCAGAATAATTCAGAGCATGCTCCATCTGTCACATCTTCTTGACTCGCAGACTTGTAGTAAATTGGTTGGTGTGCTGTGGTAGCACGTAAAGAGACTGTAAAGGACAAAAATAACTTATGTATTTGGTATTATAGTCAAGTTGTGATGGTCAATTTTGTAGCATGCAGCCGAGAGCTTAGGTTGCCTTAGTGTCCTGGCTGAGCTGGCATGTGTGTTGATAGAGTGTGGTTAAAAAGAGTCACATGGTCAGAAAGGATCGGTCAAAATTGTGTGACTTATTTTTACACACACATTAATATTGTAGTATTAATGCGTCTGACTGGTTGGATTTGGCTCCAAACGTTAATCTGCAGTGTGTGTTCGACCAGTATATTCAAATTAATATCTGGCCTTGTTTTCCCCTACGCTGTACAGAGAGCTCCTGTCCAGTGAAGCGTATCTAAATTGGAGATAGGGATGGAAGTTGTGCTCTTCACCCCACATGCAGTGTTCCTTCAACACATGTTCAGTCCACAATGTTACTGTACAAATACTCAGAGAGAAGGAGGCTTCATGCCCCCAGGTGTCTGCTTTTTTCCCTGTCACCTAAGTTGCATTCGAGAACATATTTTTTAAGATGCCCATTCTCTTGGCCATAGTGCACAGAAGAATGGTATAAGATGAAGAAGTTTTGACACAGCTTGTTTGTGTTTTGTTTGTGGAAACACTCAGAACACAAACAAAACACAAAACACAAGGCCTACTCAGTGTTTTTTCCAGAGACTTACAGCGATGTTTAAATATTATTTTTTCCCTCCTGATACTGATTCAGATACCTGAACTTTGTGCATCAGCTAAAACTGATTAGAAACCGATGTGTAAAAAACAAAAAAAAAATCATAAATAGAAAAAATACATTAATATCTTTTTAATAGCTTTACACTACTAGCCTTGTATGAATGTTGTATTATAGATGGGCTTGAAGATTCAGACAGATTTGTGCAAAAGTTCATGTACTCGCTGATACCTGATCCAATGCTTTTGCAGTATTGGAGGCATTTCCTTTGCATGGTGTCAGTATCAGGCAACTCTAGTAGCTTTCAAACACAGCTCTTTATTAGGTGAAACTTTGCTTAAAGATGTAAAAAGACTGATTTTTTTAAGTAACCATTTTTTGAGAAAAGTTGCTGGTAAGGACTGTGAGAGATAGTTGAAAGTTCAAGAAAAGCTTGACCTTGGTTTAAATTTTTTTATATTTGTAGACTGCAGTATAACTAAATTCCTAATATATTTTCTTTTTGGCCATTTCATCAAACAGCCACATAGTATTTTAGACTTTAACTGGAGGATTCTTTGAACAGTGTTAAGTTGAGAAACTCAGTAGTCTCCATGAAAATAGACTATAATCCACTGCCTGCTCTAATGCCCATTTGGCTGCCTCTCAACTTTTGGTAATCCTGCTGTTGTGGCAGCTGTAAGAATTCACTGTAACTTCTGTTCTCTCACAGAGGGGAGTGGAAGCTCATGTGTATATGTTAGTTATGAACAGTGAATGTGTGTGTTCCAGAGGTGTTCATCAGCGCAGATGGTCAGCTGGCTTAAGCGCCCCCTTGCTTGTCTCCAAGTGGTATTTCTGTAGCTGTCCTGTCGTGTCTTTACATTCTTGAAGAACAGCTATGTCAGCTACGGTGCAGTTTTAAAGCAGTCACCATACACACAGTGTAATCCTTGAACACAAATCCAAGTAGTTTTAAAGAAAAGATGGCCTGAAACAGCTAACTGATAAATCAGTCAATGAAAAAGGTCTTCAGCTATTTTGGTAATTGGGAAATTATTTCTGTTGTATGTAAAACATGGTGAGAACTGCAGCAGGTAGCTTCTAGCTCAGAAGATTAGCTCAAAGTTCAAATGTAAAGACTTCTTCTCTTTGCCATTTATCATCACAGTAAACTAATATCTCTTGGTTTAAGGCTGTTGGTCAGACATTGAGGAAAACTGTTCAATCCAGGGCTCTCAGTTGTGAAGTAGTGTGAGCATTTATTCATATTTATAATATTTTCATGTCTGTTTAATAGACCAAACAAGTTATCAGTTAATCAATACAGCACAACAAACACTGAATGCTGGATGGTAACATGATTTTTTAAAAACTTTTAATTGCTTTTACAAACAAATGTGATGATCTCTTACATTTGGCTATTTGCAAACTTGGATTAAGGTGTCTTCAATTCAGCCAAATATTTCTTTCCTTCTGCTTAAATCATATTGGTACATTAGCAGGATGTTTGACCATAGTGATGTTTTCTCAGGTGACCTTTTTGTTTTCCTCATAAATGTTAACAGTCGTATTCCAAGTGCTTTGTATTCTGTCATATAATCCTTCTGTCTCCACTCTTCTGCTCTCACAGCCTGTTGAATCCACCCATCACCAGTGCTCTGACAATAATTACCTTTTATCTCATCCAAACAACCCACAGATTATTACTGTTTATTCATATGTGCGTGTTTGGACAGTGGCTCAGATGTTTTATAGAAGCTATTTTCCCCTGAGGACAATAAAAAATGCACAAAAAATATATTAGACACATCCTTTTGGTCCATAATCTATAAATCCTGTAACTGCTTTTATTTTGTGTGTGTGTGTCATCTTAGTAAAGCAGAAAACAGAAACTGCATATTAATACCTTGAAATGCCTCAAAGGCAGCCCCAGACCAAAGTCTATATCAATACCCTTATTTATTCTGCATCTGTTCTTGACTGTGTTATTTAGACAGTGCATCATCAGTTATACTGTATTTACTGTAGTTTATAAAAAAAACTTTTTGCAGTGACAGCTCTTGTGCATGTATGTATTTTTGATTTTATTCCATCAGGATCTTCCTAACGTCCTCTTTTTGCCATGTTTTCCAGCATCAGCAGCACACTGATGGACATGGAGAGCACGGCGTCAAGTGGTCGCTCCACCCCGGCCATGCTCAACGGTCACGGCGGGGCTGCGGTGGCAGGGAGTGGCTCATCAACTGCAGGAGGCAAATCACTGAGCTACACATGCTGCTGGGATCACTGCCAGCTGCTGTTTCCCAGCAGCCCCGACCTAGCCGAGCACATCAGAGCCACACATGTGGATGGTCAGAGAGGAGGGGTCAGTGTCTTGCTGTCAATACTGTATGTGTGTAAAGCTCTCAAGGGGGTGTGTTCAGGTAGTTAGTTTTATTCAGAAAGGGGAAGTCCCCCTGGCATCAAATAACTGCAATGAAGCTCCTGGAAGTGCAGGTGTGGATCTTTGTAGAAAACAGCAGTTAGTGAACATGTAACCTGAGCCTACCACAACGTTCAGAGCTTGATATGATTAAGCAGGCAGATGTTACAGGGTCAACTTATAGCCTCTTTGACATCTGCTGACCAAAAACTAAAAGATCTGAACATATAAAGACTATTAAAGACGTTAAATCAGTAATGCTGTTAAGCTCTGGAAAAACTCTCGATCAGTTTGTGCGGTCACCCACCACAGACCATGTCCACATTCAGCAGTCTGTTTTCTAGAACTCTGTTTTCGTGTAAAAACTTGCTGAGTCCACATGAGAGCGTTAGTGAGGATCTGTGTTCACACTGAAACTCACTCTCCTTCTTCATCCTTCTGTAGTCTTATCAGTCAGTGGACAAAACTGTCACCACAGTTTCTGTAATAACCTGTACTGTGTTTTGATGGATTTGGCTATTTCACCACATATCTGTTCTAATTTAGTTTTTTTCAGGCCAGTCTACAAAACTCTACCACCACTACTACAGTTTTGTGAGCGTGTATATATCAACAATGTCTGCTTGTGTGTGTTGGACACAGGTGTTTGTTTGTCTGTGGAAGGGCTGCAAGGTGTACAACACGCCATCGACCAGTCAGAGCTGGCTTCAGAGACACATGCTGACCCACAGTGGGGACAAGCCATTCAAGGTGACAGCACACACGTCAGTCAAGTTGGTCATAAACCAGAGTGACTGACACACTGCTCATCACTCTATGAGTCATCTCTCATCGTCATCATCATCATCATCATCATCATCTCTCTGCATTCACTCACACTGCTAATCATTTGTGTTCCTGCAGTGTGTGGTGGGAGGCTGCAACGCCACGTTTGCCTCACAGGGGGGGCTGGCTCGTCACGTCCCTACTCACTTCAGCTCACAGAGTTCATCCAAAGTGTCCAGTCAGGGCAAAGTGAAGGAGGAGTCTCCGTCCAAGGCCGGCCTCAACAAGAGGAGGAAACTCAAGAACAAACACAGACGCTCCCTCCGTACGTTCAACACACATCTTTATGCCCAAGTATATTGTCACATTGTACCACACTGAAGTGAACCACAAAATAGTCTTCAGGCCCCCAACTGCATACCCAAATATTAAATTTGTTTAGCTATCTCTTTCCTTAAACAAATTCTTTATTTACAGCCCGACCCCATGACTTCTTTGACGCTCAGACTATGGATGCCATCCGCCATCGAGCCATCTGCCTCAATCTCGCAACACACATCGAGAGCCTGGGCAACGGTCACAGTGTGGTCTTCCATAGCACGGTGGGTAATGGTCACACAAGAGTCAGTGCAGGAACTGATGGTCCTTCTGTACAGCTGACCCTTATCTTTGTTTAATGTGTGTGTGTGTTTGCATGCATGTTCAGGTAATAGCCAGGAGGAAAGAGGACTCTGGCAAAGTGAAGCTTTTGTTGCACTGGACGCCTGAAGACATGTAAGTCCTGCTCCTCTCTTGCCTTTTCTTCCCATCTTCGCTTCCTCCTCGTGCTTTTCTCCCTTTGTCTGTTTTTGACAGCAAAACAACCTGACTGGTCAGTCTGACTGTGATAGATTAGTATCTGGTTCTTCAAAAAGAAAAAATCATAACTTTTTTAGGTTGTATAGAGACCTACATTTTCCATAAGTTGTAGCCATCTGTGGCTCAGACACAACAGCAGCATCACACTTGTAGCATCTGCAGGCTCTGGTTCTGCACATGTGCTCTGTTAATTATGCGCGGCTGCCGCAGCGTAGGTTCCTCACTAATTATTTCAATCTTCTGATGGTAATTGACCATCTGTGCTTTGTGCACACACTTGCATGGAGCTGTTCAGATAGATTTCAAGTTTATGCAGTGGAATTATTCGGAGTAAAGGCAGTTTTTTTTTACTAAAAATTTCCAAACTCCATTTTATCTTAATAGTCTTTAGTCTGTCCTGTTTTCTCAGGGTGCTTTCACACCTGACTTGTTCATTGCAGTTAAAACATCTCTGCTGCATTTCTTTGGTTAGTTTGGCAAGTGTGAAACTGTTAATCAAATCATGGTTTGCGCCAAACAACTGGACTGAGCGTGGCTGAGAGCTAGACTTACACATACAGCCAGCTATACGTTAATCTGGTGACTGTTAGCCATTCAGGGAGTGATCTTGTCAGCAGAATATACATGATATTTGTGATTTTTGGTAACCATACTAACATATATGCACATCAGCATGATTTAAGGAGTTTAATCTGATCATACATCCAAAGCAGCCAAACCTGCAGTGTGTTGTGCTTGAATCACACTGTATTTTTGCTAGTTCATTCCATTAAAAAGTCAAAAGTGTCCACTCAGTATTTTACCTGTCAGTCTGTATGACTCCATGTTTAATCATCTTAGTTTGTTTGTAATAAGGTACAAAACCAGACCAGCTTCATTGTTTGTATGGTTTTATATGCAAACTCATACACATTTGCTTAGCACACTTATGGTGTTATTGTGTACATGAAATTGCTGGTAAATGCAAGCATTGTAATCAAATACACTTTATTTATAGTTACCACTCAAACATTATGCACTTACACACCAGCAAGAATTAGATTTAACTATTTGCTTTTGAAGGGTTAATAAAAATCTGACTGTGTGATCGGCATTTATTAGATCACAATTAAGATTTTAAGATCTTGCATAGGACGCCACCTAGACAAAATCAGGTACTTGTTGAAATACAGCTGTCCACTGCTGACACAAAGAAAACATGAGTGGGAGGAGAAAATACAGTTAGCGTGATACTTTGATTCACAATGCAGGTGTGAGCTTCAATCCAGTAAGTGTAAATGTAATCTTCACTGTGTGTCAGACTGCCAGATGTGTGGGTGAATGAGAGCGACAGACTGCAGCAGAAAACTAAGGTGGTTCATCTGTCCAAGCTTCCTACAGACACAGCGGTACTCCTGGACCCCAACATCTACAGGTGTGTGTGTGTGTGTATGCAAAAGTACTTCTGGATGTTGGCAACTATACTAGAAGAAAGTATCTGAAACTCTTTTTTCCTGCAGGATGTTCTTCTAATAAACTCCAGAGGAAATCCACTGTCACTTCCTGCTAATCCACCCTTGAGGAGGAAGAGGGTCTCCTTTTTTCTTCGTCTCCACCTCCTCTTTTCTCTTCTCCTCTCCTGCCCTCCCTCTCCCAGAGGATGCTGGGAGTTTTAGTGACTTATTTGTCATGGCTGTCTGAGGCCTCCAGTGTTTTCTTCATTAGGTGCTGAGTTTACTGACGTCATGTAGGGGAAGATGTTGCTTGTATTAGGTAACACAACTAAACTGAAAACTAACTGACAGAGGTGTAACTGTAGACAGTTAGAAATGTGTAGAGAAAATCTGTCTTTGTAAATACTTGAGATTTGTAATATATTTTTATACTTTGAATTTTTTTACTGTACTGTAGATAGTTGTTTTTCTGCCAAACATTTTGAAATAGATGTTTTTAAAACTGATAATATCGGTCATGTGCAGATAGTTGGCATTGCTCCGGTTTAATGACATTAAATTTTTCCAACCTTCACTCTGTCTGAAGTTTTCACATGCAACCCTGAGGTTTACTTTTCACAACTGTATCATACAGATTATGCCCACACTATAAATGAAATGTCACTTAAAAATTAAGGACCTTTTTCAACAAAGAATACAATTCCAGATGGGAGCACTGGAAGTGTAAAACCAAGCTTCCAATATAACAGTCCTTACAGATGGAATGCTAATGATATTAGAGGTAATTTTTAAACAGAAAATAACATCAATACACAAGACAGTCTACCATGTTTTTTTTTAATTCCCTGGTAAAATCATATGTACTGGAACCATTGGTCATTTGATCTTAAAAAAAACATTTCTGCAGTTAAAGTAACTAAAATGTGCACAGCCATCTTAAGGTTCTTTTGCCATTATTGTTTCAATTTAGAAAGTCTAACTTTTCAAATGTTGTCAAAGTTGAACTTGTTGGTGGCCTTTACAGCTTTGTAAGATACAGAAGAGAAATAATCTGGGTTTATGCTTTTTTGAAAGACATATCATTGTAGAAAAGCAACTAGAAGGGGAAAGACCTCTATTTAGCCATCTGTATAACCTTGATTTGCATACATTAATTATTG
>JAPZDY010000015.1:19003-39481 GCA_029783645.1 Ctenochaetus hawaiiensis | reverse complement strand
TTGCAATGTTATTTCAGCGCCACTTCCTGAAACTACGGGAGCTGGCAAGGCACAGACCGTGCGTGCGTTAATCGCGCATTAAAAAAAATAGTGCCGCTAAAAGGAGTTTGAGTTAACGCGTTAATAACACGTTATTAATGCGTTATTAACGCGTTAACTTCGACAGCCCTAATATTATTATGATGTTGACTCCTGCCGTGGGTAATTTTACAGAGGACCTTTCAATAAAAGACACTGACTTCTGACAACATCACACTCCACAATGAAATTAAGATGTTGGTAGCCCTGTACACACACAGAAAATCTCTGTCCAGTTTGAAATTGTACATACAAAACTAATAGAAAGGTCACACACATTGCTGCCTCTTGCAGGGCGTGTGTGGGTCTCTCTCTCTCTTAATTCTAAATAGGAAAACAAATTCACATATTATAGATATTTTATGCATTTTTATCTTCCAATCAGGGAATCCAGTGAAAATAGGTCCCCGACCTGATTGAGGAAAGATCAACTTAGAGTAACAATCGGAGCCCGTTAGTGTTAAAACAACCACTTTCAGTAGATGTGCATTGATGGTGCCCAATTGCCCTGAAGGAAAAAAAGCGAGTATTGTAGAAGCTGGCTGCACTCTCACTCGACACTGGTCCAATTTCAAAAACTGCAGTTCACATTTATCACTTAGAGACAAAAATATGGGAAATTAGGGTCTAAGTGGAAAAAAAAACTTTTTTTTCTTTTCTTTTTTTAAAATTAGACCAATTCAAAATAAGAATAAAATTGAGCTTAAGTGGAGCTGCAGGTCAGAGAAATTTTTACAGAAGTGTTTGATTCTTTGTCCTGCAGTACAGAGGCTTAGCTTGTGCACTGATCTGAAGTCTAGTGTTCCTTAACAGCCAGCTGTTTGTGCAGCTGGACTAAAGGCTTGAACTTTTTAAGTGCCGCTAAGATACCCAATCCTAAACCCTTTTCTATTTTATTCCAACAACTTGAAACCTTTGTATTACACAAAAACCCATTCATGTAACAAAATGAGTCAATAAAAAGTAAATGTCATCTTAGCAAAAAAAAAAAAAAAAAATGGACATGTGGATTAATAAAATGTTTAAAACTGGCAAAATTCTCAGACAATTTCAGAACTCTGTGACAAGGAGGTGATGGAAAACCCTGTAACAGTGTATGTAAGTGTAGCTGAAAGGATCAACCAGCCAGGCTGAAATATAAAACACATATATAAAACTCAGGGTCCTGAAACTGTTCCCTGGTCAATGGTCAAGTTCCTTCAATTGAACCAGGCTACATGTTGCTTACCCGGAAAAATCTTCTTGATGTAGTGTGATGATGATGGCCTCTATAGAGTCACTTACTGACTGCAGGAGAGGCTGCACAGCACTGCTCATCAGAGCCTGCACTCCCTGAATCAGAGAAGAGGGTGAAAAAAAATCAAAGAGCATCCTCTGATGTACCATTCTGTAAGAAAACAGAACCAAAGCAAAAGAGCAAAGCTTACTCTACATCTGGACCTCACAAAAACTACAAATATATATGTGTGTCTGTGTGTGTTAAGATTATATAAAAATATATATAATATATATATATTTTCACACATATTTGTAGCTTTTTTATATGTAAATATGTGTGTTTCTATGTGTGTACACACACACAATAAAACAGGAGCTCCTCTCTGATTTATCTCCTCCAACATCAACTTAAATTCATCACCATTGCACTACAATGTGCGCACCTATGACTGTGTGTGTGTGTGTGTGTGTGTGTGTGTGTGTGTGTGTGTGTGTTAGAGAGAAAGAGACAGGAATTTCAGCCCTCAATAGCTGCAGAGCGAACCGACAGATTTACATTGGAGAAAACTTGTTCACTGATGTGTAACAAGTGTAGAAAATACTGTGTGTGCATGTTGTGGAGTATTCAAATAAATACTCAAATAAATAAAAGGGTGCAGAACAAAGTCTACAGCAGAGGCACAACAGCACAGCTGTTTAATTATAGAGCAGTGTTGCTTTTAAAAGGAATTCATATTGACTTAAACTTTTCCCCAGAGACTAAAACCACAAACTAACTTCTTTAAACAAAAACCAGGATTGTTTTAATATTTAAATCAAGGAGTAACAGCTAAATGATAATGTAAAAGATGGTTGAATCAGCTAACTGGTATGTTAATGCTCCTGATTTGTCAACATCTTCAACTGCTGAAAATGCTTTGCTGTTCAGAATTGGAATAAGCTACTAACCTGATTATGTGTCCGCCTGTAATGCTGGTTAATGTGTATGGTTCTCAGAGGGAAACAAAGTAATAGACTTTTGGAATAAATTGATCTATAGTATCATTGAAAACTAAACAAGTACAAAAAAACAAATAGCACAAACATAAAGGCTAGTGCGTGACATTTCTAAAATAGTAGACTGGTCAAAGAGGGAGTGAATCCAGCCACTGAATGACGTACTGCTCTGTAGCCGAGAGCACAAATCTGCCAGTTGTGTTATTGTGGAGCAGAGTGACATGAGAACTATGAATGTGAACCATTACACTTACAATAGCTCCTTTTATCACCATTACTATTGAGTCACAGGGCTAGGCATCGATTTTTCCAAAAACACCAAGAGATCTTTGGAGAACTCAGGTCATTTGACGTCACTTTTTTGTTGTTCAAAAGAAGTTTTCAGAATCCTCAAAGAAAAAGTATTCCTAATCCTGAAGCCTTGTTTATGGATATTGATTACTTGTGCGGTAATAAACTTGTTATGTTGCATACAGGTGTAGGTTTTGAATAATGTTTTGAATACTAAATTTTATAGTATTGGATTTGTGTCTAGACTTGTGTTCTCACCAATACCAAGTCCAGCATCACAAGCAGTACTGAAGGCCTTTCTGATACTGTTATCAGGATTGAAACAACCTGACCAGCTACCTGGATAAGACAGTCAGTCTCAACCTTGGAAAAAGGGCTAAAAACTTTTTAATCAGGCAGATAATTTGTTTTCCATAAGGATGGTTTGAAGATCTTTGAGGAGTCTTACTGTGTATGTTATTAAAAGAATGTTTTTGGATTTTTTTTAAAGATAGCCTCTTTTTTAATTTTTTCAGAAAAAGTGATATGTAGCGTGATGTAGGTGGCCTGCGGTAATGGTACAAGATAAGAGGAACAAACTGGGGCTAAATAGTAAAGACAGGACAGCAGCACCTTTAACTGGGATACATCATACATAACAGCTCAGAAAGCTAGAAATACAAATATCTGCATGACTAAAATTAACTTTGTAAAGACTAATCAAAATTGTCCTGGGCTATTCTTACCTGAACAAGACAAGAAGTAACAATAATCAAATGACTAAACTGAGACAAAAAACTAATATCTTAATATTCAATCACTCTCAAGAAAAAGATGAAGTCCTACACCTAAAATTACCAAAATCAGGTGCTTAGATGAACACAGGTGCAGAGAGGAGCAACTGCTACTTAAACCCCAAAAGCAGTTTTTGCATAGTAAGGTTCAACTTCAAATCAAATCAAATGTGCAGGTCCAGGTTTCTGATTCACAGTTAAGCAGAGGTGATGGTTCCTTTCAGGCCTTCTGTGAGTTGACAAATAGGTCCATTATAGTGATAGACTTAAGAGGATGTTGTTTGCTTTGGTCATGCTTTATGTATGATTTCATTATGATGTAGCAGGTGAAAAACAGAGTCCCCACACTGTCAGTACAAGAATATATGGATCTTCTTTCAGTGCATGTGCTTAGCAAGCTTTGCTTTGGTTCAAACACAAAAAAAGAGAATAACTTACTGCAAAGATAATATTCAAAAATGCATAAACATATAATTAAAAAAAGCAGTTTGAGGTGATACCTCCAAAGAGGAAGAGAGGGCCTCTGTAGCAGCTGCTGGACATGAACCCAATCCTGAAACAATCTGCAGGAAAAAACAACAACAACACAGGAAGTCAAAGGTTAATAGATGAAAAAAGTAAGAAGAGACTGTCTTCATATTTGTTTTCTCAACCACTTCTTCCCATTTCACAACCTGTCCTTGTCTCTCCTCGCCTTTCTTCACCTGTCTGCAATAAACTCTCACTCTGTTTTCACACAGTAAAATTTAAAGGCTTGAGGGTAAATATTTAATGCCCTGTGTAATCTGTTTTGTTCTCCTAATAATCATCCAGGCTGATGTACAAAGACACACCATAAATTTTTAATGGAGGAAGCAAAACGCGCTGCATCCTGACAGCCTTTCCTTTTATCCCCTTTTAATTTCCTTTGCTTCCTCTTAAGTATGTACATGTTCGTGTGTCCACACCACATCTCTATGCAGTAGGAAGATAATGCTCCAGTCAAACACAAGCTACAAAGATAGAAGAGTTAATCTGACCACAATGATTCAGTCTAATTATAAACCTAATTCCAATTAAGTTGGGATGCTGAGGAAAATGAAATAATGGACTGTGATAACCAACAACATTTCTATTTCTAGTCCACATAGTAATATTCTTTGTACAATCATGTGTTTCATCCTCACCCCATCCTTGTTTTTGAACAACTGGGCCTCTGAAGGATGTGTTTTCATGCCAATCATGATACCATTACCTGCTACAAGCTGCAGGCAATACAGCCATATACACGTGCAAAATCATCTTTTAATGATTCAGTAAAACTATTTGAGAGGAAAAAAATAAGGCAGTGATGGCCTCCAAGCTGCACACTTATATTGTATGCCTCTTGTTTCTGAGTGGTTTTTAGTCTGTGAAGATGTTATCCAGGCAAGACATATTGGTTGAAAAATCTAGCGATGACATCCCTCAAGCTCGTGATAGCTTTTAGTTAAGGTTTCGAGGGTAAAATAAGTTTACCATCCATCAATAAGTGAGAATATTGTGGTGTTATGTTATGAACATGAGCTACAATGTTTCTTAATTCCCAAAAAGAACATATTTCCAATTCTCCAGCAGTGACATCACTCCCTCTCTGACTACAGCCATCTCCTAACTTGTCTCTAACAGACACAAAAGTATTTCTGAATTCAAAGAAGTCAGATGAAGGAGACAGATGATGCCAGAACTGATATGCATGCTCTAGTGCAAATGTGAATAATGTTGCAGCCTTTTGCGGCCAGATGGAGCTGTGTGAAGGCAGTTGAAATGTCCTAGAGTAAATCTTGCACTGAACTGTTGGCAGTCAAGTTGCATTGTGGGTAAAGTAGGCACCATGGTTTTGAAAAAGAAAGAAGACATGTCAGGTTCTGCGACATTGATTTTGATCTCTTTTAAACAAAAAAAAAAGTAAAGTTATTACAATATTTTGTACAGAGAGAGACTAGTTACTGCGCTTTCCTACCTTTGCAACAGCCTGTTGCAGACGGTAAAGGGAGTTGACCACAGCAACATTCCTTCTCTGACCCTCTGTTAATGGACCAATCACCTGACTGGCATCACCTTGAGTGCACACCTACAAAGAGAGGGAGGAGTGATCGACTGATTGTAAAGTTAAGCTCAGGGAGGCAAAGTTTCTTAAATAGACAGGATGCACACATTAGAACCAATGATAACAAATCACTTATTGTTTTGTTTTATTCTGGTAATTTATTTATTTAAACCCTCCTAACTAATATATTTTGTTACGTACACATAGTGTGTTGAGAAGGCACAGACATAAATCTTTAAATTCAGAATGACACCCATAGGACTCTGTACACACCAGCTGTTCAGACTTGACACAGAAGAGTTGGACGGTCTTGGCAGCATTCTTTGCCACAGCCAGAGAAAGATTTGGATCTACTGATGCCACATTCAGCTCACTGCAAACAAATAAACACATAAATGAATAAGACAAATTTTGGAAATTTTTATCAGAACAATGTAATCTGGCTAATTATCAAATGCAAGCTATGTAGTGTGTTTGTTTCTTTTTTATCAATAATGATACATTTATTGTGTTTGTTGCATATAAATGGGGGAGAGACTGCATATGTATCACTGGTCAGATCATAAATACAGAATGAAAAACATCAAAGTGTATAATCTAAATTCAATTTTACATTTTTTTTCAAAAAAAAATTCTCGCCAGTGAAAACATATCTGTGGATCAGATTTTCTGGGTTTCAGTTTTGGAGTGAAGTCACATAAATTCTTGGAAAATGTTGTTGGCTGCTCATTTGCAATCACAGATCCAGAACAGTCGTTCCAGATATCCAGTTTCTAAAAAGAAGTCTATGGAAGCTACTGTACATTGCATTAATCCTAGTTCTTAAAACAAGGGTGTCATTTATACCTCTTCCAGACACCAGGAACTAAGCTGGCCGAGCAGCATTTCAGTCAGGGAAGACAACCTGAACACTCTAAGATTTGATATGGCTTGTACTGACTTTAATAAGGACACATCTCTCTGTCAGAATTAATCATGGTTTGTGCTATTATATGCCTGCCGAGCATTATTTTTTTATTTTAGATTCAGTTTTGATCACTGCCCATCATTTTGTAAGTGCCTGAGCAACAGAAATGTCTTGTATTATTCAACACGCTGTCAAGCCAAAAGCATTAAATGAGTTTGTCATTTCCAATGGGTCTTCGCTGTAAGGCAGCCACGCTGGCATGTACCACACTTGCCTGCTGATGGTCTTGATAATGCTGTCCAGCTCATCATTAGAGGGGGGGTTACGGCCTCCCATTGGGAATACAAGGTTGATAGGATCAAACAGACGAGAGAGGGACTTGGAGAGGTAGGCTGCCTCATACAGCTGCAGGGAGTCCTTCAGAGCCTTCTCTGGGCTGCACACACACAAAAAACAGATACACAACCACACAATTTAAATGTACAGAAAATATTTATAGACAAATAGTGTTTCAGAAACCATTATAAGCAAGGATACTGTGGCTTAAACCAGTGGAATCATTCACTGTTCCTTTCACTCCATCACAACAGGTAATCAGATCAGAAAATGCTGTTACTTTACAATGAGACAGCCTGAAAAGATCCACATTCAAATCTGTAATGGTACCACAATCTATTTACTGTCTTCTATTGACTTACAATTTCCTCTTGTTGGCTAAAACATCTTTGCTGACATTTATTAATGGAGTACTTAAACAACCAGACAATGGAGGGAAAATGCCACTCCATCTTATCTTATTACTATGCAGTGCAGACATACCAAGTGTGTTTGTGGCCTTTCGTGTGTACTGTATGCTTCATTAGTATCTCATGACTTTATTACTGTCACAGAGAACAAAGGGGTAAATATTAAAGAAGTCCTATACATGGTTGTGAAGCATCACACCTTAGAAAAAACTAAAAGAACATTAATGTAAAAAATGTTTCTATGAGTGTAGTTTTTCATTCAGCTGTGTTTAGCATTCATAGCCACAACAACCTGATGGACTGATGTGCACCACAAACTCTCTCTGTTATCTAACAAGTGTGTGCTCACAAGAGTCCGTGCACATGCTCATGTCTTAAGTGTTTGTAAAAGACAGACCTTTTTTTCTTGCTTCTGTCATGTCTTCACTCCCTCTCATCCACCTGTTACATCATTCCTTTGTTCTTCAGTCTCTCCTCCCTCTGTGCTCCTGCACTCCTTCATTTTACTGCTCTCCCTCCTACCTTCTTCCATTATACTGTCTCTGCTACTACAAATGCACCAGTCCTATTTGTTTCCCCTAGTACCAGTTTGAATACTTAAACCTGATAAATTTCTTTGCAAATGCTAGACAGATATAATTAGAAGGTTTTCTAATTTTGATGTAAGGCAAGGCTATAATAACCCATTACTTCATAATTTTACAATAATGGAAATGTTCACATACCAACATTTAGTTTAGTCTTGTAAAAACCTAATGAATCTTTCTAAAAGTAACTGAGGCTAAGAATGAAAATTTAATGTAAGTCAATCTTGATTTGCCAAACCTTTGTCCATTAAAAAAGCTGTGCTGGTGTATTGGATCAGTGCCTCCTTATTTCAAACCAGGAAGTGCTAACAGAATCTTGGTTGTGAATGTAATTATTTCACTGGTGACCAAAGCTGTGCTCTGAGTTGAGCAAACCTTTACAAGATTAAAACTCCTTGTTCACTTGTTAGTAAACTTGTAAGTAAAGTGCTAATCTAAACAAACAAAACACAAATATGCTCCAGAATAAACTCCTCCATCCTGGTTCACACTGAACAGAGTTGCCTGTGGGTGTGATCACACCCTGAAGTGATACTGATTGTGTAGCTATCCTCGTGTCTGCTCACTTGTAGTCCTGTTTGCCATGTGTGAAGAGGTCCTGGCTTTCTGTCTCTGTGGCTGTGATGTCCAGAGATGCGTCCATCCCTCCGCTGCTTGTTAGCACACCCTGGAGGCTAGCACTGTACTGCTGCAGACGGCGCCACAGCTCATTGTACAGTCGCAACAGCTTTGGGTACTCTCCTTCAAACGCCTGCTTCAAGAAGGATGAGGCTGGAGAAAGGGGGGAAAAAAGAACAGGCAGTGAGAAAACTCTTGCTCTTTTGAAATGACCTGAGATGGACAGTCCTCAATTTCATCTTCAGGAGCTGGTTGACAATGCTTTGTCCAGCCATGTACAGGCTGCAATGAAGTGTTGTTTTAAATAGGAATATGCTAGTTTAAGGGCTTGTACTTTTTTTCCCAGTTGTAGGTGATTTGTTGGTTTTCCTTTTATGAGGCCTCCTCTGCTTAAGTTGTTAAATCTTATTTTTAAAAACTGGTGACAAGAATAGTGCATATAGGACAGCAGAGAATCAGAGCACTGAGAGGGAACCAACAAAATCCATTTAGAGGCGTAGTAACAACTGGCCTTTTCACAAGGCAGACTGGATAGGCGGGTCCAGTTTAGCCTTTCCTACATGAAGTAAGACAGTTTTTGCTTAAATGACTCACAATTATTACTGTTAATTTTTTACAGCAATTAACTGTGAAATCATCAGCTAATTTTTGTCAATTAGGTCTTTTCTCAGCCCAAAATCTGGTTCATCATTTTTAAGGTCTGCATGGGTCTGGGTACAAGTTTTCGAATAACAAATGGGTCCAGCTCAGTTTCATTTGCAGTACATTTCTAGTTCATTTCGTACACAAGCTTTTAGAACCATGAAGACCTCCATTGTGGGTAATGTAGAAACTAGGTTTAAGAAAGAAAAAAGGATTCAAGGGCAAAAAGACAATGTCTCTGGTTCTGCTGCATCAATTTGAAACCTTGCTTAAGCTGACCATCTTACAGGAGTGTAATGCTCAATTTGTGGAGTAGCCACGGTTCTTCCTGGAGACATAAGACAAGATCTTATAAAAACAACTCATGAATGCATTTATTTATTTAGGGAAGCATGAATGTGAATGTGAGATTGATTTGTGCTTGTTGATATAATTTTATTGGTTGTGAAAAACAATGGAGTTCATTGGCACAGAGGAGTGACATTTTTTAGGATTTGACACACACACACACACACAGTAGTAGTTAGTAGATTACATTTATATTCACTTTTAGTTTGGCTCAGCACAAGGGATTTGATGACAATAAGAAGAAGACAGAACATCATATAATGACAGAGAATGAAAGGAAAACAAAGAATTAAGAAGAAATGGTAAATTAAGGAGGATGAATAATATTAGTCAAATAAGGACCAAATAATCATTTCTCCATATTACTCACCTTTACTTGGATATATTTGCTACAACATATCTTCACCAAAAAGCTTGCACACACACAGACAAGCACACCAATCTTACACGTACACACACAGTATGACAGAAACTGCAGGTTTTTCAGTGAAGTGTGCATGTGTGTTTGTAGCCAAGTATGTTAGCAAGCAGCCAAATCCGCCTCTTTATTCTCACTTTGTTATTCCCTGTTATCAGACAAATCTCTACTGAAACGCCTCCATATGATCTGTGAGTGTGTGTTTGTGTGTGAATATAATTAAAAATGTCTTTTCTGAGCCCTTTTCTTAAAGAGAATCACTCATACAAGCATTGTTCATACATTTTTTACTCTTTTTTTTTGTTGATGCTGCTTTACTTTGACTGCAGAGGGGCTCTGGTGTGATGAGGAACAAGAAAGGGATGTTTAAGGAGGCGAATAATCAGTTCCTACTTACAACCAGTTCCAAACTGACTAATCCTGAGAAGCCATTACACTGAAAACGATCAATTTGACATAATTATGCCTGTGTGCTGCAATCACTGATGTAACTTTGGAATGCATGCTCTCAGTGTTTGTTGTTACACTTAAGCTTAAGGATGCCAGGATGCTAAATCAAAAAATTAATTTTAACAATTAATGGTGCAGCATTTTATCAGAATAAGTTTGCATTAAGAGCATTTATAAGGTAACAAAGGCAGATTTAGCAGATTTTATTCAGTTCTTGAGAAGGACATTATATGAAATGATCTTTTTTATATGATGTTATCTCCAGGGTCAGTAGCACTTTGTGGTCAATATTAGCTGTGAAATGATGAATTTGTGTTGGTATTTTTTAAATGATATCTAAAAGTTTTAATTTAAAGGTTTAATGTTGTCTGTAAGTACTAAAAAAACTGTATTCTTTTCAATAAAGTTAGATTAGCAGCTCTCGACCCAGGATCCATACATGTTTCACTGGGGATCAGTAAAGATAATCCAAATTAATTGCAGCATATGTCAAATATTTCTCATAAAACTCACACATACAGCACATTATCAAATACTGGTCAACCTCAAAAAGAAGATAATGCACTGCACATTGTCCTATTTAAACCCTGGCAGTTTCACATACAGCTACATATGCAGAGCGTAAATGAAATGCAAGCTGTTGCTTGGCTGTTGGAATCAGTTTTATTACAGAGGAGTGAAGCATGTTTGTTTCTTTGGATATGCATTTTGAGAGGACTAAAGAAAACAACCAAGACTGTTTCCAGTCCACTGAACACAGCTACACTCCATTCTGCTGTAGCACTGGCATACTCATCTCTGCAAAGGCACAGAAATCCAGTGATAGCATCTCAGAAGTGCCAGATTTTTCAAGCAGCTGTGACCTTAGCTCCACATTTTGTGGTATTCTGTTACGTTTTTTATAGGATTTAATAATGGCTCCAACTGTGTCTCTTTAGATTAACATTACAGGCTGAGGTGGCATGATGAGTGATACATGAAAAAAGACTAACACCTCCATGCAATTAAGTTTATGTGACAGTAATTGGTCTTGTTTGTGTTATCACACTTCTAAGTGTGTCCCACTCCACGTGACAAACTGTGCACAGGAAGAGGGGAAGGACATTGATATAAATAAATCTAAAAGGCCAGTAATGCTTCAAAGGAAAGTCCCAGTTGCCTGACCAATCAAACATCCTGCGGAGCATTTAAAGGTCTACCGAGGCTATGAGTCCCAAGTGAACCAAAGATATGGCTCTGGTAATCAAAGACAAGAGATTAATGCCTTGCTAACCAAATGCTACTACCTGCAACTGTTCCTTATGCTGTGCTTTGTGCTTTAATGCCGCTTACTAAGTGCTCATCAGCAGCCAAGGCAGAAATGTGAAAAATACACCATTTTGATGTTGCAGCAGATCTATGATCAAGCTGAACTATGGAATAGTACACAAGCCTGATGGTTATCAACAAAAATGACTTTATCGTGAACAGTCTAAGTGTACAGACTGTGAGGATCCTTGAGGTTCACACAAGTGGAGAAATAATTTATTAACTAAAGATCAACCACTGTAAAAGAAGTCTCCCTTCATAAGCTGATTAGGCCTCAGTCTTTTGGGTGAGAGGGTGCATCAGGATACAGGTGAGCTTATTATTTCAACTTTCATTATTTTGAAATACACACTGAAAAACCTTTTTCAAGTGTTCTAAAGAGTGAACAACTTATGGCCAACAAATGTTAGCTGGTTATTCTTAAGTTAGTTGTTCAATGCAATTTTGGATGAGCTGTCTGTCAATAAGGCAGCATATATCATATTTTTTTTCTATTTTGTTAAACAATGGTATTCCTTTTTTCAACTGAGAGAAAATCATGATCCCAACTCCAATGAAAGAAAATGTGATTCTCAATTTGTCGAGTACTGTATAACCTAACTATTAGGACATATTACACCTAAACCCTCTCCCTTCCCCAAAATACTCACTGATGAATTAAGTTTGCAGTGAAAAATCCCAAAGCTGATTGCCCACTTACTTAATTACTTAAAATATAGACTAAATGACATAAATGAGGCTTTGCAGGGTCACTGTTAATGTACAGGTGTCACAATTGAGCAGCTGTGATACCAGTTGTGTCTCTCCTTGAGGGTTCCTAAGGCAATCAGCTCATTAAAAGGGGTCCCTTACTCACAAAGAGTTGATTGAGCGTTGCTGATAAAGATTTGATCTAAAAAAGTATAGGAATAAAATTGCAAAATGGTGGATGTCAGCAGGATACAAGTGGTATGTTTTGAGACTAATTGCTCTATTTAAGGCTGGCAGCGGCTGGTTGCTACTCTCTGCTTGATGTTTTCGAAACTGTTGTTTGCAAGAAGTCAAATAAGAGAAATCAATCAGTCAATCAGTGTTGACCTGTGCTACATCACTGCTTCAGCTCTGATGGCCCCACGAACAACAGACTGTTTTTCACTTGCAGCTCCACTGATTCAGAGCTGTTAAAAGTGCTCTTGTTACTGCCTGATGGTTATGGTTCACTCAATGAAGCCTCCCACTATTTCTTTGTGCTACTGGTGGTGCAAGAGCTATCTACTGTCAGTCTGAAAGAAACTTTAAGACTCACACTCTTTATATAACACATCTCCCCCCTGAATTAGCAGCTTGATATTTAAATTGTCAGCATCCTCTTAAATTGGTAGCTGTTGTGGAGACTTAAGGAAGGCAAAGAGCCCATCTTACCCTCAGTCGCTCTGTGAAACTCCTCACTTAGTGTGTTGGTGACATCATTCCAGAAGGTGTAGAGGATATCAGGCTGACCATCCTGTCATCAAAAGGACAGAGAGAGAGAGACACTGATTGTCTGATATACTGTGCATGTCATTAGTTGGCAGGCTGACGGAAGACATCTTTGTTTTCAGGGTGATGGCTGCACTCCAAACAAAGAAATGACTATTTATTATTTGAATAAAATGCTTTTGCTAAATAAGTTACACACCTTCAGCTCTGTAAGAGGGAAAAGAAGAATATAGCTCCTTTGTGCACAACTAAAATTCATGTGCAATTCAAGTACAAAAAACATTATGTCACTGACATTAACTGCAATCACAATATTTAATAAAAGATATTACAATAGCGACTGTAAATCACAATGATCACATATCACATTTTATCAATCCTTCCTCTACTGAGGAAGTCAGTGCAGACATTCTTCATCATGTTGCATGAATACTGTACAGAGCAGTCTCAAAGCCTGTGAAAAACTGCTCTGTGTTACTCGTAATGAAGAAAAAGAACAGCACGTGCTGTCACACAGGCAAAGGCAACAACACACACTTACAGCTCAACACATGAAGCCTGAGAAAGGAAAGTGTTTCAGTTTTCTAATGGGATTGGACATGTGAGTCTGTATATTCTCTTATCCTCCATTAGAGAAGCCTGCTGCAGGTCTGCTGTCCAGCTGTCTGACCTCTCCTCCTCACATCCATTACATCTTCACTTTCTGCACCCTCACTGTTACCTCTGGCTCACAGTTGTTTGTTTTTAATGGACCAACTGTATGTATGTAGAATAGAAAAAAACAGAAACATGGGGCTTTTGCTTCTTGCATTTAACAGTACTTTAAGAATCTGTTTGTAAAGGGACTAGGTTTCAGAGTTGTTGTGTTTGTTTATAACCAGCTCGTGAAGCAGTATGCTTATTAGAAAAGATAATCATGTGCATAAAAATGCTGGCTGCCTCTGTGAATAGATATGGTCTAATATGCTGAAAATTTGATAGGTTCAATTTGATTGTTCTGATTGTTCTTTTATGATTTTTTAAATAACAGATTTGATTTTAGGACAAATCCAAAATATCTAAAGTTAGACATTGAATTGAGCGTCTCTCCTTTGACAAAAACAGCAGGTTGGAGTGCTTCAGTGGGTTTCTCGCCGTATGAAACGAGTGGGTGGTGAGATAATTGTTATCGCACGAAGAAACCATGATTGAGGGGAGAATAAAACAAGAGATCAAAGGATTCAGAGAAGAACATCCCTAACCTGTAAAAGAATGCAGAAAAAAGCCCTGGGGACGGGTGTAACAGTTAGTTCTGAATGTAACAGTTTACACTCTGCTGCACTGATGATATTGGGCAAAACAAAATTTTAGTTTCCTCAGAATGAGTTTCAGCTCATTTGTCACAATCCACATATCAGGTGTTTAAATGTCTCTCTTTATCTCCTTGTCCTCTTTCCAATTGAATTTGTTTTAATGCATCTCCTCTACATGAAGATGTAACGGTTTACAGAGGAGAGGTTTTTCTGTGGACACATGGCAGTCTCATTTATGACAGTGAGGACTGATAGTGCAGCTGTGCTGCCGAGGAGCCTTGCATTTAGACATGTCATTAGGTCTCCAACTCACACCTCCATCTCTGGGTAATTGGTGAGAGCTTTGTTTCCATAGTAACAGTCTCCCGCTCTGATTTGTACAATCTAGGTTTCTGTAGAGGTAATGTGTTAATGGCTTCCATGATAACTATTGATACTACAACCACTACTCAAGATTTTTCCTTTCTTTCCGTCTTGCTTGTTTTTTGCTTTGTTCTGAATAGAACTGTCTCCTCATTCAAAATAACAGAATTACTCTTCACAACCTTTGGAACTTATTTTGTAATCTTGGCATGTTTCCCCACGAATGGTTCTACATTGCATTTAGAGAGCAAGGATAGCATCAGTTAAATCAATTGATATTAAAACCTTAATTTGTTGAGTGATAAGTAAATGATCAATGATAAAACAGTTGTCCTTCACAGAAGTTACTACTACTACCCTGAAACCAGAGCAGTGTTAAGAACCCACCTTGATGATCTCATCGATGAAGCACACATGAGTGACAGGGTCTCTCTTTTTCATCAGGACTTTCTGCAGATGTTGTACCTGAGAAATATGCAACACAGAGAACTTCATTTCATATTCATTCATACATTATTCAACAGTCCTACTGGATGCCTCAGTTTTTGTCTTTAGTGTGTAATTCAACACTCTGACTGTAGAGTCAGTTAGTGGTCTGAAGTGGCTGACGTACCTGTCTGCATGCAGCACATATCTGGTCCATCAGTTTCTCCAGGTTGGTCCACAGAGCGGCACGGAAAGCAGCAGTGTTGCCTGGTGTCGGCAGCACTGCTCTACCTGGTGCACCTGTTGGGACCAGTTAACATGTTTGATCAGAAAACAACAAAACGGTTGTGTTTCACAGGAGGCGTATCCACAACAAACCAATGACAGAGTAAAAAATTGGGATTTTGGAACTATTGGTGCTCCAGTGGGAGCAGCAGGACAATGTTTGTGAGATTGAGTCAAGATAAACTCCAGTGTGTGTCCATCGCTCAGAGGAAACATGTAGCTCAGTGCAACAGTGTGGCTCACTGATGTGTTTTTACAGCAACTGGACATTAATTAAGCTTAATGGCACAAACTAAAAAGACTTTCCAGTCTTTGGATACACATGCAAAATAACTGTCAGTAGATAGTTCACTGCTGGTTTGGGTCTTTTTATGGTCTGATGATAATAAGAAAAACACAAGAAATATCCAGAGTTACAGTTTATTAAGACCATGACATATTTTATTTATTAGGCATTATAATTCCTAAAGGCATAATCTGCCAAATTTTTCCCCAAAAAACAATGACTCATAAAAAAGTTATCCCTCTCAATCAACATGTGATCCATTAGAAGTGTGTGCTGATGTCTGTAACTGCAGAGATTGTCCTCTTCACGTATTTCCTTATATTCTTCTCATTTTGCACATACAGTAGAGGAGCGATTGGCAAAGAGAATGAAGCACACACTTTGGCTGAATTCACATAAAAACTTGCACATTCCTGCAGGGTTGTGCAGAGTAGTGGGCGTGTTTATTTGTGCTTTAGATTGTAAACCCTGAGAAACAATCTAAAAATTAACCTTTTAATTCTCTGATTCACTGCTCCCTCTCTCTATTCTGACTCGCTCCACCATGGCTGCTCTCTCAGTCTGGTTAAGCCAGGGAGAGAAAGGGGCGAGTCTGAATGTGGTGTTGGCAAACAGTAACAGGTTTTGCTGTTGCATATTATGCCTTTACAAAAAAAATTGGAATGGCAAGGGAAGAATTCCCAGCCTTAATCAGGGCTGCTTTTCTGAAAGTACTGTGTGCATTTATTAGAATAATGATGTGATCACTACATCAAAGCCATGAAAAATAACACATGCCCTCCAGTCGGAACTGACTACTCTCTGTGGCCGTGGTATAATAATCTATTTTGGATCAAGCTAACTCATAAACTAGGTCAAATCATAAAACGTCATTGTCTTTCATCTTTTTAAAATGAGGACAATGAATTCCAAGTCTCGATTGTCTCTGTGTGTATTTCAGCAAGATGTCCTTATAGAATACATCCTTTGGCATTACCTCTGGGGTTGGCCGGCTGTGTCAAGCCTTTAATGTCCAAAGCACTTGTGATGTTGTCCTGTATAGTGGTTCTGTAGCCACCCACTACAGAGCTGATGGTCTCTCTTAGACTGCCAAGGTTGTAGAAGACCTGCAGGGCTGTGCCGACCTGGGTGGGATTCTGACCAACAAAAGCAGTGAGGAAAACAGAGAGAGAGAGAGAGCGAAAGACAGACAGACAGACAGACAGATAGAGAGAGAGAGAGAGAGAGAGAGAGAGAGAGAGAGAGAGAGAAAGAGAGAGAGGGGTGAAGTTGGCAGTCATCCATGGTGCAAAACAATGAAATCAACTTAATGGGTCTGGTTGTGTCACACACAAACACACTCAGTGAGCCAGCGAGTACAGAGGTGACAGCAGCAGCTAAAAATACATCTTACATTTATTTAATGAGAAAGAGATGTGAAAATGTAACAAGGCAAAGTCAAGACAAGATATGAAAAACTGAAGAAAAAGGAGCATAAAGGGGAGGGGAGAAGTGGAGAGAATTAGAGAAGAGGAGGAGAGAGGAGAAGAGATGAAATAAGTCAAGAGGAGAGAGGAGAGGAGAAGAGAAGAGAAGAGAAGAGAAGAGAAGAGAAGAGAAGAGAAGAGAAGAGAAGAGAAGAGAAGAGAAGAGGACGAGAAGAGGACGAGTAGAAAAGAGGCAAGGAAGGGGTAGAAAAACAAAGGACTAAGAAGCAAAGCAGAAGAGACGAAGAGGTCAAATGCATAGATAATTCTTCTGCACTCTGCTCTGACTTTGTATGTTTCGGTACACTACATATGCCTCAAAGCATTTTCCAAATGAGGGCAAACTCTTCCTTGTAATTGCACAGATTGAAAGTTTTTCTACCAAATCTCATACACTGCAGCATGAAACTGGGCTATCAGAGGAACTCAATCTTAAAACAACACTCCATCTGTGATGCCTGTGTTATGGTCATGACTGTTGCTAAATGAAGCTCAAAAAAAAAAGATCTAATTAAATGCATTAATTGGAGATAAATTTTAATCGGTAAATGGATGCTTTGTGAACAGTGACATTAACAACTATTATGATCCTATTCTTCCTCTTGTGCATTTAATGATAACAGTCATAAACATCTTGTTCGTGTTTATGACAAGTGTCATATCATGGTTAAGACAGTGTCATGTCAGTCTAACACAGAGCCTTTTAAATAAAGTGTTGCTAAGGACTGTTTTCTGCAGAACAATCCAATGCCACAACAATCCCACTAATAATTAACAAGTGTTTAACATCCCCTGACAACCCGCAACAACATTATTCAACTAGCAATATTGTCTACATCAGGCAAAAGAACTATTTAAATACTATGACCTTTAAAAATAAATTTAATAGTAGGGTTTTTCTTTTCTTTTTGAAATTGATATAAATGCTTTTTAATACTTCAAAATTCTTTGTGACTGATTTCTAAACTGAAATAGCATGTTGGTGTTTGGAAAAAGTCCAATATCTGCCTAACTACACCACAAAATCACATTTAGACTGGATCAATAGGCAGGAAAAAGAAAAGTTCAATTTAGTTTCCAATACCAACTTTATAAAGCTCCTCATTTTTAAAGGAGCTTGGAGTGGCAGTGGGTCACCTGTCCCCACAAAACTGCAAAGAGTTACTGATTGGTGCATTATGTGGCCACTTGGGCATAATTGATTACATATTTTTGAAAAAATAAAGGAAGAGTTTCTCCACGTGGGTCAGTTGAGCTCCCACTCAACAGATGGGCTACAGGGTCTCTGCTGGCACAATAACAGCACTAAGGTGAAACTGGCTCCCACACAGCCCAGGCAGCATGTCAAACTTCTTACATAACATTCACAATAAACAACTCCCAAGGCTGATATAAGAAGATGACACTTTGTTTGTATACAGTGCATATGTGTGTGTCTGTTTGTGTATTTCGCAGAGCCCCATTATGTCCACGCACATGACAAAGTCACAGAAGTTGTTGGCCAAGGCTGCTCCAGCAGTACTCAGGATAAAAATACTTTAACTGAGGGTGGAATACACAGGAGAGAGAGGAGTGTGTCTGATTCTGTGTTAGAGGGAAAAAAGAGAGAGAGAAAAGAGGGAGGCAGAGAGAGAGAGAGAGAGAGAAAGAGAGAGAGAGAGAGGCTATGTGGCTAATTTTAGAAAAAAGCTTATTGTTTTTATGGAGGAGTACAAACCAGTAGCTTAGACTTAGAAAGAGAAATGTTAACAACATCCCATAATTTAACATTTCCACAAGTTCTGACACACCTCTATAACCTCTCTTTGCCTTCACACAAACTTAAGCAAAATAAAAGAAAAAGCACAATTCCACCTGCTTGCTTTTTCTCATTCAGTTTTGGGTTACTGTTAACTAACTCAACACCTGCTGCACAGATGTCTGACAGACCGTACAGTATCTTACAATCATCCTTAGTTACATGTTTCTGCTACAGGAGACACAAAGGATCAGTGGAAATTCACACCACCAAGTACATGCTTTGATCTTAACAACCAAAATATTAGAAAGCATTCAAATAATGTTAAATTTCCAGACTGCCAAAGTTGGCTTGATAAAGTTGCATTTGACTGACATGTTTGCGCAATAAGTATGAAAGTCTGTAGCTGCCAAAAATTAATCAAATTGAAATGTTCCATTTGTGTTTGCATGATGTATACCAAAATAAAGACTACATGTAATTAATCCAGTATATGTTAGCATTTCATGTTTAAAGGCAACTTTACTGCAAATATCTTAAATTATTTCTATCAAACAATTTTTTAGTGAAATTCAAAGCTGTCATAATGATAATGCAACTGAATGTAATAAAATAATGTTAGAATCAAAGCCAACCGCTAACAAACAGACCATTAAAAAAGTCATTAAACAATATTTTCATTTCCTAAAGCTTAAAATTCCTAATCCAAATGCAAACACTCACTCTGCAATTTCCTTTTCAAGTTAGATTTATTCAAACTTAAATAAGTCCCTCTCAGAGGTTTCCAGTTTACAGCAATAAAGTGGCTGGTGACCATTCTGTCATCTTTAGTATTGTTCTTTGCTTGGTCAGCGTTAGGTTAAACGCTGGTCCTCCTGAAATCTTTTATACTCTCTCCTCTGTTTTTTTGTACCACACAGATTTCCAACATATTGCGTCCCAGAAACTGACCCAGTCTGTTTTTCAAATCAAAACACTTCCAACCTGCATCTATTTTACCACATTATGATCAACACAATTACACTTACAAACAAAATATAAAAGGAGGATAACTGTTCACAGTGATGAATATATCTAAAGGAAATTCAAGTAAATCCAGTAAGGAACCGACTGTGAAAGCTGTCACATTGTTACACAAATCTTACTGAAAACCAGTGTTTTTCTAATTCTGTTATATTTGTCACTTTTAAATGTCACAAAAAAGAAACCACATGAGGTAAAAGTCTAATCAGCCCTGTTAAGGTAAATACCAAGTCTTCTAAATGTCAGAGGAAGACAAAAAAACACTCATTGCAGAAATATTTTTAGCATAATGGGACTAAGAACTGCATTTCATTATAATGCATTATATGTTGTCAAATGACAAATGAATCATGAATGAAAAGTGTCCCTCTTGTACTCCCATTTTGAATTTCAAAGGGATTTTACAAACGACCATGTTGGGTGAAAGAAAAAAATCTTTTCATTCAATAAAATTGATTCTTATTCCCTACGGTTTAAAATGGATTAACAAATGTTGAAAAAAAATGATTTTCTGAATGTTAATTCATAAGAATAAAGGCATGACTAACTGTAAAGGAAGTGCAGCTCCAGGACAGTCTACAGCCTGCAGACACAAGTGCCATTTAATTATTACTATTTTTATGCCCAAAAAAGGAAGAAGGAAGAAGTGTCAGTGTTTTTCTGTTTCAACGACTTAATCATAACATAAGCGAA
>JAPZDY010000015.1:0-18903 GCA_029783645.1 Ctenochaetus hawaiiensis | reverse complement strand
GCCTACATCTGTCAACATGTACCACACTTAATGTCTTTGTATAGTTAAAATAAAGTTTAATATATCTTCTCAAGACAGAAAATAAGCAATGGGAGGTATAATCCTCAACAACTGATAAAGTATTGAAAATAACACGTGCAATGACTGCACATGATTTTCATGTTTATACCGAGTACCATGTGTTAGGTATTGTTTCCCAAGGTGCTTAAACAGAGCCTTTGAAGTGACAGCATCTTTTTTATCCTTTAAGACATATTAAAGCAGTAGAAGCTGTAGCCCGAAAACAGCTTAACTCAGCTAGTACCAACTTTGAATCCTGGTGAGATTGCCATGTCAGTGGTCGTTTTAAAAATATATTTGGCTGAAATTTTACCCATAGATTTTCCTTAATCAAACAAGTTGTTTTCAGAAGTGTTCAATTAAAAGCAGACAAAAGGGCACAAACACTTGTGTGAAACATGTGTGTTCCGTATCAGCAGTTCTTTCATCATAAATATTACAGTACTTTTTTTTTTGTAATTGTAATTGTAATGTGAAACAATTTTCACAATATATTTTTTTGAGAAATATAAACCATTTTTGCAGACAAGTTCCTACATTTAACAAAAGGGGTCTCAAATCTTAAATATTAAATGTTTTCTAAACACAAGCAGCCTTTTAAGAACACACTGTCTAAATAGAAAAAGTCTGGAGTATGTCAAATACTTTTTCTAAAACTGAAATATAGAAACTATAAATAGAAACTCTTTCTATCTAAGAATAAGTCAACATGACCTTCAGTGCAATATTTTGGTTCTTTGTAGTCCTCACTATTTATGCTGTAAATCTTTTTCTATTTAAAATCTTAAGACAATCTCATTTAGGTCTTAAATAAGAACTAAACAAGATAGTGGGTGGTCAGCTGCTGTGACAGGCAGCAGGTAATTTCATACAATGAGACATTTTGCAGAGAACCAGTTCAAAGTTTTCAGCACTCATTTGCTGAACTACACATGACAAGAACCATCAAAGACAAGAGGCAAGGCATCAAAAACTGATTAAGCACTCTTGGCACATGTACAACCACGACCACAAGCTCAAATACTCAAACGGACAGGCTTCCAATTGGCACTTGAAGAGCAAGCTTTTTGTTTGGGAATTCTAAATGAGTTTAAAGTAAGTGTGAAATATGTAATGCAAAACAGTGACTTGGGGAATACACATTTCTTTGATACCTTTTTTACAAATATCTGCTACCCTTTCCCTTTGCAGGATAAAGAATGGAATATGTCTGAGGAAGAAAGCAAAGGAAGGTGGTGATAATGAAGACAAAGGAATATGACTTTATTCTTCATTCAATTCCTTTTTTGCTGTATGTAAAGGATAAAGAAGGAGAAAGAAGGCTGTGAAGTCCAAAGAGTCGAGGGATCAGTCTCTTTTGAGTGATCTCCAAGGACTAATGACCTATATCTTTGTCCCTCGGATTACAGGGCAGTGAAAGGTTTAACTGGCTCCAGAGGAACAACTACACAAGCTTTCTTTCTACTTTTACTGGAACCTTTCCTTCATTCTCTAATCTTTGCGTTCTCCCTTCACTATTCTCCGGAATTTGAAAAGACAAACCTGAAGTGGTCTGACAGAAGGTGCTATGGACCATAATGGAATCTTGACCATCTCCAGAGAGATATAGAGATGAGTGTGAAAGACATACAATATTTTAAAAGTGGAGCGTAGTGGAGAGAGGAGGATTGTTCTGTCACTGGCATCATTTTCAGGCGGGGATGAGATTGGAGGCAATGGTCCAAGAACAACGGACAATGAAGAGATAGAACTATGTATGAAAGAAAGCATTGATCTTAGTGCACCGCACTAATGTTGCAAACACATGCCCCCCAATGAGGGGCGGGTTGTGTTGCTTTCTGCGTTTCACAAACAGACTATTGCCTTTGCCTGACAAGAGCCATTATCACACAAGCCAAAGGTTGCAGAAGACTTTTCTTTTATCTTTAAATTTTAAAACATTGACAGACAGAATGCTGCATAACAACAGGATAAATTAAAGATTGGTCTTGTCAAGTTAGAATATGGTGGGATGGTTTGACATGCTCCAATAGATGTTCCTTGCAACTTTTATTGCTGTTGAGTTGGAGAGGACACTGCTGGAAGGGGGTGGTGAGTTAAAGCACAATATTAGGCACTTTCTTTTTAAGTCCGAACCATAGAGGAACCAAGGTGCATAAATCACAAGTTCTAGTACTTGGAATACAGGTCTCTAAAATGGTTTGTATGCTGGACATATTATTCTAACTTCTGCACACCTGGTCAGATTCTGTTAGGGTACTGAACATCTGATGATGTTTAACTGCTCTTTGTTTAAAGCACACCTTAATTACATTTTGATATCGCCCACCTATCTCATCTGGTGACATATGGTGTAGGATTTTTGATTTGTACAATTTTGTTTCTTTTTGGGTATATCCTTCATCTTACCTGCATGTATGTGCATTACAGTTAATCAGTGCCATCTGAGGACCCTTCGCTCTGGGTGAAATGTTATCAACCATAACCTGTGAACTATAAAGCAGCACATATACCAGTATTTGCCAGTTTCAAAATATATTTTGCCAGGTAATGGCAGTTTTATTCTCCTCTATTTTGGATGTTTCAAAGAAAAATATTCCCATAAAAAAACTAGGTGTGAACTTCTCCAAGAACTCTTAATTTAAAATAGTTCTATTCATAATATCCCTAAAAAGCAGCATTTGTGTTTTCATACAAACTGACAAAAAGCTTTTTTCTTTAAAACCCCCAAGTACAATTTTCAACTTTGTCCACAAACTGTTTTTTTTTTAAATCCTATTGATATAATCCTATTGGCAATCAAAATCTTACTGACAAGCAGGAATTGTTTCAGCCTCACTTGCCACAGGCAAAATTATAACTAATCTGTATAGCAAACAGGCTGGGCAGTTGTTCAGCAGATCTTTTATTCTGCCTATCTGACATAATTGAGTGCATTTCAACATACCTTTATAAATTACTTTTCTGTGATAGTAATATATGAGATCTAAGTCTGAGGGGATTTATTTACTGTTTTAGAAAATTAACTTAACTTTGTGGCAATCTCAAAAGCAGTAAATGCCACATTATTAAAAAAATATAAATATTATATAAAACAAGTACCAGCTGCAAGCCAACTCATCTGGTGACAGTTTGACATATCTCTAAATGAAAAAAATATTTCTGTTGGAATTTGATATGCCGTTAAAATGTATTCATTCATTAATTAGAATTTTTTGTTTAACTGCTCTCAAGGCCATTTCCTCCCCCAAGGATAATGCACACATTTCCAGTGCTGATCTCTGCAGCCACCATGAGCAACATGACGGTGCTTGACACTACTGATCCCTATGACCTTGACATGACCTCCTCAGAGGGCATTTACCCAATCAGCTTCCAGGTAATTATATGTGTATTATATACAATTATATCCACAGTGATCATCTTGGGTATTCAGTGTTTTAAGGAAACTGGTAACCGTTTGGCTGATTCATGTGTTGCAATTTTAGATTTTGAATACTAAAACACATTTTATACTCAAAAGAATTTCCTGTTTGTATGGAGTGCAAATCAAGTCTTCTGTAGTATTCTTATGCATTACTATAAAGCCAAAATAATATGGAATTTCATATTATATGCCACCATGTTTTTTTCCATTGGTAGGTTTCTCTGACAGGCTTCCTGCTTTTGGAGATAGTTTTGGGCTTGAGCTCCAACCTCACTGTGCTCGTTCTCTACTGTATGAAACAGAACCTAATAAGCTCTGTTTCAAACATCATCACCATGAACCTGCATGTGGTGGATGTGTTGGTAAGTCAAGAACTCTATTAATTCTTTTTTTGCCAACAGGGATGTAAAATCAAGCAGTTAAAAACTGGCACCTTTAATGAAAAAAAAAGACCTCAGACAGGAGATTCCCCTTAGATCATATAGAACATTTTCATGCTGATTAATTTACAATATATAAGCTGAATATTAGTTGAACTTTATTGGGTTATTTGGATTACTGACATTGAATGCTTTCAGTCTCAGTGCTGATTGCAGCAAAGTTGGCTGAACTAATTTTTGAAGCAGACACTAGGAGAACCTCCTGTATAGCCAAAATCAGTTTATTACATCTTGAATTTCATTTCTGGAGTCCTTGTAGCAGATATTTTGCTCCCGATAATACTGTACTTATTAATGTCAACTATACCAACTATAAAACAAATGCTGCCCATCAGAATTCATACACACATTCACACATAAATGGAAAAGCCATTAGGGCTAGAATATTGCCCAGGACACTACGACAAGTAGAATGTAGGAGTCAGAGATCTAGCCATCCACCTTCTGATAAGTAATCAAACTGCTTGGCCTCCTGAGTCACAGCTGCTACAACTTTTGATTTTTAAAAGGACAAAATATTAGCAATTTTGCAAAATCTCATTGTCATTGTCTTTTTTACTTCAGTAAAAATACGTGTACAGTACATATTTGGCTTGTTGTTCAGTAAATGGAGCCATGCAGCTATTACCATCTCATTCTGTTTACAATTTTGGGTATACATGGGTTTCTGGTTAAATACAAAGTAAGTAGCTCAGTTAATACCCTGGGTGCAGCAGTCATAATAACAGTACATCCTCTGGACTGATATTTTATTATATCCTTTACTATCAACATATGCACTACAGTCAATATAAATCAATATGAAGATTAGATGGAAGAAAATATAATAATGATCATCATTTCTTTCATTTACAGGTGTGTGTGTGCTGCATTCCACTGACAGCTGTAGTGGTGTTACTTCCTTTGGAGACAGAAACAGCCATCATCTGCTGTTTCCATGAGGCCTGCGTCTCCTTTGCAAGTGTAGCTACTGCTGCTAATGTCCTTGCCATCACTGTGGACCGCTATGACATCTCAGTGCGGCCAGCGAACCGCGTGCTTACAATGGGCCGTGCTGTAGCTCTGCTGGGATCGATCTGGGCTCTATCTTTTTTTAGTTTCCTGGTTCCCTTCATGGAAGTGGGCTTCTTTGTAAACTCCGCTTCAGACCTTGTGAACCAGACCGCTGTGGTCACAGTGGCTCAAACAAATGAGTATTACACAGAGCTTGGTTTGTACTATCACCTGCTGGCACAGATCCCCATATTCTTTTTTACAGCTGTGGTAATGTTGGTGACTTACTACAAGATACTTCAGGCACTTAACATTCGCATTGGAACACGCTTTCAGCATAACATACCTAAAAAGAAGCAAAAGAGCAAGAACACTATCTCTTTGGGCACTGCAACACAAGCTGAGTCAACTGACGCTTCACAGAGTAGCACAGGAGTCAGGGCAGGTGGCAGTGCACCTTTGGGCATGCGGGCATCAGTGTCAGTCATTATTGCCCTAAGACGAGCAGTAAAGCGTCATCGAGAGAGACGGGAAAGGCAAAAACGAGTCTTCAGGATGTCTCTTCTCATCATCTCCACGTTCCTACTTTGCTGGACTCCAATAACTGTGCTCAACACGATCATCCTCAGCATTGGACCCAGTGATTTAACAGTTCGCCTCCGCTTGGGCTTCCTGGTAATGGCCTATGGTACCACTATTTTTCATCCACTACTCTATGCCTTCACTCGGCAGAAGTTCCAAAAGGTTTTGAAAAGCAAGATGAAAAAGAGGGTGGTGTCTGTGGTAGAGGCTGACCCAACCCCAAACAATGTGGTCATCCACAACTCATGGATTGACCCAAGGAGAAACAAGAAGGTCACCTTCGAGGACACAGAAGCCAGACAAAAATGTCTATGCTCGCAGGATGTGGAGTAATGGAATTAACCTGAGAGTAAATATTTCAAATGTGTATAGTAAACGGGAAATGGTTATATTTCAGTCATAACAGTGAAGTAATAAACCATGACGGATACATTTAAAAAATTTATGTTTTATAGGGAGCTGAATTTTTTTTTCATTAATGCCATTAAAGGGGTGGAAAGCATTTGAGAAAAAAAAAGGGTGAAATGTAAAATAATATTACAAATGTAAACGGTCTAACAGACAAGTGCTCATTAACGTAGAACAACATAAACCTTCAGGAGCTTACAATACGACTACAATGACCCCAATAGGAAGACAGGTTCCTGAGATCAGAGAAATAAACAGATAAATGGAACGGGGAGGGGTTTCCTTAAAATAAACATTACATGTAAATAGGGAAACTGCCTGGAACAGAATACATAAGTTCAATGATTACATTAACAACTGATAATTGGTGAGTACAAAAAATGTCTCAAAGTAGGTGCCATAGGAACAAGGAGAGGGTAATTTACTGCTTGTTGTCATGGAATGTTGTGGACTGTTGTCAAGGGCAATTCAGTCATAACTCTGTATCTAGACAGCTGTATATGTGGTTCACTGGTCAGTGTAGGAAAAGGCAAATGTCAATGTACAGTCACAGAATACCTTGATATTGTTTGTCACTATTTGTAATAAACAACCAAAGGCACAATATGTGTCAGTATCCCTCTGCTCTCAATCAGAAATTAAATGCAGAAGCAGAATTTCTTTCCTTAACATTCCTCACAGGTCACCTTTGTTATGGTTATGTCTTGTAGTGGAGAAATAAGAAATGGTCTTCAAATCTTTTTTCAAACTAAGCTCACTGTGTTTAGAGAATCTCTTTACCAGAAAATTACATTAATTATTGAAGTATAAAAGGAAAAACTCAGATCACTGCAACAATAGCACACAGTGTTTTAATTGCCAAAACATTTTTCTTGATTTAAATATAAATCTAACAATTCACCAAGGTCTAAAACACCCTTTGTTGTTTTGGGATGAGCTTTTGTGTTGAGGTCCTCTTTGATGTAGACAAATGACAGACAAGAGTATTATAAGAACTTATTTGTAAGAATTTGAATCATGATTTTACATGTACAACGAATAAACATGATTTTTGCAAATTATACTCCACACTTAATAATATGCAATGTCCGCTAGCCAATCACATGCTTTACTATGCCTTAAAATAATAACTTTCTCTCTCCATGCAGGAGATATAAATAACAACATCAGTTTAATGGCTCAAATGTGAACAAAAATGGTTTTACCTTCAGCATAGTCAGCTCAGAACCTTCCAATAAAAAATATTTCGTGTGGTAAATTTGGAAAACCTTTAAACTAATTTTATTTACATTCTTGTAATCAAAGGCTTCCAGGACACCCAACTAAGACGTGTTCCCTGTTACAGCAGAAACAAGTGTTTTATATTGTCGTTTTGACTATATATTAACATGGAACTCTGTGAAGGGGCACTGAATCAAACAAAAGCTTTTTTTGTGAGATCAGGCTTGGGTCAGACATCATCTCATTTAAAGCAGAAACTGTTTGAAATATTTTAATATTGACCATAAACATTGGCAAAACATATTGTACAATCATACATATGGCAAATCTAGCATATTGTTTTTGAGTCATGGTGGCCAAAATAAAAAGTTTGCTAGGGCAAAAGTATGTTCCATCTTTTGAAGACCATTCATATCTGCAAAAAAATTTCATGGCAACCCACTGAATAGTTGTTAATATATTTCAGTTTTGGAAAAAAAATATCCACTGTCAAATAAACATTGCAAAAGCATTGTGACACCTATAAGAGTTTGAACACAGAGGATACTGACCCCTGACACTGACACTGACCATTGAAAAGCTCTCTACAGCCATAGAATCTGTGCTAGCCTGTATTTGTTTGTGTGTTTGTGTGCACACGCAAAAAATGAGTGGTCACAGGCTAGCAACCATAGCCTTCTGAAAACACTTGTCCTTGTGACCCCCCTCTGTCACGCTTAGTGTTTTGTGATAACTTAGGTTAGTGAGGCAGATAAATAGCTGTTGTTGGTGAAGTGCAATGCATCAGTATCACATTTCCTCTGCTGACAGCAGAAGGTCACCCAGTCGTCTGAACCTATCCAGCCATTGTTAGACACAACAATTCCGACCAAGAGACAAGTCTGTAAAGCATGGCGAACCAAAAGGTTACCTTAGGTTGAACTGGCCATCATGGTAACATTATTTCCAAGTTGAGGCAGGATATTAGACAGTAATGTATGGTTAACACAAAGTACTTATCAGATCTTCTCACACTACAAAACATTCATTCTCCCTTCCCTTTCTTTTTTCAACAATTTGTGTAATTTCTAAAACAGACACACTGACTATCGTGCCATTTTATACAGTGACTGTTATTTAAAGTCACAGCATCATTAACGCTCACTGGTAACATGACACAGCAATAAAAGGGGTTTAAGTTGAGATTCTAGTCCTAATACTCCATAAAAGACTGTCCCAATCTGCAGCACAAGTGCAGTGCTTTAAAAAATTTAATTTAACTTAAACTGGTAGGGGAAAAGTTCACTGATTTAAAAAGGCCAATATTTCTGTCCGACACTACGCCACCATTTTCTTTTTATGCAAATTTTATTCATTTTCATGTCTGTCTATTACAGATACACAAACAATGTGTGTAACTGTATGCAACAAGGTACTGCTGCAACAATACCTGCTGAGCTAAGGCATTCCTGCACTTGCAGTGAAGTCAGATGCTGCAAGGTGCACTGCATCATAAAATAAGCTCCAACTGTTACCAAGGAAAGTAGCTCAGAACCCACACTGTCACTAATGCCACTCTGGGCAAATAAGATGACACAGAACGGTACAGTTTCCTTAAACTAACCAATGATTCAGTGCTGGATAGTCAAATACATAATTTTATTTTATTCATGCTTAAAACTGCATTAATAAAGAGGGAATATTATAAAAAATTTTTGCCCCTTTGAAAAGTAAAGCTAGCCTCTACTTTTGGAAAATCTGAAGCTGTGGCATGCAATCTAGCAGATAGCCCAATAAAGTTAGATTTGTTTTGACTTGAAGGAGATTTGATAATGAATTTATCGCCCCCAACCAGAACTTCATAAAACTGTTAGTAAAAGTAAATTACGTCAAGCCCAATACATATGGCAATAATCTTATGGTCATTATCCTTTCTAGTTGTAAACTGAAGGGTCTATCTTAATTAAATCTAACTTGTTAAAAGGAAATAAGCCTGCATTGTTGATTGCACACTAAAATGGAACAACAGTCTTATGCTTTTTATTTAACTCATGTTGGCACAAGGTGGTCCTTACTGAATGCAGTTATTCAAAAAAAATCAAGGATCATTTAACGTTAAACACATAAACTTAATACAATCTTTAAGGACTACTATATTTTATAAGTGCCCAAAAATTTGGCAAATGCCACTACTCTTTAAATAGTTGAAAGTTGAATCCAGAATATTTCTTCATGTTCCTAAACTCAGAAAAACAGTTATACTAGTAAACGAACAAGGAATCAGATAATGAAGGTGAATAAATATAAGAGCACGCAGAAGACTTGTAGAATTACAAGAAAACAAACCTGCCTTACTTTCTATTGGCAAAATATGGCTGCTCTGACGAACGTTTTGTTTAGTTATGTTCAAGTCTTGTTGAGTTCTGGATAGTGTTTAATCCGTCAAGCCATTTCCAGGCATGATGCTAAGCAACCTACAGCAGATACAGCAGGCTTCATAATTCAGTTTGAAGGTCAACAGCCCTGTTGTCACTTATGTTACTTTGAGGGTGCTCTGATCAGGATTTTCAAGGACAATCGGCTATCAGCAATCACTGGAGGAAGAGTAAGTTAATGGAGAACTAATGGTCAAACTGTACTTTGTTTACTCTTCTGTCATCCATAACTTTTAGTTTGTAGTGGCATTATAAAAACAACTCCGGAATGTTGACGACATGAATAATTATATTATTATTAGACATGGGCTGATAACAAAACTTTAAAGTTATCCATTTTTGCAAAAATTCTGAACTTGGATACATTTTGTTGCTCAGTTTCCTTTTTCTCAAACTCTGTACTGAAGTCTTTGAGCCAAAGGGCCACTACTCCACCACTTAGTCACGGTAACATATCTCGTTTCTTTCATCTCTGTCAGTAGTTTGGTAAAATGTTCATCAATGTAAGGTATCTATAACTCCAAAATCTAAGTACCTTTGTCTCTAAACTACACTCAGATTAAATACTTTAGTCCATTTATTTACTCAAAACTTATTGTGTTGTAAGATTAAACTACACTTCACCGTTAAAAATGTTCCACAACGTATTAGTCAGGCCCTGCCAACAAGCCGTTTGTTGACAGAGGTAGATGGACAGGTACAATGGAACATTTCTAAAATCTTCTTTGTAGCATGCATACATACAAATACAGAAAAATCCATTATGTTTTAAAGATTACATTAAAGATTATTTTTCTCTTTAACACATGGTCTGTGGTTCCCTTTTGAATGGCTGAACAACAATAGTCTCAAGGCTCTGTTGAGGTAGGGCATTTTTGCAGCATGTAGAAAACTTGTCTTGCCTGTTTTGCTCCTACAACTCTCCAGCCTAAATAAAGACCACCAATTAAACTACTTAAAATGAATGCTGGCTGATAATGATCAGTGTGCAGTTTTTGGAAAACTATTATTGTTGGAAAACTTAAATTTTGGAAACAAACCAGAAGAGAAATACACAAGTCCTTACTTCATAAAGAGTGTCTGAGATCATTAACTTCACATTGATTTGTTTGGCGTCCGGAGAACAAAGATGTTCACCAAAAGTGGATCAAGAAAATATATAGATATTGAATACCTTTTAACAAAAACATGAATACATACTTTTTAAATTTTAAACTTAGATGACCTGTCTGTGATGATTATATGCAACTGTGCTAGCTTGCAAACGTTAGTACAGATATAATCACATTAATATTCGCAAGTTTTTTTTTTTACATAATTTAATTTCTTTGGTTTTTGCAGGTAAAGTGTGGATGGTATGTTAATTTTATCTAATTTTATTTAACTTGTTAAAATTTTGTTAAAATAAATTTCACTCAATATAAACATGTTTTCAGTAAGTGGGAGACTATAGCAACAGTTCATATCTTATAGAAACAGATGTAAGCTGTGGGTAGGCATCGATAAACATCCTTACCTAGTTCGTTTAGGCTCTGAGCAGCCTTGGTGATTTCCCTGCTTCCCCCCTGTAGTTGACCCTGGAGCCTCTTGCTCAGATACAAGATTCTTATGATCCTTCGCAGCAGGTCACAGGCCACCTGGAGCAGAAAGTGAGGGAGAAAGCAAAGCAATGGTATGGTACATAAATCCAAGGATTAAGAAATTAGTAAGTGTGATGCACTGCTGAAATGTGGCTGCTTGAGGCCATGACACTGTACTTAAATTAATAGGGTCCCTAACTTCTCAAGTCCTTCACTTCTCAACTCACCTATCAGGCTACTTATTTAAGCATTATCTCTCCCTGCTGATTGGAGCATGTACTGCAGCACCTCTCTCCACAGGTTCCTCTCATTTAAGTAGTATATTGTATATCCACTATATATGCATATATACTATAGATCTGCATACACTAATATGCTAGCATATTAGTTTTTACGAATCTTTAGCTGAATGCATTTAAGATAAATCCTAAAATGCTTAACAGTGAAATGCTAAAATGGAGCCATAGCTTAATACTTCTTCATGATGTATTTATTCAAAATACAAAAAGTTAACACATTATCAGCATTATTGTAGTATCAAATAATATTAAATAACATTCTCTCGCATTAAGATGATCATAACTTATTAAAAGTTGTCCTTAGCCCAACCTTCAGAGGCATTTAAAGGAACCGATATACCTTAATCCTTAGGATCCTACTACTAATTCCTATTACAGAACTGGGACTTAAGGAGTGAGAGCTGCAGTTAGACCCTTCTCACTTACAGTCCTACAGAAAATCTTTTTAGAATTTTTATAAACCACACTATTATGGATAAATAAAAAATAATTCTGCATACTTTTTTGCATAATTTCCCAAAAAAGAAGAAGCAGACAAATTCCATCAAAATTTCTAGTTACAACCTTCTGCAAAGCAAACTTGCCAATGTGGTACTTTCAGTTCTTGATTTTTTAGGCCAGGAGAGGAAATATACGATGCTTGTGGTTGCTATGCCAATTCATATGGTAACCATGGAGCTACTCTGACTGCTCAACTTTCAGACAAAACAGAATAAAAAGTAAAAGTAAAAAGAGCATCTTTCACAAAGTACCTTCTGAGGGAGATCATTCACTGTGGGGAGGACATAGTTCAACAAAGATGGAAAGCAACACAATGTCTATGGAGTAGTAACGTATAACCACATAACAATAACACAAAAAAATTTAAAAACCGAAAAGAAAGAACGACTGCGCCTCATAGTTTGAGTATGTGGAAAAAGAACAGGCCCACCGTAATGTTAGGCATCTTAAAGAGGGATGGAGGAGAAGGAACTGAAGTGCAGCTGAGAGCTGACAGTCTGTCAAGTGTCTTTGATACTGTGTATCCATTTATCTGTGTGTGCAGCTGAAGAGAAAGAAACTGAAATAGTGCAAGATTCCTAAAAAACACATTGTTGATAGGCTATAATCATACATATAGGCCTTTATCTGGTCTGGTCTACAAATCTCTACTGGCATTGGCATTAGCTGGCTATGGACACATGGATATTAGAAATAATTTAAATAAATAAAAAATAGAATATCTCATTTACACAGCGTAGTCCTTTGTCACCTCACCCGCAAACACTGCAGGATGGCAACTATAACAGATGTGGCAAGAAGCTGACTGCTCCTCTGAACTTACTGATACTTTGTCTTACATAGGATTTAAAAAGTAACATGCGAAAGTATTTAGGATTAAAACTAGTAGCTGGACAAGACTGTTGGATGACTTTGTGAAAGGCCATTCCTATATATAAAATTATCACACTAACAAAGCTTAGTGGCATTGCAGTAGCTAGTAAGAATCAAACTGAGTTGCCATCTTGTCTTGAATTCCCACTATTCATTATTTGGGTGCGATATAAGTTACATCCAACTCATACAGAAGGTTCCTACCTGGGATATAACTGAGAGGGACCTCTCTTTCTCTCTCTAACACACACACACAAAATCTGACACAAAGCCATTAGCTCAGCGGGAGAGACCTCAGAATCACACTGACCTTTTAACAGCCGCTGTTTTATTAATATTTGATCATGATTTCCTTTGCCTGCGCTAACAGATGAATTGCAGCCTTGTGTTCTTAGTGAGCTGCATGTACATAGACTTGCTTGAATGGTGCACACACAGCAGCTTGGAGCTCTATAAAAAGTGGATCTCTTGCCTACATATAGGCTAATGCTGAACCACTCTCCTACACCGTGTCAATTTCTCAGTGGGTTTTGGTAAGTTTCATTTCAAATGTGAAATATTATTGTTCGGTAAAACTTCAAAACAAAGAACTGTTTTTTCTTATGCCATATGAAAAGGGCCATCAAGAAATTTACAAAGAGCCACGAAAAGTTCATACCATTCTGATTTCAATCAACTTTGGATGTTGTATAAAACAAATGAAACGGAAAGTGATCATTTCTCACTTCTTTTTCACATAAACTCAACTTAAATCAATACACAGAATATATTTGATGTTTTTCCTCATTAACTTTACTGACATCTGGAAATAAATGCTTTTTCCTGAACATAATGAAAGAGCTATGTTTCAAACCAGTTTGGACAGGGGCAACAAAAGAAAGGGAAAAAACTGTGGGATACCCAAAAAACATCTGTTTCAAACAGGTTCATTGATAGCAGGTGACAGTGTCATGATTGGGTGTAAAAGAGGCATCCTCAAAGTGCTCAGTCGTTCACAGGCAATGGATGAGGTGAGGCTCACCACTTTGTGATACGCGACTGTGTAAAGGGTATTATTACATGTGGACGTTTTACCTCACCAAGTGCTTGCTCATGTGGGAATTGCTCTCAGACATTGAATCCCAATAAATTAAATTATTCGAGAGTGGTCTAATCTTACTCTATATGTTAAGTATCCTGAGATAACTTTTGTTGTGATTTGGTACTATAGAAATAAAACTCACTTGACCTGCTCATAAACACTTTCATTATTTTTTAGCTTACATTTTACACAGGTTCTTAGCCTTTTAAAAATCAGGGCTGTAACCCAGTCATAAAGTGTAAGGTGGGTAGTTACCTGTAGTCTGGCAAGCTGAGTGATCCTGGCCACAATCTTGTTGTATGGGTCAACAATTTTCGCTCTTATCCTGGAAAGACATGCATATACTGACTGTACACCGGAGAAAGAATTCTTACAGATCCCACAATCAATGTCCAATAACAGGACAAACAGTCCAGTCAGCAAGTGTATGTGTGGTAATATGTTTCATAGGCTTTTGCTTACAGTTGAATCTTTTAGTTTAATCTTTTGTCTTAATGCGTCTGATGCTGCAATTCAGGTTTACACCAAGATTTCTACAATGTAGGACTTACATAACAAGACAGTGTACTACATGAATCTGAGAATAGGAAATTTGCATTATCTGGACCTATAATAAGTGTCTTTTTCTAATTACTATTAAGTTCAAGTAAATTCTGAGATGTCCACCTGATGTCATGAAGGCAGTTTTATACGCCAAAAGAAAGCAAGTAAATTTGGAAAACAATTACACATTTAACACATGTAACCTGGCTTAAACCAAAGCAAAACATATTTACCTATCAACAGCTGCCTGTAGAGCACTGATCCTTGTCTGCATCATCTGAAGGACCCCTAAAAAAAACAAAAAACAAGTCTTTTCCTTTAAGTGCATTGACACCAATTTCAGGAGTGAGTTTTCTGGCTCACTTTATATGAGTAATGCTGGCTCTCTCTTGTGGTAAAACCTATGAACTGCAGTAGTTCTTGAGGTATATTATGAAAAACAGGTCACTGTTCCTGCTTGGCAATTGTACAAAAATCCCTGAGAGGCAGAGGGAGAAAAAAAATTTCATCAATTTTCAAGGTCTAAATTAAATTTCTATATTTATACCTCATATCTTTGAGACTTAGGAACAAGAGAGCAAAAAGTTGTGCAAGAACCATTTTTCTAAGTTCCATTTTGTTTTTTTTTCTTTGAAAAATGGTAGGAGTAAACAGTTTTGCCAGGTGAAAAGTCTATTTTAACCAAAACACTGATATTTTCCCAAACCCAACCAAGTCGTTTTGATGCCCTAGCCAAACAAACTGCGTCTAAAAACTGAAAAAAAGAGAATACATTTCAGTCTTATAATAATAACAGGGTTCACAAAATTTCCAAAAAGGGGGTGCATCAACTGCCTCTGATGTAGGTAATAAACTGACTATTAATAAGTTTCTTATACAAACCCAAAGTCAATGGCTGCTCAGCAATTAGTTAAATAGCACACAGTTGTAATCACTTTGGAAGCAAACTCTCTGATTTTGGTTTAGTGCATCTCTAAATACACTAACAAGAATACACTACTGAAATGGTCACTGCTTATTCTTCCATCATTGTATTATAAGAATATTTCTCAAATACAGGGAATCACATGATTTTTACATCAGTTGCTTATCTCAACCAAGTTACTAGTGTTTGCATTAGATTTAGGTAGTGCAATGCAAAGAACTGAAACCAGTGGCATTGTGAAATTCAATTAAGTTGTCCTGAGAATGTTTGTCTTAAAGTCATAATGGCAGCCTATGTAAATTTGGCGCATTACCTTCAAGAGACTCTATCCCTGTTGCTTGAGATAGTAGGTCTTCATGTCTGGCCACGACCTGGAAGGAAAAGTATAATTATATATAAATCTGCACCTGTTATGGTTTCCACTGTGTTTAATGTTTCTATTTAATTTCCACTGTGAAATGAACCCAATTATGAGGTATGAAATCAGTCTAAAACCATATGGCATGCAATAGAAAATGGCCAACAGTCATGAGGTATGAATTTTTTGCATTTGATAAAATAACTGTATTTGTGTAAAGACAAGACCTAGCTCTTTTCCCTAAAAAATATATATATATTCTGGAAGTCTGCTGCTTAGCTGTGTTATTAATAGATAAAAGAGAAAAATTAAAGTTGACCCTTTAGCCTGACATCATGTGAGTCAGTGTGGATATGATATACACTGTTTGTACCTGGCTGTGCAACTCTTTGTCCAGCTGACTAATACCCTGTGCCAGCTTCGCCAGCTGCTCAGCAATAACAGCATGGTGAATAGCTTGAGCGGTGTATGTCTTCACATCAAAGTCCTCGGCAAGGAAATCAGCATAGCACTCTGCAAACAAAGCAACATATACTCAAACTAATTAGTATACTCACACTTATTGCAGAACACTTTTCCCTACCTATCAGGTTTGTGGTGTGTTGTAACTAAAACAACACCTGCATATTCCTCTTCTGACTCTTTGATGAACCCCTCCCGCCTTTTTCTCTGATTTTTCTGCTTCTCTTAAACTAAGTCAGTGAGTTAAGCCAGACCTTATTCAATAGACTGGTTGAGAACAGTGAAGGGTCGCACTGTCTGCTATCTGTCTGTCTGCACCTAAATTACCTTAAAGGACTGGTTTTTAGTTTCTGTCACAAGATTAAGCTACAGGTTAAACCAATGATATCAACAGCAGTAACGTTACGAAATGTATTTTAGAGCGTTTCCGCAGAATTTCACATAAATTACGAAAAGAAATAGTTCATTTCAGAAAAGTGCTTTTGTAGTTAGTAGCGAGCTGTGGGGCGAATGCGAAAATTTGACACAGCTGCTTATAATGGGTTTAAAAACAGTCGACGAACACATTAAAATACTGTATGCATTATCACTGCAATTCATTATTGTATTTTTACCATCTTTCAAAAGTGAATTCGTGGAAGCTTCTTTCCTTTCCTCCATGTTGATACTTCCGCATGTGACGTTTACGCTGAGAGACGTCAGCTAGATGTTGAACGATCCTTAAAGGGGCGTTGAATATTTGATCGGCCAAATTTATAAATCATAGAAAAAACTGACGCAACAATGTGCGCGGTTGTCAGCACCTTTAAGCTGAAGTCCACTGAAATCATTGAATTAGTTTTGGCAGTTGTATATCGCAGCTACGCGTCCGAGCCTTCGCCTTACGGGGAGAGCAAGACCTCTGTAAACAAATACAAGAAAACAGGGGAGCTGTGGTTATACTGAGTAAAAATCTCTGGCTATGAGGTAGAACATTCTTCAACCGAATTCAAACGGGAGCAGAAAAAAGTTATGTCTTCACTGTCATCATTGTTAATTAGACGATCCGTGGGTATCAGCCATTGACTGTATAAAACACTAAAACACGTATCAACAGCAGACTTAAATTTATTTATTGATACGTTATGTGGTGGAAAATAATTCCGTGTAATCAAAAATTAAATTCTTTAGTAAATAACTAGAAAATTTAGATTTAATAAAATTCATAATAGGGAAATATGATTCCGAGGTGCCAAATAAATTACACATTATTTATAAATTATCATTTTTAAATTTATTTATTCTTTTAGAACCTAATTAACCCTCAGCTTTTAATTTATTCCTCTTTTCCTGCACAGGAGATATGATACAACAACAAAGTCATTAAGCTTAACTTTTTTTGTTATTATTTCTGGTTGCTTAACTAAGCTGGTTAAACAAAAGTATCTCTATGCATTTCTTTCTCCTTCAATAAAAAAAATACACGAAGAAGTGATAAAAGGATATAGCCCTCAAGAAATGACAAGCCAGCCAGCATGCTAGAATAGCCAACAGTACAGGACAGAACATAAACATCACAACATCCACATGACTATGACATATTTTAGCCATAAGCAAGTTTATTCATCCAAATTTGTATCTATTTTTCTTTCTATCTATCTGTCTTTCTATCTATCTAGTTACACATACACATCAAATTAATACATAAGAATCGTAAGATATAAATACCATCACAAAACAGAGCCCCATAAGTCACAATATCACATGGTGGACATTCTGACTTATTTATACACATATTTTACCATTAATATTCACAATGGCTGTATTTCATGTGTTTGATTTCATTTTCATTTGTATCATTGCTTCTCTATTCTGCATGCTGGTTTTCTATCTTCTGGCTAAGTCTGTTTTCCCTTTGAGTAGTGCCTTCCCTTCTTTTCTACAATCAGTCCAAAATATCTTTGTGAAAGCTCTTTGGTCTTACTACTACAGACAACAAATGATACAAAAAAAAAAGTGAAAAGATTCTGAAAATAAAACATTGACAAAAAATGTTTAAATAAGATACATGTTTTTTTCACAACACTACTTCTACGGGTAACATCAACCCAAACAGGAACAAAATCTTGAGTTGAGACTAATCTGATTCAATATATGTTTTGGGAAATGATACCGCTGTAAATCCCTTATCAGATATTAGACTGATGTTACTAAAGCCTCATGCAACATTACACGAAATACCAACACCAACAACAGCAATGAAAAAAATAATTATAATGATAATTGAGAAAAAAAAGAGCTCTGTAATTGATATTAGTACCGGTTTTGGCAGACATTCAAATTCACTCCATTGATACTCTTAAAAGTCCTACTTGCACTTTGCAAAGAAAAAAAAAAAAAAAAATAGCAGCAGGTAACCAATACAGGCATAAATGATCATTTACAATTAAGTTTACAGAAAACCTACAAAATGCAATCAAACTAAGGTATAACTTGCCCCCTGCTGTTTCAATAGCTGTTTGACTACTAATCATATCAAAGAATATTTTATGTTGTAGGAGCTATAGCTAAATAAACAAGTATCCCTTTGAATGATGTTGAATACTTGTAGAGAAAATCAAATGATAAGTCTAACTTGTGTGGCACAAAGGAAGAAGGATCAGAGGGTTGTTTCTTGTTTCTGCCATCTTTGACTTCACAGGGACTAAAATATGGGTGGAGTTTTTCAGTGAAGTTACAGCCACTGAAGGAGTAGAT
>JAPZDY010000014.1:20888703-20942446 GCA_029783645.1 Ctenochaetus hawaiiensis | reverse complement strand
AAGAAACTGCATGTTCTTATTCAATTTAAAATTAGAAACATAAAACATCTGATGGCTATCAGGTGTGATATTTTGGTCACAAGAGATTTATGTGAAGATGTAAAACTTAGAGATCAGGTGCTTTCACAATCTGTTCATTTGTCAACAGAAATATAAAGAAAAATATTAATTGGAAGAACTTTATGTCATGAAATAAACATGACAGAAGGACAAGTGATAATAAACTAATTACTGTCTTATTGTAAATGTCTGGTGCAAAGATTTGCGTGCATCAGCAGAACCCTGAAAAGACAAACAGTTTCCTCACTACTGAAAAATGCTTTGTATACAGGGTGGCTTTAGCTGATTGGCCTGTTTGTGCTGCTGATGTTCAAAGATGGAGCAAATTTGTTTTTATCCACAATCTAATGAAAATTAGGCAAGAAGCAACAAAACAGCTAAAGCAAACTGTGAAACAACTATGAAACGCAGCAAACTGATAGTTATAAAAAGGTAAGTCATGTGTAATATAAGGTGTGGTGGATGTGGGTTGTATCTTTAACCTTACTATCTATCAGCTGTCGTTTGTGTTGCTAACAGAAGTTCCAGTATTTATATCAGCAGTAAATCATCTAGTTCCTCCTCTGAATGTTTGCTGAAGAAATATCACCATGTTATCCATTAAATGTACCTTTGATAGAGTCAGCCTTTGCAAATTAACAGCATATCTGTTTGTATACAATATTTATGTTTCTTTCTATAAATGGATTGGACATTTGAAAAAAAAAATCAATGATAATCCTAATAATTTAGGCATTTTCCACTAAATCTTGACAAATATAATGTATGTGTGTACAAATGTAAAAACTACGCGTGTGTGTGCTTTGACCTGTATGTGGAGTATAGTCCTGTCGATGGCATGGGCCTGCAGCAGAGTGACAGTACATCCGCCGAATCCTCCACCCGTCATCCGGCTGCCAAACACCCCCTCCACCTCCATGGCAGCAGACACCAACTCATCCAGCTCCCTGCAGCTCACCTCGTACAAGTCCCTGACAAAGAGACATGGAATTATCACACACCTGCCTTATTCTGCTCTAAACAGTGACTCTAGGTTGAACACATATGAAACAGCTGCTTCAAATATACCTCAGAGAGTTGTGGCTCTCCACCATAAGCTTTCCAAACTCTTTGTAGGCTCCTCTCTTCAGGGCTTCAGCAGCTTGAGCTGTTCTTTCAATCTCCTCGATCACATGACGAGCTCTTCGATAGGTTACATCATCCAGTTTGTCCTTTGCCTCTGAAATGATAGAGAAGGTCAGAACTGCACGCACCACTGCACTTTAACAGTGTCAGGCATTAAAGCTTCTGGAATTAAATTGCATTTTGTCTTTACAGTCCAAAGATCTGCTCTCTATGTTAAATATTATGTGTCTTCTTTTCCAAGAAAAAAAATCTAAATCCACAAGGGAGGGACTGTTTCTTTCTCAGTGCCATTCAAACCATTTAATTCAAACTGTGTAAAGTAGTAATCATCACTCTTCTTTCATGGATGTGGTCTGGCTAACAAGCAGAAAGCAGTCTGTGAAGCGGATGAGAGCTGCTGCTTCACAGAGAGATGAATCGCAATGAAAATCACTTTTCTTTCCATTTAATTGTTGAGCAAATTTAAAGTAAGGTTCTAAAAAAAAAATTTTAAAAATTAAAACCGAAGCTACATTTACACTCTGTTGGGAACATAAAGTATAAAAGAGGAGGTAAAACTATTACCTTTCACCTGCTTCATAAAAAAACAAACATGCCATTTGCTAGCTGGTAAAAAAAAGTTAATGAGTGAGCCTCCTCGTGATGACGCTCATTTCTCTGCTGACAAAAACCTGTTAGACTGAGTACGATTAATTTTTTTTTGAGCTATGTTGTTGAAATCTGTGTTAGTTAGCACCTCTCCTTTACCAAAATAAGCCTTCCACTTGACAGGTGTGGAATATAAAGATGCTGATTAAGCAGTGTGTTTGTCGCACAGGTGGACCTTTGGCTGCTCACAATTAAAACATGCAGTTTTGTTCCTGATAAAAAAAGAAAAAAATGTAATGATCACTAAACTATGGACTCAAAATGACTACAGATATGCTTTTCAACCATCATTTGCCTCATGCAGTCCAACATATAGAGCAGATCATGTTGTTGGCTCTGGCAATTGGATCCAATGTTGCACATGTCACTGCAGAGCATCCCATGTATGCTCAGTGGGTGATGTCTGGTTAGCATGCAGGCCATCTGTGTACAGATTCCTACAACATGGGGCCGTGCATTACCATGCTGCAACATGAGGTGGTGGAGGTTGAAAAATGGCAGAAATGCATGTGTTTGTCGTCCATAGCTTATGTCTGCCCTACAATAACCCCCAACCACCACGGGGCAATCTCCCAACAACACTGACACTGGCAAACAGCTCACACTCACAACACCACACAAGCTGACACCTGCCTGTCAGAGTGAAAACTGACTTTTATCCATTAAAAGAACTTCTCTAACAAATCAGACACCATCAGAAATGATAATTTGCCCATTCAGGTTGGTAATGATAACAAACTGCAGAGAAATCAAGACACCCATGAGAGGGGTCACACAAATGAGTTTAACTGCCAGTTTCTGACAGTTTGTGCAGAAATTCTTTGGTTTTGTAAAACAATAACTGCATTAGCTGTCTATGTGGCTGGTCTCAGATGATCTTGTCAGTAAAGAAGCAGGATATGAAGGTCCTGGGATGGGGTGGTCTGCAGTTATGAGGCAGATTGGATTTACTACCTAATTCTTGGATTTAACATTGGAGAGAGCTTATGGTAGTGAAATGAACATTCATGTCAACAGCTCTAGTGGACATTCCCCCAGTCAGCTTAAAAACTGCATGAGCCATCAAAACCTGTGGCATTTAAACTACATATTTTAGAGCTGGGGAAGGAAGGGTGCTAACTGGTATGGATTTTAACAAATTTGTTCTTAAAACTTGATGTATATGAGCCTTTTGTAACCATAAAATCTAAGATCTTTTAATTCAACTGATGAAAAATGAGGGCAAAAAACAAATGTGTTGCCTTAATATTTTTGTTGACCACAGTTTTTAAGTTTGGCAAAACATAATTTAAAGTTAAACCATAAATCTAATGTGTGTTTAAAAAGAAATCTTGTACGTGATGTTCTTTGGTCTAAATTTTTTGTCAGACATATGTTTAAACTTTGGACAGAGTGAGGCCAGCTCTTCTCACTGCTTTCATTCTTTCTGCTTCATTAGGCTAACCACATCCTGACTGCATCTCTGTGCTTAACACACAGACAGACTGACATTGATTTACTCATCTAACTCTAAGAAAAGCAAATTCAAATACTAAAGAAATATGTTTAACATCCTTAGAGACCCAAGAAAAGAAAAAAAAGATAGAATTAACAGAGTGGAGGAGGATATGATGTCAAAGGAATCAGGACAGCAAGTTTTCCAAGGACAGAGCAGGATGGGGGATAATAAAATAAAACTCACTCTCAAGGTCCTTCATTGTTGCATCTCTGAGACTGTCTTTTCCCAAGATGGAGGCAGCCTCCTCACACTGCTGCCGTCTCATGGGGTATTCACTGCCCGTCAGAGAATGTTTAACATTGGAGTTGGTGATGAGAATAACCAGACTGGGATCTGCCAGAGGGACAGGGGTGGCCTCTAGGGACCTGAGTCACACCAAAAACAAAAAAGGGTAAGTTATTCAATCTGGTGGATGTAAATATACAGAATTACCAATGTGTTTTAAAATGCCGAAAAATGCCAAAAGTAACAGAGAAGAGATAAATCAGTCATCTCAGTGTTAGCAAACACTCTTGGCTTAATATCTAATCACAGTTGATGTTTACACTACCTGCAGTCAATGAGCAAAGCGTGGCCCTCCCTGCCGAGAACAGACACAAACTGATCCATAATGCCACAGGGAACACCAGCATGAGTGTGTTCCGCCTGCTGACAGGCTACTGCTTTCGATACCTTGTCTCCATCATCTGTGGAAAAAAGATGTCAGTGGATACTTAAAATCCCTGGTGATAATTAATGATGAATATGAATTCACTGCATTTATATATTACTCTAGTCTCAGTGACCACTCAGAGCACTTTACACCACAAGGCAGCAATTACCTATTCACACACGTTCATTTAGAGTGCAAGGGGCAAGGGGCAGAGACAGGGTGCTACCTGCTCATCCGAAGTATGAACATTCACATGCACACTCATACACTAATGTGAGAGCCACGGGAGCAATATGTGATTCAGTATCTTGCTCAGAGTAAAGAGGTCACTATATAATCAAATACTCCCAAAACTACAATCTCACTGACATTGCAGGTTTCAGATAAGACCGAGTCAAACGTCTGCAGCTTTTTTAACGCAGCCTATTAGCCAATATGATGAGAAGGTTAGGAATATATTGCTGCCTGTTGGTTTGGTATGCTTCTGACAGTGTCTCAGAGGTGTTTGTGTGTTTTTCACTGTGACAGAGATTTATTTTAAAGTGCTAGTGTGGGTGTGATTTTTTTTAAGAGAACAAAGAGGGACGTGTGAACTAGGTTTTAAGTCAAACTGATACAACAGTTGTGGTCAGTCAGACTCTGACCTGGCTTGAGTTGCTGCAGGAATGTGTAGAAAGCCACCTCCAGTGAGGCTGAGCTGGACAGACCTCCTCCCAGGGGTACACTGCTGGCAATCACTGCTCTGAAACCTGGGACAGGTGGAGCTAAAGCATACCAGACACAGAGAAAGTACACATTGAATTAATATCCTGTGGTGTCCAAACAAGGTAGGCTAATACAACATTTGTGAGTTTCTGCTTCACATCTGTTTTTATTTACTTTGACAGAACGTAACTGACCTGTAAAATTAAAAATAAAATATATCTTTTTTTTATTTGTGATGTATAATTTTGATTTATCCCAGGAATGTTTTATAACTGTGTACAGTCTTCACTGCTCAGTTTACCCCTGTAATGCTGTATAACACCCTTCACATAGTTTGCCCAGCTGGGTGACCCTGGAGACAGCGGTGATCCGGCACTGGGCAGGCTGAAGTCCACCCTCCGAGGCTCATCAGCATCCTTATTTGCTGTTACCACAGCAACATCCTGGCCAGAGGTTTGACTTCCTACCACCACAGTCACCAGGGGCAGCGCCTGGCTCACACAAACAAATCCAGTGCATTTTGTGAACAATTATATAATTAAGTAATTAATAATTAACTTATTTTCTAGGTGTACTGCATGCATGCCGATTAGCAGAGAGAATCCTTCGGATCTATTGAAGAAGCTTAGATTTATGAGATTAAAAAAATATGTCCTTTAACAAGCAAGGGAACATTGCCAGGTTTTTAAATGACATTTGGGGTAAGCGACAGCTATGCTTCAATTCACTTAAAGCACATTTGAATGCTGTTTGTCACCAAGTGAATAGTCATAATGTTACCATTGGAAGTACAAAACCCTGGTTGTAGTCAGTGTGCTCCCCTATCAGGTTGACTCTTCCGGGTGCACACACCGCCAGCTGGGGAGCTTCATCCCCGAACTCTTGTCCATACAAACGCCGAGCTTCAGCCACAAGCTCGGAGACTGTTGGAAATGAACTAGCCATTGAGCAGTACACCTTTTAAATCACTGACTGAAACACCGGTGATATCACTGAAACATTAGCGCGAAACCTGCCGGATAATCTGGAAAACTTATTAGCTAACAATGCTAAATGGCTGTGACTTGTGCAAAATAGAGTTGTAGATCAAGTTTGTCTGTCTGTATCTGCAGACAGACAGGGACTGAGCGACACGTCTACTTAGTGGTACATCCTCAAATCAGTTACGGGCACCGAAACTAACACTTCTTCTTCTCTGATTTAATAACGGATGGCGAACTAGTATGTAAACACGCTTACCGACACTAACTGTACCGGAGTGTACTCCGTTATTGCTTTACATAATTTGAATTATAGGCTACGAAAGAAAAAAAGACCTACATACACACTATATTTTCAACATCTTCTGGAACACTGTGAACATTAAATATCTCTGATCTGATGAATCTTAAAATAACGCCTAACCTCCTTTGAAATTTAATTGAAATCCATCGCCTTCAATTATTTGTGTATGTTTTTACAGTATCTCCTTTTGTTATTTGTGTCTTACATATATAGGCCTATGTCTAATATGTATTTGGTATTAAAAGTTCAAGTGCCCACATGTTTTAATCTTATTGATAATTTATATTCGAAATGTATTAGTCAGGCGAAATGATACTTTTATTGATATGTGTATGTGCAATGGCTAGATTAACGGCTTTGGACTGTGGGGGGCAGTAAAACGCAACTGTGTCTTGACAGCCGGAAACAGAAAAAAGAGCAAACGTAGAAAGTGGACGAAGAAGAAGAAAAACAACAACAGGATATCAACATGGCTGCTGACAGCGATGTAAGTTTCCTTAGCTAGGTAACTTCTTGCGGGATTTTAGTTTAGTTGTTTATTCATGCATCTCAGAACTAATTTCTTGATCAGTTTTAACTTCTTTCTTTCTCTTACAGCCGGAGTCGGAGGTCTTTGAGATCACTGATTTCACCACCGCGTCAGAGTGGGAACGGTAGGCGAGCTCTTTAACTGTGATGACTAAACACACCAGTTAGCCTAAAACTACAAGTTAGCTAATTATAATTATTACGAATAATCAGATCCGGTGCTAGTACGGATGTGTGTTGCTGTTATAATGACTGTCATGCTGACACACATGCATACGTAGAGTTTTCCTTCGATTTTCCATGGCCCTGTATGGCTCAGCTTCATTAATGTCCATGATGACATACGTTTTCATTACAACCTCAAAGCTCGACACGTTTGAAGGCACAGCGAGGGACAGCTATGCAGTCCGAGCCGCACCACTTTTCTCCTGTTTGGTGGCAGGGCCAGCTGTGTCCAACCGGTGATGTCTCCTCCTCCAGCTGCGCCTTTAGCAGCCAAAATCGCGCATCAATGCCGAAAATAAGGATACAAAGAAGTTTATGGGTCCTTATACAACAGGTTGTATAATGAAATTAAAATGTGGTTCCCTTTGGATTGATTAATTGATCGTATAAAAAATAAAATAATTAAACATGGAGGAGTGCAGATGGTGCTTTAAGCAGTCTCACAGCCTGAGGAAAGAAGCTGCTCTGTAGTCTGGTGGTACGGCAGCGGATACTTCTGTATCTTTTGCCTGACGGCAGGAGGGTGAACAGGCTGTGGCTGGGATGGGTGTTGTCTTTTAGTATATAAATATATTAAAAAAATAAAAAGATTTTTTTGTCAGAGCTCTGTGTTTAGCTCTCAGTGAATCTCGCCTTGAAGTGCAGTAGCACTCCAGTGGGTCAGTTTGTACTTTCGGGCGTCTGCCTTGTTTACGTATCAATTTCAGCTATACCAATTCAACCCTAAGCTTTACTGCTGATGCTTAAGTTTTCTTTTGGTGAATGTGCTGGATGCTTTAATTGTGGAGACTTTACAGGAAATGCGTTGAGTGTGCCCGGCACAATGTTAACAGTGCTATGCTTTATGCACACTTTCAGTTGTCATTATTGCAGGGAGTGAGAGTGCAAATGAAACAGCTTCAGTGGGCTGAGGGGAGCAACAGGCTCTTCTGTTCTTTGGAGCACAACACGTCATTAATGACTTAAAGCTTTGTTTCATGTTCAGGGTGGGTGTAACTGTACCACAAATTGGGTGTAAATCTCATTTTAAGTCATGTGAGAGACAGGATCACCCATATCAGTACAAATACTGAAAATTTTATGCCTCTGCACTGGCAATGGTTAATCTCAGGAACAGCCTGTGAGAATCTTCAAATGTGTCATAAACCGTCTTCTTTGGCAGGATAATCTGATTTTGAGATTCTGGGATTTTGGTGGTTAGAGTAATGTCTCTCTGACCTCACTGATGCCTTAGTCGTATTAGCCTAAGAAATCATGTGCTAATTATGTCAAAATTACACACAAATGTGAATAAAATGATTATGTAATAGCATCTTATATACAAAATTAAAACTGCAGGCGGCAACATCCAGGACTAAAAAATGGAAGCGCCTCTTTTAACAGCCACCTGAAGCTGGTCCCAAGAGCAAGTAAATCCAATAGAGCCTGATGGTGAAGTGCTAACATTTACAAAAGAAATAACATGGTCTTGGTGTTCGGATGTTTTATGACTACAGGTTATAATTAAGCTTAGTAAGGTAAAAGAATCAGTTATCATCCCAGTATCAGCCATGAGAAGCATGTTTCAGAAGAAAACTATTAAAATCAATATCGGGCATCCTCAACTAAACAGCAGCATATGTCGCACTTCAGGAGCTGATCCCAGTGATAATTTGACTGTTTTGTCCGACATATTATTTAAATCATTATTTAAAAAATTTAAATATCAGGTTATTAGTTGTAAACTTATTGTTACACTTATGCCATGTCTAATGTTGTTGTTCATAACAAAAGCTTACTATCAGTGCATGCCATAGTAGAATACTGTGTATGACAGCAAAGCTTACTGTATCTATTTGAAGGTTCGTGTCCAAAGTAGAAGAAGTGCTAAATGACTGGAAGCTGATTGGAAACTCTGCAGGAAAATTGTCCCCTGGCAAGGTATTCTGCTTTCATTAATTCTCCAATATTTACACAATTACAGCAGCATTTTGTCACCGTGTTCCTCACCTTCATTCCTTCTTCATTCTGAACACAGGGGGAGTACACCAGCGGCACTTGGGGGGAGAAGTCTCAGGATATTAATTTTGCTGACTTTAAGTTCTTCATAACTCACTACTTCCTGAAACAAGAAGGCGAGAAGGACGATGGGACGGACAAGCTTGAGGAAGGTACAGTGATGTGTGAATGTGCAATCCAACGCAGGTTACCTAATGAGTTGAGCTTATGATGATAGCAATGATTTAGCAGTTGCATTTCAACATGATGTTTGGCGTTGTATAATTGTACTTTGATACTTTTAGAGGCAGAGTATCCATTTTTAGAGAGAAGGCATAAAGCTAAAGCCTAGAAATTGGTGAAAAAAATGACCTCTTGTGCATTACCCTTCTATGCTGAGAAGGTTTGTGGGCCAAATCAAAAGTGTAAAGCACCTAAATACTTTGATCAATTTTATTACCTGTTAAATATTATAAGTAATACGAAGCTTTTACATTTTTTTCTATTTCTTTTCTTCTTTAGATTCTCTTAGTAAATGAAACAGTCTAAATTGTATACATATTTCACTAGATACTTTCTGACCCTTTAGTTTTTCTATTGTGTTTTTTGTCTTTTGGCATAATGATTGATGTATTTTCAATTTCCCCATCGCATTTTAAATTTTCCTTACGCTTAAAGGGAATTACTTTTGAAGACTATTGTTAACAGCCATAGTAGGAAAAAGTTGACAGGTGACAGAACACACCCAGACATCTGAATTCATGCCTCTGACAGTTAACATGTTCGATTTTGTGTCCAGATGCCTTTCCCTTGGCAATGCAGGACCTTCTGTGTATGAATAATGACTTCCCTCCTCGCGCCCACTGCCTGGTCAGATGGTGAGTTTGGTTCAATTATTCATTGTGTTTTCATGCAAAAAGAAGTAAGATTACCTGAGCATTTTTCATATATTAATCCAGACAGTTTCTGCAGAATCAGGTCTGGGATTTGTGTGATGATGCTCTTTGACACATGTAACACAAATGGGGATTGTCTGTGTCAGAGCGGTCTCATATATGAAAATACTCCTTTAGGTTCAGGCGAGGGGCAGTACATGATGTAATAAAGGTATATATAATGCTTTAGAAATGCAAACTGGTTGCTAGACCTGCTGCAAGATAGTGAAGAGAAGAAAATGCGATGCTGATGTGTGTGTTCAGCTGTAACTGTGTCTGTGGTGACAGGTACGGTATACGAGAGTTTGTGGTCATCACGCCTGGAGCCAACTGCGAGGCTATCATCAGCGAATCCAAATGCAATCTGCTTCTCAGCTCCATCTCAATATCTCTGGCCAACAGCGGCTGGTGAGGCAAATATGAACCACAACTACAGTATTAATGATAATCTTTACTGTCTGTACTGCTTGTACTCTTTGTTAAATGACTTTATATTAACTGAATGTAAGTTCAAAATAGACTGCACACATGAAAAAAAAGAAAATTGTGTTATACATTAAAAAAAAGTCATAATTCACAGTTTAAAAATATGTACTTAATTCATCATAATAATGCCTGCTCCTCTTTGTTGTGTGCATTCAGCCAGGTGCCCATGTTTGTGCAGATCCAGCAGAAGTGGAGGCGCATGTATGCTGGAGAGTGTCAGGGACCAGGTGTGCGCACAGACTTTGAGATGGTTCACCTCCGCAAGGTGCCAAGCCAGTACAATCACCTGTCTGGCCTGCTTGACGTCTTCAAGTCCAAGATAGTAAGTGTTATGGAGCAAGACGGGTTAGGAAAAAAAAAGTGTATGAGATGTACAGTTACGTCTGTTAGGGACAGCATTTCCTTTTGGCTGAGTTCACAGCTCTTCCTTCTGTCCGTGAACTGTCACCTGCATCCACCTGCTTGTCCATCAGCATCCTCCCCCTGACCCAGCTTCACTGCACCACTCACAGGTCTTTAGACCTTCAGCTCATGCTATACTACATCCACAATGCCTTGGCCATGTGGTGTCGATGTTAACGCAAGGGCCATGAATCCAGTTGGACTTTGGATTCACTAGTTTGTACAGAGTGTTGAACCTTTGTGAGGAGATCATTTTGTTCTTTTTAACCCTTGAATGCAGCGCCAAAACCACACTTTGTCATGTTTATGTGGTAATAATATAAGAAGGTTGTGATGTAAGAGGTGTGTGCATTATGCTCCCTGAGGAGATGATTGGAAGAGAAAGATTTATTGTCAATTGATATTTGAATGGCCACAGAGGTTTTGAACAAGGCCTACATTTGTCATTGCCCTTTTGTTCTATCACTGCAGCATTTTAGAAATTAGTTGCTTAAGTCTAAACATCCCATTCATCTCTACATAGGCAGGTATAAACATCTCCAAAAATATTTAACTCTCAATGTAAACATGGATATTTTTAGTGATGCACCAGGCTGGAGTGTTTCTCGCACAATTTTTTTTAGCATAATTTCGGTTGAAATATCTTTAATATCTAACCAGAACTGATGTTGTAACTAAAATTTTCCTAACTGAATGAATATTGAAGTGAATCAAATGTTAAGGTCAGAGGTAAAGAACAAAACTGTCTTTTGCCAAATGTGAGAAGTACTTAGAAAGCAGAGGGGATGTGGAGCAGATTACAGCTTTTTTGTTTTTGTTTTTGTTTCTCCTCAGGGTTGTAACTTGTCCCCTTTACCTCCAGTCAACATTGCCATCCGTTTTACATACATTCTCCAGGACTGGCAGCAACATTCATGGCCACAGCAACCACCAGGTAGAACATACACCACAGAGGATGAACATTACAAAATTGTTAAATTGACTTACAGTGTTATGATTAAAGAATGTGATACAAGTGCAATAATACAATGTTGTATTATTTGTATATCATTTCATTATGGTATTGCTGTAGTCAGCGTTTATTATGTAAGAAATGCAACATATTGATGTAATAACCTCTTAATATTTCATCAAACATTGAGCTTCTAGATAAAAGCTTCCATGTACAGATGTTGCTCATAATGATCTCCGAAGACTGCGTATGACTTCCTGTTTCACTCACTCACTGCTCCTTTTACATAAAACACACTCAATGGTCTCTTCCAAATGAAGTAGCTGTTAATATTCCATATTCTTACAGACAGGGCTGTGTATATATATACATAGTATTGTCTGTACTGTATTTCCTCAAATAGTGATCGAGGCCTTAATCTGCCTCAACTGCAGGGGGCACCAGACCTACATATAAGACAAACTTGTATTAGAGGCAGGCACCGATTTCAAATTTCTTCTCTTTGCTGAGTGTATATTTAGTCATAGTAAATGTGAAGCTTTCTTGTTTCTTAATCTTGTCACTGCATTATATTATTAATAGTACAAGTAATCAACATTAACATACATTCATTCTCAGTGACTGAAATGTATGTTTATTACAACCCCACAAGAGAATATGAGGCTGTCCAAACATGAGGGAATCAAAGAATATAAGACCAAGAAAGTCAAACTAAATAAAAATCATTTAACAAATAAACATATTTTTATGACCAAAAAGTGCATACTTTTTGCATTAATGACACAGAAAATGTCTAAGAGCTAATTGTTAGCACTCAGTAGCCAATATTAGGGAGTGTCACAGCAGTGTTTCCTGTCTCAGCCACTGAGTGCTCAGCCACTCCTCCACATGTGTTATTGCCTCTTGGTGACCTCTATGACTGCAGCTTGTCCCACATAAATAAGGCTGATAAACTGTTGTGCACACTGCAGCATTTTTTTCTTTACCTGTGTAATGAGTTTTTTTCTGGCAGACTTTGACACACTCCTTGGAGGTGAAGTGGGAGGGGTGGAGTTTGGGAAGCTTCCATTTGGAGCCTGCGAGGAGCCAATCAGGTAAAAGCTTTGTTCTTTAATGACAGATCATTTTAAAAACTTACAGCACACTAAAACCAATTTAAAACTGCTGCATTTTCACTGCACTTTGACTACATTTCAGTTCTGTGTTCATAAGAGCATTTTTTCACATGTAAGTTTAATATTTGATGTGTTATGTTGATGTCAGTGAGTTAGTTGAGGTTTGGCATGTGGGTGGGGTTTGGGAGGTCCCTGTATTTTTCTCTATATATGTGATTGTGTATCTCCCTTGCTTTGTTTCAATGAAATAATAATTTTCTCACAAATCCATGTAAGAATACATTGTTTTGGTTGTTGTAGTGAACTCCATCTTGCAACCACTTGGCCTCATCTGACAGAAGGCATAGTTGTGGATAACGATGTTTACAGGTGAGTTCTGTGTATTTTTTGTCTAAAATAAATAGAGAAGAAGATTTTTCTCATTTTGTCGCATTTTGTGTCACAAAAAAAAAAACTGCAGCAGACTCAGTAAACAGTTTATATGTCTGTCACAATGTTTTGCAAAACATTTTTTCATCTGTGCTCCATCCATCACCATGGAAATTATAAGACAAACTTTCAACCAAAGTCCACTTAAATAAAATTAATCAAATTAAATATTTTTTAACAATAATTTTTTCACTTTCAGTTTGTTGGTTTGTTGGCAACAGACTTTGTGATTTAACCATAAATGCTGTGTTTGTGTGACCCTGCAGTGACCTTGACCCTCTCCAAGCCCCTCACTGGACAGTCCGAGTCAGGACAGCTGAAAACCCTCAGTGTTTACTGGGTAAGAAAAAAATATTTTTTTCAAACACTATATCTGCACTTACTAAAATTTAGATAAAAATTCTAATACAAGTCAAACTGTATTAAGAATTTTCTCAAACATTTATTGAAAGACGTGTAATAATCAGCTTTGTCCTGTCTTTTACTTTTAGTTTATTTGCAATCAGTTTTCAAATTTTTGGTCGATATAATGTGATAAAAATGGTAATCACTAATGTAGAGACCCTTGTACAGACATTACTACAACTGATGTTAATCTCTGAACTGCACTGCTTTTGAATAGTGAGCCCTTAACAAGTTCTTTTGATTGAATGATGGCATGAGGATGATGTCCTGTTTGTGTTGCAGGCTCTAGAATGTACCCAGCAATTTTCTTATCACAATCTATTAAAACTGGTAAAAACCCTAATTGATTATATTTTTAGAAATATTATTTTTCTACAAAAAGAGGTAAATAAAGATAAATGATAAATGCTTTCAATGAACACTAAAATCACTTTGTGACAGTGAAAATGACTGCTACTGGACAACAGTGGTCATTCAGGGGGAGGGTTTTGGTGTTGACAATATTTGTAGTGTAAAAAGTGTCGGAAAGATTTGACCCTCCTCCTTTTCCCTCACAGGTGACTTCCTGACAGAGTTCTTTAAGCTCTGCTGCAGGAAGGAGTCCACAGAAGAGGTTCTGGGAAGAGGATTGGCTGAAGAGGACGGTAATGGTCTTGTTTCTGGCTATAATATTTAGACACTTGAATGACTGGTATAGTTTTTACTGTAATGTCACTAAGTACAACATTTCCTGAAACACAGGGCAGGGCTATACATTTTATAGTCACTCTCAACTGTTATATAAAAGCAACAAGAAAAAGGATTTGCCTTGTTTTATATGTTTTTTTATTTGTATTAGTTCATCACTCATCAATCATCTTCAATCATCTGATTCACTCCCTTAATTTGTAGGTCTCTCTCTCTCTCTCTCTCTCTCTCTCTCTCTCTCTCTCTCTTTCTCTACTCTGTTATCTTTCATATTTTAGAGCAAGCTGTAGGTGCAAGAGTTTGTAATCAGTATAACCAAACAGCAGTTCCATTATACAGCTGTCGATTAAATGTACGGGTGTTACTGTGCAGTCACTGTGTAGTACAGTAGGATATTAGCACTTACTTTATAGCAGATTGGATTGAATAGAATAAATATAAAATAGATTAAGTGCTCCTGCAGTTATTGCACAGTCCATGTAAGGATGATGAATGTTCTGATGTCTGTTTCATGGATTAAGTGGAGCACTTGAAAAGCTTTTTTTCCCATGCTGCATATAATAATAAACACATAAAAAAACAAAGCAAACCCTCTTTTCTTTTGCAAATACTTGACTTCATGGTGTATAAAGCATGATTCCTTCATTGGGCACATAGATTTGGAAAGTGACTGATAAAATTTCTCAGTACAGACAAAAACATAATTGCCTGCCACGGGCCCTTTATATAATATGAAAAAATAGATAATTCCACATTGCACAATATTAGATTGTAACTGCTGAATGTGACTGTAAATAACTTGTGTTTTTCCCCTGCAGACAACAGTGACATCAGCTCTGCTTTATCCAAGCTGACAGAGCCATCAGCAGCAGTGCCCATCTCCAAACTCTCCGTCTCTAATATGGTGCACAGCGCCCGAAAGCACATCCGGCGCCACCGACACGTCGATGAGTCACCACTCAACACAGATGTACTCAATTCTGTCCTGCTGGTAAGGGTTAGTCATGCTGACAGTTCAACTGCTACTGTCACAAAAAACAAATGCATCAAGAGAGACTAGAGGTTAAAATCCTTCTTTTTTAAAAAATACTCTCCATTAGTGGAGATAAGTAAAAGAAGTACCTGGAAAAGAAATCTTATAAATAAAATGAAAGTGAAACTTAAAAGAAAGCAATTACAGATCAAGTTTCAGCGAGTGCATCTTGTGCATCTTATGTTTTTTGTTGAGTTGCTGAACTTGTGTTCAAACTAGGCCTGTATATATGAGACCATGGCTCTCTTCCAGCTCGTTATGGTAAACGTCATGCTGGACAGATATGTGAAACAGCTAAAGGTCGCATCTTATATTCTCATCTCATGTTCTGCCCTAGTAAGACAACTCACCCTCTTAACGTAATTAGTTGCCACCTCCACCTCAGACTCACAGAACAGCTGTCATAGAATCCTGCTCGGCCCTGTAACCAAACCACATCCCACCCACACCGGGGCTCAGTCAGACCCCCTGCCTGCCAAAAACACACACTTGTGACCGAGGCAGACCTCTGCAAAGCAGGAGTGGTCACAGCTTTCTTTTGAATATCAGTGCTTTTGCAAAAGTCTGCATCTTTTCTGTCAACTTGCATCTTCTCGTTGGCTATTTATGCAAAATATGTATCTTTACATGTATGGTGAATGACAGAAGTCCCCCCTTCAGCCTGCTCTCGACATCACTTCCATCCGACTCCAGACACAGAAGTTGATCACAGAGCTGCTTGGTAGAAGTTTTGTGTACCATAGCAGCCCTAACAAAAGTGAAAATAGTAAATACTATTTGTATATGTACATGTATGTGTACGACCCCCTGAGTAAAAGTTTTCCCAAAATATCCCGAACCCTTTTGGAAATATCCTTTATTTAATCACGTGTTTCACTGCGTGGTGAGCTTCACATTATCCTTGCTTGTGAACAATCAAGCCTTTCATGGATGCCCATTTCATACCCAATCATGATACTGTCACCTGTTAGCAGTGAGCCTGTTATCTTTCATTGTTCCAAACAAGTTTTTTTTGAGCATTCCTCCACTTTTCTAGTCTTTCGTTTCCCCTGTATTATTGCACCTCCATGTTGAGTGCTTGTGTTTTTCTGTCTCAGTATCTCTTCCCAGATGCTGCTGTGGAGAAGTCACCAGAGAGCAGCAAGAATAAACCTGCACCGTCAAACGCCAGTGGGAAAACTGAGCCAGACAAAAACTCTGATTACGTAAGTTTGCCCTTTTTACCCCACATTGTGACAGTTTGATTGGAATGGGCAGCCAGGTGACGTCTAAGAGCTCAATCCAGTCAGTTTTCTCTACAGTCAAGGATGCAAGTGTCAGTGAGGAATGGAGCATGTAACATGCACACTTTGAGACACTAGGAAACACTGGAACACTGGAAAGTAGCATTTCACAAAAAAAGACGCTAAAACAGCGATATAATTTTGATTGCTTTTTATCCCTCTGTGTGCAGAACTTATATCTCCAGCTGAAGTCGGCACCCAGCGACAGTCTGACCTACCGGCTGGCACTGTGTGTGTGTCTGGTCAACTACAACCAAGGCGGGTTGCGGGCTGTGGCCCACCTCTGGCAGGAGTTTGTCCTTGAACTGCGCTACCGCTGGGAAAACAACTACCTCATCTATGGGTGGGCGTGACACACACAGGGGCTGCCCTCAAGCTTGTTTAAATTACAGATGAAACACCAGCAACTAGCTTTCAAACTCAGACTGATAAAATAGAGAAATCTAAGTGAAAACATACATCTAAAATACAAACCATATGCAAAGGAAATACTCTAGCAAGGCTGCATGAGTTGAATCAATTAAAGAAGTAGTTGGTGTGGTTGCTTAGTCTGTTGTTATTCTGTTTGCTCATATTAATCTGATCTTCTCCATATGCTTCTTACTCTGCAGACTGCCCAGTGGACCTCCTGACCTTCGCTGTTGTCTGTTGCATCAGAAGCTCCAGGTAACATTCGTACTAATGCACACTGTATGTTTTGAGATGAAATATTTTTTTTTAAAAGAAAGACAACTAAATCTGTGACTGTAGTTCTAAATGGAGAGATCTGCAACCAGGAGAAAAAATCATGGATTCCCAATTGTACATCTTGTCGCTTTTGTCACTCTTAAGCACTTGCTAGTAAATAAGTAGATATGAAGGAAAATCCATTATCTGTTTAAGGATGAAAGTTATGCAGTCTGCAGAAAACAGAAACCTGTGTCTTTAAACAGCTTATTGTGTTTTTTGTAGCAGTTTGAGCACATCTGCTTGCTCTCTCTGCTGTGGTTGTGTTGTGTTCTGTAAAGCTGTGAGAAACATTTCTGTCTAAATGACACAAAATTATTTTGAAAGATATATGGAGAAAGCAATCTTGGGTATTCCGTGTCTGAAAAATGTTTTGTCTTCCTGTGTAGATGCTGAACTGCTGCATAGAAAGGAAGAGGGCCAGAGATGAAGCTCGCAAGGTGCTGGAGGGAAACAAAGAGAGGGAACGCAGAGTGTCGGGTGGCTCTCAGAACGTTCGTTCCACTGCCTCGCCCTCGATGAGGGAGGTGTCTCCTGGGAAGTCCTCAGACTCGTGGAGCGACAGTGAGGATGAGTTCTTTGAGTGCCTGAGTGACCAGGGAGAGATAGAGGGAGAAAAGGACAGCAGTAAAATGAAAGCAGAGGGGAGGCTGCACCCGTACAACAACATGAAGCTGCTCAACTCTGATGAGCCTCTCTACGTTCCTGTCACACAGGTCAGGATCTCTCTGTGCCCGTCTCTTCACTTACTCTTCCACACACATTTTTGTGATGTTTATAAACACAGAAGCAGGACATAAAGTTACATTTACAGAAATTTGCGCTTCCACTGGAAAAAAATGTTTTTTCACTCTTAACTTGCATGGAATGTAAGTGAAAGGGATAGAAATATGCGCCAAAGTTAAGTCTGCGTGACTGTTCTCTGCCTTTTGTTAGTAACAAGAAAAAAACAACGGATGAAAGTAAAATGTTTGAGTGATGCAAACAAATATTTGCTTTGTCTTCTGTGTGAATGCACTGTAAGTTATTAACATAAGAAATCTTATTGTGTATGTTAGCAAAGGAGACTAAATCTTTAACTCTGGAAGAAACTGACTTGATTTGTTTGTTCTTTGTTTTATAATAATGCATTTTTTCATAGAACTCAGATGTTGCATTCCGTCCTCCATCACTTAAACTGCTTCAGTAAGGAGTCTTTGAGGCCAGTTTGGAGTAGAATAGCAATTGAAGCAACTAAATTATTATTTTATATTAAAATATTAATATTATATATCAATAGAATATTATTTTTTATACTATTTTTTATATTATTTTATTTCTGTATAATTCACCTGTTGATGCCAACATTATTTCAAGAGAGACTTAAAAAAATTGAAATTAGTCATTAATGAGAAATTTTCCTTACAGAAAATTTGCATTAGCAGAATATTAGATATTTCCATAATGAGTCAGATGAAATCCAAGGAACCTCTGAGGTTCGTCAGAGGTTCATCAGTATATCATTGTAATTAATCAATCTGGATGTTTTTGAAATAAAGCGCCAAATGTTTGAAGGGAAATGAAATAAAAACACCTTTGTGAATGAGTTCAGTGATGGAAGCACATTAACGCTGCTGTGTGCATGTTTGATCTTCAGGAACCTGCTCCCATGACAGAGGATCTGTTGGAGGAGCAGTCAGAAGTTTTGGCCAAACTGGGCACGTCTGCTGAAGGTACACACCTCCGTGCCCGGATGCAGAGTGCCTGTCTGCTCTCTGACATGGAGTCCTTCAAGGTGAGACAGGCAGACATACACACATTCAAAGCCTTAGGACCCACAGGCTTTTTTTTTTGAATTACTATCTCATTATTAGAAGAAATAATCTAATTACTACAATATCAGGTTCTCACAAAACTATCTTCTAGTTAAGATAAACTTATATCACAATTTCAAGATTTTTTAAAGAAACATTCTCCAATTTCTAAAGCTGCCACACAAGGAGACGTATTGATCAGACAATGTTTATTAGCTGTGTCTTATCAATAACCTGATACTGCTCCCTGACTCAGTTTGCCCAACCTCTCCCCCTGCACCTGAGAAAAAGCACACCCTGCTGCCACGCATGGCTCCTGATAAAAACTGTCCTTGATCTCATGGTAATAAACACAGATTTATTCCGATCAGTTCAGACGCAGATTGAAGAGTTTCCTGTCCCCTCACAGGCAGCCAACCCAGGCTGTGTCCTGGAGGACTTTGTGCGCTGGTACTCACCGAGGGACTACGTGGAGGAGGAGGTTGTTGATGAGAAGGGTAAGACGGTGGTGAAAGGAGAGCTCAGTGCCAGGATGAAGATCCCTGGCAACATGTGGGTGGAGGCTTGGGAGTCAGCCAGGGTCACACCTGCACGCCGCCAGAGAAGACTCTTTGACGACACGAAGGAGGCTGAAAAGGTCACTTTCATTTTAACTGGAAAACACACCTACAATTGACATCAAAGGTCACTGACATGACTAGTTCATCAGTATGTTAAAAGCTTTGTTTTGGCGGATATAATGATTTTATTAGCAGATATAACTGAGAAAAAGAAGCAAGAAGAAAACAGAAGCCACATGACTGAAGGAAACAAAACCTGATGTTTGCTGTCTTTTCAGGTTCTGCATTATTTGGCAATGCAGAAACCTGCAGACCTGACTCGTCATCTCCTGCCCTGCATTCTCCATGCTGCTATTCTGAAGTTAAAAGAGGAGGGTGAGTCCAGATTGTATAGTCAGAACATCAGACATTAAGACATATGGGCTGTTAGTACCAGCAAACCACCACAATATATGTTATCAAGATCAACATTAGCATACTTTTTGCGTTGACACAGTGTGTATCATAGAAGACTCACAGTCATAATTCTGTCAGATCAAAACACAAAGCCGTCACTTTTTCTTTAGTCTTACAACCATCACATGACTCCAAGAATTTGGAATGTGTGTACATCCAGAGTTATACTGTAAACATGAAATCTCGGAGGCTTTTTTAATGGTATAGATTTGTTCAAATGTTAACAAATATAATTTTAAAACGGAGATGTTGGGCAATGTGTGTTACACAGGTGCTGATGATGATCAAGTGATGTAAATTAAAATACTCACAAAGCTTGTTGCTTGTACCTGCTCAGCACTGTGCAGCACTCAGTTTGTGTGCATCGAGAACACACTCTGGAACTTTTGATGGCACCTCATAGATTGCGAAGACTGCAGAACTCAATAGGGTGGTTGGTCTTTCACTCCATCACCTGTTTACCATCACTCTCACAACCTGTGCTTTTTCTCTTCTCTTCCCGAACAGAGTCCATTGAAGACATTCCATCAGTCAGAAAAAGTATTCAGCAAGCGACAAATCAAGCCAGCAAGCTTCTTCACCCCACCAACCATGACTACAAGAAGTTAGAGGTCAGTGCAGCTGGACAGGAAGTGACCTGCACAAGCTGCTCATCTGTCCATCCAAGTCCATCACTTTATCTTCAGCGTTGCCATTCGACTGATTTTTGTTTGAACAGCTGATCTAGCATTTTATAAACAGCAGTTAATGAACAAAATTTCAGCCAAGAGCTGTTTTGATGTGCAGAATTACACTTTTTAGTGACATATCAGCAAGTAAAACCTTTTGTCATTGATAGAAGAAACTGCACTCCTTAAAAATAGTCTCACAAGCTTAAACAGCACATTTCACAGTGTACATTGTTCATCGGAGTTCTACATGTCAAGTACAGTCATAAGTTTAAACAAAAAGTACATTTCATAACTTTTTTCAAATTCATTCACCTTTCATGTCTTTATTATGTGAGTCTGTTCTGCCATTGATGTTTACTACAACTTGACTCCTTCACATGGAACAAAAAAACAGGGGGAAATATTTCAACAAACCCCTCTACTTATTAATGACCAAGTATCTGGCCATTGTATTTTGATCCCCAAGAATAAATGAAATGACTTAAGGGTTGTAAACCCTCATAAACATTTCAGTTTCATTGTTTAACATCAAATCCAACCTGTTGAAGTACAGAGTGAACGAAACCTAAGATAATCCTTACAAGTATTACCTGCACTTCACTTGCTAAGACGTTGCAGCTGAAGCATGCTTCACTCTAATGTTTCTCCAGCTCCTTTTTCCTGACAGCATGCATGTGTGACCCCTCTCTGTCTGTAGGATTTCATTAACCAGCTGATGGCCATGGAGACTGTCATCACACAAGCTCGCTCACTTAAGACCAAGTTTGCTGTTTGTGAGGGTGAGAAGGGAGAAGATGCAGAAGAGCTGGAGAAGTAAGTTACACACAGTTTACAGCAGCAGTTCAGCCAAAGACACATCAAGGACCTTAATGTTTAAAGGAAATGGTTATGCACTTTGGTGAAAAGGGTCTGCTTTTAAAGGGAGGATTGTGTTGAAAAGAAACAAGCACACATGAATATTAGATGTTAGGCGGAGGAGGTGTGTGAAAAGAGAAATGCAGCAGTTTATACAGCGACCATGCTGGACACCTGTTACTTGTTTGCTGCACAGTGAAGGAAACAGCTGCTGTCAGTCAACTCATACAAGTGTGACTTATGAGCTGTGTTTTAACTCACTGATTCATCTGCTCAGAGTAAAACGGGTCATTTTGGCGCTGGCAGTGAGGCTCTACTGTGACCGTTTTTTACTGACTGCATCACCACTGCCAGAGTTTCATTTCATGTCTCTCTCCAGGTTTGTGAGCTCTCTGCTGGAAGAACCAGAGGTGTTGGTGATGGGAGGGGGTCAAGGGCCAGCTGGTAGCATCATCCACAGACTGTTTATCAATGCTCAGAGGGTAAGCAGCCTCACTCTGTCTCTCACTCTCTTGCCCCCCGTGACACTGTTCACTGGGGGTGGTTTTCCCACTATGCTGTTTAGACTGGCTCGGTATAGTTATTGCCTTAAGTCAGGGCTGGACTGGGTCAGAAATTGGACCTGGCATTTTTGGCCCAACATGGCCCCCCCACAACTGGTCAAACAGCACCACCAAAACACTGTACTTGTAGTTCCCCCTCAATATACAAACTGTAGTGTTGGGACACTGTTTAAAACATAAATAAAGCAGAATGAGGTAATATTCTGATCCTTTTTGTCATATACGCAATTGAATATGGTAGAAAGACAACAAATTTATTGTTTTAACTCATCAGCTTTGCTGATTTTTGTGTATATAGTCCTATAGTGAATTTGATGCAAGCTTAAAACAAGTCAGGAAGACTGGGACAGCTGTGGAATGCTCAGAAACATCTGTTTGGAACATCCCATTCACAGGTTATCATGACTGGGAAAGGGATCAGTCTTTCAAAACCAAGCATGAGACAAGGTTCACCTTGTAAAACACATGACTGTAAAGGATGGGAAGGGAACATTTTGTGTAACTGTTGATGGTAAAAACAGTTTGTTTTTATTTACATTTTACAGTGTCTCAACGGTCTTAAAATCAAATGTGCCACAAAGCCGAGTACTAAGTGCTGTAGACGTGTGTATCAGTGCAGAAGGACCTGTGTACTCACTCACTCTTCACCTGGTGATCAGAGGAGGCTGTGAAGTACATGAAATATAGAAACAAGTATCCACAGCTTTTCACTGCTCACTGCTAAACAATATGACTACAAAATGACACAAGTAAAGAGGAAGAGATTCTTACAGTTAATTGTTTATGGTATTTACAGGATTATAAATCAGACACTGAATAGTTGACATTTAAAGACAGTATGAGTAATTACCATGGCGATGACAAAGTTTATTCAATAAATACATGGAGCTGTTTAATGTTATTTCATCTGCATCTTACTGACTGCACAGTCAGTATCCAAATATTGATGATGTGTTTAAGTAGTTAATTTATCACATTTGCTTTTGAATATTAATATACGAACAGAACAAAAAGGTTGTGCATGGGAAAGAACAATTTATTGGAGGGTGTGGTAGTTTGTTTGCACTACAGTTGACCTCTGTTGCACGCACTCCGATGCTCACTCGCCTCCCACATGAATGTGCATGCTCACTGCACAGCAGCACCCACCAGTTTGAGCAAACTGTACGTAAGAAAGGTCACGAGGCAGCTACACATGGACCTCTGCACCCCACAAGCATCTACACTGTACCACACATCTGAAGATGAAAGATTCTTGGAAGAACTTTGTTGCCTGATGTTGGTAACATCTTTCCCTGTATAAGGCTCATAGATAAGCAGACATACATACAGACATGTAAGCACAACAGAAGTACAGATTTAACCTTTTACACTATCACTCTTCTTTATCGAGAGAAGTTAGCCAAACAACTTTAAAAATATTGTAATGCAGTATTGACTGAGGTTACTCACTGCTTGACCAACACTAATTTCGCTGACTCAGGGTACATCCACATTACTCAATTTAGTTTGAATACTGCAAATCTAAAACAATTTCCATCCAGATTAGCCCAGTTTTCAGATATGATCTCTGTGCAGATGCAAACGCCTAAAATCTCATATCACATGACCTTTCACATAAACTGAGTGACGCTGTAAATAGGAATTAGAGGTTTGGTTGCTTTGTAGCAGAAAAGACTGTGGAGGAAGAACAGCAATGGTTAGAAGTAAGACAAGAGACTTCTTTGCTTGGACCAACAATGAGGTGGAATTGTTACTGAAAGTAACACACAAGGCTGTTGTGGCAGAAAACAAATCAATTGGAACTCAAACAAGGAAGGACGCATCATCACTGATGAGACCCAATCAGGAAGCCAACTTGACTGTCAGCAGTGTTCCCAGAAGTCTTTGTTTTCGGGCTCCAAAGTGCATCAGTGTGAACGCAAGGTGATAAGATCAAAGTGCTAGTGGATGTAGCCTGAGTGAGCAGCAGTATTTTACTTTCATTTATCATGATCATTAGTTAATTGAATGAATTTCATCATAGTCATCATGGCATGGCACACACACTCCCTTCCTGCACCATCCTTTAGAGTCTGTGTTTCTTTGCGTGCTACTCCCGACTTCCAGCCCCCTCTGTTCTTCCTGTCACACGGCTGCTCCTGTTCTTGCACATGTTGCAGCCCCTTCAGCAAACCCATCTGTCATTTTTTATCATTTAGCAGCATCCACATTTCAGGCTGTTAATTGTTTTTTGCCTGCAATGTCTAAGCACCCCATTCTTTCCTTTTTGCTTATCTGACTTGAGAAACAGACAGGACAAAGGGGGAAGGGATGGAGCTGCCGCAGCATGAGGTGTGACCGGGCAAGCTTAGTGTCAGAGATTATTAACCAATAGGCTGCTGCTCCTGCTGTAGCAAGCAGGCATGAAGAAGTCACCTTTAAGAAAAGCTGTGATATTGTGATGCAGCTGACAGCTTACTGAACTACAGTTCTAAACTTTCTGTTTGTGTGACTGTGCTGCTCTTTAGCACTACAGTGTGTGTGTTTGTGAATGCTTGTGAGGTGATGGGGAGTGAAGCGTTTCCCCAGACCCTCTTGACACACAAAGTATGTGCTTTTTCTTTTTGTTGTACATTTCCTCCATTCGACTGTGTTTTGTGTTGTTTCTCCCTCTGCTGCTTACGTCAAGCTGGCTGACTTCACCTGCGATGAGGTAACCACATGCAAGAGACTTTTCCTCTTATATACCAGCATACCCCCACCCCTCTACAACCTGCCAGTAACATTCCAACAACAAACAAATACACACACAGAAACACACAAAGAAGCATATATATAGCATATATGGAGCCAACACTACTTTAGATAAGTACTAGTTTTGCTCCGTGTCTGCTGATGATGTAAATACGATGCAGACGTTTTTGTAGCAACAGCTTTATGAGGTGAGCATATGACTGTGTATTTGTTGTGCTCACAGCTTGTTCTCCCGCCTGCAAAGGGAAGGATTTTTTTTTTTATTTAAAAAAAAAAACAGCTCATACAATTTTAAGAGACCTGTGTTCACTAGAAAACATTAGCATAACATGAACAACCATTGCAACCATTAGCATTTAGCCATTTGGCATACTAGCACTGAGCTTAAATTTATCTAGCTTAAAATGAGGGGACTTGCAGAGAGAGGTGCTGCATTTCATCCTCTGACCAGCAGGGGGAGATTATGCCTGACAGAGAGGGACCTGAGGGGTGAGGTGATGGGTGAGGAACCTGAGGAGCAGTTGGACCCTGTTGCAGAGTTTTGGACCTCACTGTTGACAGAGTGTACACACACACATGAAAATGTAGATCTCAAGTGTGAAACGCACATAACTGCTTATACAGGTAGAAAACCAATACAGGCAGTCAGACAAGTCATCTATCAGTTCATCACCCTCAGTTCAAACACACACAACCAAGCCCACACACACACGGACTCCGACAGTTTTCTCCATAGATGACAGCACTTACAACAAAAACCTCCATCCAACAAATCTTAACTTCAGTGTGTATTCTGTCTTCATCTCCTCTCATGTTTCTCTGACCTGCTTTGAAAGGAGGGCGTTTTGGGTGACATGGAGGTGTGCACAGCAACATGTTATAAATGTTCTAGTTGTTGTTCTTGTTGCTCCTGTGTCGCACTAAGAGAAAGCTCCTGTCTGATTCCTTTTAGCTCCAGTGGAAATCCATTGTGCCGTAACACCCTTCCTGATTAACACACTTTCACTAAAATCGGTGACTTTACCTAAAAAGACGGAGCCAAATTACTACTAGCCACTATTGTTCCCCCACCTCTTTAATTATTAAGCAATTTGAAAATCCATTCCTTTATTGTTATATGTATGAAGCTCCCCTTTTCCTTCCTTCCTTGGTAATCCTGAACTGGGGAGGAGGTTTTTTTGTGGTTGGAACAGTAGGATGTAGTAAATCCACTGACACTCAGTGTGACACAGTGAATATATGCTTGCTGTAGTCAGTTTTTTCATAATTTTTCTTTATCTGTGTTTGTGCATGTAATCATCAGATTGTAGTTTTAGAAACGTAGTTTTCAGAAGTCCACGGTTTATTATAAACTTGGATTTACTTACAGGGTTTTATTATCAAAGCTTCTGAAAGCTTTGATAGTAAAACCAGAGCTGGAATAAACCAGTTTCCTGTTAGCTGATGGCCGTTAGAATACTCTTCAGCTGACTGTAAAAGCTCACAGAGATAACAGACATAAAACAGTTTTATCTGGTCTTCTGTGTGCTTACATCAAAGGGAGTTGATTGATTTCCAGTTCTAATCAACATCAACACTTTTTCATTTTGACTCTCTGTCCATTTGCACACACATTTTGCATTGTGTAAATCTTGTAGCTACAGTAGAGCACACAGTCAAACCTATATTTACACCTCGTTCAGTTCATGTTTGCATAAAACTGGCCAACTCTTTAGTTTGCTTTTATAATGAAACTGTACTGAGTTTGTGGTTTAAAACTAAATGCTGTTTATTGAGTCTCTCTCGATGTGTTGAGAAACTGACTCACAGTGTTGATGCTGCTCTTTTAATTTGTTGAATAAGAAACAGAATAAAACAGAATAAACCAAACCCAGCCTTTAGGTATTTATTCCTTGTGATTAGAAGTAGAACTAGCATATGTGTGTTTGTAGTTTTATTTGATGGATCAGGTTGTAGTTTTTAAACCACATACACACTTCTTAAGCATCTTCTCTGTCTACCTTACCAGTCATTGTCAGTTTGTAACTTTTCACCTGCTCTCCACCATCAGGCTGCCCTCCTTTCACCACTAGAAGAAGACTCAGGGCGAGACAGGAAGCTGCCTGGAGGAAGCAACAAAGTGCCTAACTTTCCTCCTCCGGCAGGTCGGGAGATCCTGTTACGCACCTGCGTCCCTCGGCCGGCACCGTACTCCAAAGCTCTGCCTCAGCGGCTCTTCTGCGTGCTGATGAAGGAGGAGTTCAGGCTGGCGGGGGCTTTCTCCTCAGACACTTCCTTCTTCTAAGACCAAATGTCTTTAACACAGGTCTTCATCCAAAACCATGTTCCATTTGCTTATAAGTTACACCCTGAGATCACAACTGGAGCAGCAGTTAAGAACACAAGGAACTCCTTGAATTGATTCAGTGTGTGTTCCAGTTGTTCCTATATGGGCGAAAATGCTCATTCTAAAAAAGTTAGATATCTGTGTTTGCTACATCCCTCTAGCCAACACACTGAGGAGCATTGCCCCTGTAGTTTATCCTTACTGCTTTGTGCTTGCCACAGCAAAAACAACACAAAGATGAACATTCAGCAGTACTCAGGCAGTGGGGACACTCTTCATGTACTACAGACTGCTGAAATGCCACTGAACACATAGAAAAAAATCAAGTAGCATTTATTAACTGCAATTCTCTTGCCATTTTATGTTTGCTGCGACATCAGAAACAGAAAAATGTCAGTGAGATAAAACAGTTCTTCACTAAGTCAGTCAGCGGGAAACACATTGGTGTGCTCGAAACATTCTTCTGTACTGTCATCTCGGTCACGCGTCTCTTGTTCTGGTCTTTTATTTATGTTTTACTCCAATTTGCTTTTTACTGACCACATGCTAAGTGATAGCATACATAAAACACTTTTCACACTTATGTTCAGTGCTTGTGTTGTTGGGCAGAGCAAAGGTTTGCTGGTCCTATTTTTTTTGATGATGTGTGATTGTTTTTGGCACTAGCTTTTAGTGACAAGCAGTTGCTGATTAAATGAAACAAGAACGTGGTCTGTGCGTGTATGCTTGTTGATAATGTGCAATCTCATTAATGAATCCCACTCTAAAGTAAAGCTTTTTACTTAATATTGGGAATATAAAGATTTGCTTATTACAGCAGAAACCTGCATATCAAAAGTCTGCATTTATTTCAGTGAAAAATGGTTTAATTACCACGATAATAATGGAGAATGCGTTGTGGTGTTACATTAATGCAACAAGTAATGCGAGCTATTTCTGTATGTATCAGTGTGTGAACAGTACAATGTGCAGTGTTGGTCCAACGTGTTCTCTTATCTAAAAATAAACACTGCTCTCCTGTCTCACTCAGTGCTGCGGGCTTGTTTATCATTTAACATAGCTGAGTTTAAGCAGCTGGATGGTTACATCAGCTACGCATGGTGCCATTTTAAAGGTTACATGTGATGTTTTAGACCTGTAGTAGCATTATGGAGCATTTTATTTATCTTGTGTAAAAGTGAACCTGGGCTCTTTCGGTGAGAGAGGGAGAGAGATAGAGGATTAAGGGCATAGCTGCAATCATTATTCATTTTAAAATATACATCTTAGAAATGTTGTCAGATAAAACACATTAATCAATAGATGGACATGTAAATTTCATTGAAATTTTTAAAAAATGCGCCCGCTTCTCTCAACCAACAGCCCCCAGAGATGAAGTTGATTCAAATACCATTCAACAGTTAAGCACAAGAGTTTTAACACTTGTGTGCTTGATAATAAAACATGTCAGTGTCCCCTCTTGGGCCCTGGAGAGAAGAGAGAGTCTGGAGAGTCCAGACTGGAAAAGCACAATTTAACCTCATGGAGGAATAATGTAATGTAGTGATGGTACGGCAGGGCATCTGTACCATCACTGCAGCAAAATTCATGAAACATGTTTAATCAGTCTTTCCCCATAATGTGTCTTTTAAGATGGTTCCTCATGTTTCACCATCTAAAGAAAGTTGAATCAACTTTTATCAGATGAAACTATGTCACATACTTCCTCATCCCTCGTTTAAACAGGCTTTTATCAATACTCTGATACTCATGAGTTTCAATGTTTATCTTGTACATTAACTTTCATAAATTTAACCTTTACCAATACACTCTCATTTCTTTTGCATGAAACGCCTTAATTTGACAGTAACTTAAAAGAATAATCAATTTTAAATAAACTGAATTATCGGGTCATAGTTTTTAAGGTGCAAATCCAGACTAAGTTCTTTAGAATGTCAAGACAAGAAATAAACTAGAAAAAGATAATCAAAGGTTATATCTATTTTTCACATTAATTTAGGAAAACTGATTTAGGAAGAAGCAAAAGGGGCCAAAGTGATTAGCTAGAGGTCTTTATTAGTCATAACAACACATATTAGAAATATTACAACATGAGAGAGGAGCATTTACTGTCACTTCCTTCTCCTTTTCACTGTAAATAATCCCCACATCGCCTCACCGACCCTTCATAGACCAGTCAGGAGGTCTCAGAGGTCAAGCTGGCTGTTGGCTGGACTTTTTGCTGGGGGGGGTCACGAAACCAAGTGAGGGCCATGGGAGTCAGAGACAGATCTGGGAGGATGCAGCCTTTCATCAAAGAGAACCTCCCCCCTCCGCTGCTCAGAGGCCTGCTGTTCAGATCAGTTATGTCCACATACAGTAGGCGCCTTTAAGCAGTCATTTACACTTTAAAAGCTGGTTTGGGAAAAGATTCAACATTTAGTGAGACATTTAAGTACCAAACCTTTACAGTATATCGCTATGGGCCTACTGTAACTGTAACTAGTTTCTGCCCATGAAAAAAAAAACAAAAAACAAAAACACCTTATGTTCACACAGAAGTCTATAATTTGTTATCCAACTGATTTTTATGCATCAATAAGTTTGTCAGCTGGGAAAAGTTGGTCTGGACTCTTTAAACTAATCCCATACTACAGTTCCTTGTCTGCCTGTTAGTATGATCTCATTTCATGAGCAGTTTTTATCAGTCAGATTACGTCCTGTAACACGTTGTCTGGCAAATGCAATGTTCTCTTTTAATACAAAGTTTGTTTTAAGTACCGCAAAGATAATAACTTGCTAAAAGGGTAATAAATAATTGTAATAGTCTAATAATCATTGGGCATCATGGGGTTAATATTTAGCTGGATTTTAACATTTGAAAGTGCTTCGAGTTGCTTGTGGTGAAGTTACAAAAATTTGCAGTTGCATTTTTTAGCATCAGGACATAAAGAGCTATTTTAAAATTTACTGATAATTCTTTAAACTTAGACTGTAAAAACAAAAAAACTTGTCTTCTGATTACAAATTGCCTTTCACTATGTGCTGTTAAAACTTAATTCATCAGTCTGACCTATAGAGTCATTAGGTGGGTTTATTCTGTGTTAGTCTTAATACGGATTATATATTGTGTGAACATGTTAAATAACATACTGTGTTTGTAGCTGTCTTCAACACTTGTATTCTAATTATAGGGAGCTTTTAGAGGCCGTCCATGATAAGAGTAAGTTTTAGTTTGGCTCATTTGACAAGAACAGCATCCAAACTGTTGCTTCCTTTAGGGAAAAAAAAAAAAATAAAACAGTGAAACAAAACAACAATAACCAAAAAACTATATCACTTATACCTAGGTTGTTTTTTTTGTTTTTTTGACAGATAAATCAAATAAAAAAATGGAAAAAAATTGCCTCTGAATGGCCATACAGCCAGTAATAACTGGCCACCTTTACAGCAGAGCTGGGTCAGGAGTAATGTCACCATAACAGTTCAACAGGTTTGTGTGCACATACAGGGAGAAAGAAGCCATGAGCAGAGCTTCAGTCTGGGGTTACACTGCCTAAAGAACATGTACCTGTACAGTAAAACAGTAAAAATAGAAGACGTTAGTCCTCCTTAAAACAAGTAAACATGCATTAATGTACAGTTATGAATTAGCCTTTGGCAGCTAGGCAGGACTGAGTAACAAACTTGACCAAAGCTTCAAGGCAGCTACTTTGGTATTACTCTGCTAACAACAGCTAGCACAAGCTAACCTTTTAATGTTTTGCTAGGCTACAGTCATTTTGATATGAGAGGTGGAACATATTTTTAACACTACACACACAATCTAGATGTGCTAATAGGTGCACTTAACCATTAGCTAATGAAAAACATTTATGGAAAGGTGTTGAGGTGAGAAGGAATGTTCAGTTTGACACTATGTTCAGACAAACACCAACACGGCTTGAAGGAAACATAGCCATCTTATTTGATAATCAGTCAATTCATTGATAACTAATAAAGGCTCTGACAAAAACTGAAAGTCTTCTAGCAACAAATTGCAGCAGCTTTGGAGCAGAATTGGATTTTTGTTTCTGTTTACTTGGCATTCATTAAGAGGAAGGATGAAATGATTGTCACTGTAACTTTCCAGAAATTGAAAAAAAAATCTTCCTCAGTTTTACAAACTGCTGTCTATTGTTCCTGTTAGCATTTTAAAGTTAGTTTACGTTAGTTTAAGTTAGTCTTAAATGACTCTAAGTTAGTTTACTTTTTATACTCCTTTGAAGCCTATGAGTTTTGAATATTGCTGGGTCACTTTAGAAAATATACTGATAGTGGATGCACAAAAAAAATCTTAGCGATGAATTTTTTTTTTATATGTAATTCATCATTCAAAGGTTTTACCTTTACTTTTTTTTTAATACCCAATTTTCTTGGGTTGTGCTGTGGCAATGGCCCAATGTGCAAATAGCTAAACAAAATATTAAGACAAACACTAATGTTGCATTTTATAAATGACTAATTATTATCAGATGTTGGTCACTTTATACTTTAGAGTAGAGAAATGCTTTTGGAAATTGATATTCCTTCTACCATTCAAAAAAAGGCTGTAAGAAACATGGCAACATAATGAGACATAACTTAGGACACCTTACTCTTGCCGTACAAACTGATAGCACATTTTATGAACTCAAAATGAAGGTACCAGCTAAGAGCTCTGATGGGTTAGGAAGAGAGTCCTTTGCCTGAACTGATGAATGAGCTCTGGAGAGGTGCAAAAAGGGGAATAAGGTGCATTCGGAGTATTAGGGCAAAACTGCACAGAATGTAAACATGCTGTGTCAAAAGACTTCCTGTATTATTTTTCATTGTAAAAAACAAAGTTAAACCTACACCTCCAGAACCGATGGAGGAGGAGGAGGAGACCCATATGGGAATGTTGTGGGAACAGAGGGTTGGGTGGAGGGGGCTGTTGGGTGGGACATGTCTAGCCTTCCCTTGCTGTGACGCGTGGCTCAGCCAGTGAGCTGTGGATGATGCTGCTGATGGACTCCACCCCCTCTCCTTGCAGGAAGGTGCGGTGGTCTCCCTCTATGACATGGACCGACACCTTGCCATCACAAACCTACGGAAAGAAGCAGCACAAAGATATCATTTATTGAACTAATTAAGTATTGATATAAAGAGAGAAAAAAGATGTCTTTATCATATATTTTCAAATGTAAAATTAATTTCAGAAAAAAAAATTCAACTAAACAGTGTGGATATCCCTGTGTATGGTACCTCGCTGAGCTTGTAGTCGGCTCCGAGGTTTTGCTCGTAGTCGCTGCTGGTTTTGGCACGCAGTAGCGTCACGTTGCCATGGTATTTTGTGGCAGGCACATAGCCGTCAGCAGCCTTCAGCTTGTAGTAAAAGGTGGTGGCTGCAAAGTGCAGCAAGTCTCTGTTGATGTTCTTGTGGCTGGAGGTGATCAGGTCCACCGCAATCTTGACACGGGCCTCGAGGTCCGACAGAGGGAGCAGAGTCTCCAGCAGCTGCAGGATAAGACAGGAAATCAGAGGTTTGTGTGGAGACCACTACAGACATTTACTTATAAAAGCAATACAGTAAAATGTTCAGCATTATCACAAAACAGTGCAATCAAATAGTTGCTACTTAAGTCTCTAAGAATATAAAGTGAATTAAACATCTCTTTACTCCAAAGTTTTTATATTTTCACTCTGACACTTAGAGGTGTGAATCATGAATTTTGAGATTTAACATTTTCTCAGAAGAAAATATTTTCTAGATCCTCACACATGATTTGTACACTTTTCAAAAATGAAAATAATTAACTCATACAACAGATTGATCTTTTTCCCTTTTTTGTGATTTGGTCTAGCAAATATTTTGTAGAAGGGGTTAAGATATGATATACGTACATGAATGTAAGAGCTCTTCTCTTTTTCCTCTAAACAGAATATACATTTCTGAACACCGGTGATGTGATTTTTCATATAACTGATTGATGTTCCAAATTATATTTTTAAAGAATAATTTTTGTGTTATCAGTGTTACTGAGTACCTCTGTCTATGTTTTTTTTTTATTGAGGTGTTCATTGTTTTTAATAATTTCTCATTAATGAACTGTCATGTTGAAATACTCTGATTCATTTTGACATTAAACCTCAGTGCTGCTGTCCGAGCAAGCCCCTGGCTTTAATACAGGAGAGAACTAATCAAGAATAATGACACCACACACAAGGTTTCCATTGGGAACTGCTTCTAATTGTTTGGTTCCCATAAATGTGAGTATAGACTGTTGTCTGGACTTGTTCCCTATGTAAGGTATCTTGAGACAACTTAAATTGTGAATTGGCCTTAGATAAATAAAATTGACTTCAAAAGTTTTTGATTGGATGCTTATTGCACTACTGAAGCATCTGGAGGATCTTAAACATTGTGGCTGTTGTGAACTTTTAGTGAGTGTCCATGTGTGTGTGTGTGTGCACATGTGGTGAGGCTTGTTGTACCTTGTTGTACTCGATGCCAGTGAACTGCTGGATGAAGGCACACAGGGCTTCAGTTTCAGCCTCAGACTCTTTGCCTGGTGTCAACTTGGCCCTGTAGGTCTGGAAACCAAACACCGTGTTAACTTGACAAATCCAAGCTGCACTTCATTTCAACCTCCATTTGTTCCCAAAATCCATCAATAAATGCACATATTTCATTCCTATAGTGATGAAACATCAACTCATACTGTTTACACTAAGGTTTGTTTAGTATCCCACTTGTGTAAGTGGTATTAAAACTAACTAATTAAATTAGATGCCACAGTTAAAATACTTATTATGTTAATAAATTATGGTTGATATGTTTCACTGAAATTCCTAAACATCTTCAGGAAAGTAAAAATGATCTTATTCTTTGACTTTCATGCTTGCTGGGTCACAATGATTGCTGATCACTACTGTGTCTGTGTGTGTGTATCAGCTCTTTTCTTCACCTGTGTGTACGCTGCCACATAGGAGTGTGATCCATCAAACAGGAAGAGAGACTCCACAGGCTGCTTCTGGGTCTGAAGCTGGGAGCACATTTCAAATGCCACACAGGCACCAAAGGAGTAACCAGCGATCCGATACGGTCCGTCTGGCTGAACCTGTCTGATGCAGTTCACGTAGTAGGCTGCCAGAGACTGGATGCTGTCCAGAGGGGCAGCTGGGGGGGGGAGAGGGCATGAGCACAGCACAGTCAGTGATGACCAGAGAGATGACTCAGACTTCCTGTGACTCAGCACAAAGTCCTGCTGTGATGGCAGAGGGTGGCCTGTCTCCTTATTTGCATATATAATATAATATATATATATATATATATATAAATTACATATAAATACCTTTTGTGCACTGCAGGCCGTAGCAAGGCACGCTCAGCTTGCAAGCGAGTGTCTTGAAGGCGGTGATGGAGCCCTCGATGGGATGGACCAGGAACAGTGGCCTCTCCTGGCTCTCGACCTTGTTGAGCGGCGTCACCGTGGGACCGTTTGGATTCACTAACAGCTGAGTCAGATCAGACTCCAACAGAGAGTGAATGCCGTCCCTCTTTGCTGCAGCCTGGTGAGACTCTGGAGAGTTGGAAGTAACAAAGATAAAAACTCATTCTTTCTGTTTTGAGTACATCTGCAGGTTTTAAAAAGCAACACCCTAAAACACCTGCATTAAAAATGAATCTCTTTTAGCACTGACTTATCATATTTTTGTGCTTTATTTATGCCTTTTGACAAATTTAAGAGCAGCTCTTGATATAATACCATGGGATCTGCCTGGCTTGCTGTGGGCCAACTCTCGCAGCTTGTTGATAGTGAGCTGGCGGATCTCCCTCATCGCCATGACGATGTCATAGTCACGCTCAAGAGTCTGACGAACCTCCACACCCATCAAAGAGTCCAGGCCCAGATCGGCCAATGAGGCGTCAGCATTCAGGCTGTTGACATCCCGCACACCTGAAACACACAGTGAAGGTTCTGTGACTTTATCCTGCTCAAATTTAGCTTAAGACAGTAAAAAACATCAGACAAGTAAAATGCTTCTCTCTTTGGGATGACAAACAGTGATGTGATGAAACTGAATGATACATAATCATTTTTTTCTGTTTAAACGTCACAATGTTTATATATTTTAAAATTAAACTGTTAAGTTGCCTCTTTGATCTGTTGATCTATTAATTTCCCAGAATGCAGCCTAGAAAAGACTGATGTGTGGGACTGACTATAAAGGATTATTAAGATAAAATGGTACATTAGTGCACTTTCTTATAATTTATTTAAATCGACTGTAAGATTCACTTGGAAAGTCGTTTGGTCAGTGAACAGCTCAGCTCCAGAGTAAGGGACATACAGAGGAATACACTTAATAACAATTATTATAAATTTAAAATGATAAAATTAGCATTAATTGGCAGTGAATAAATATTTTCTTGTGTATTAATGAAACAGTCCTTTCCATAATATTCTTCTGGAAAACAACAACTCTTTTCTTTTGCATTTTTAAATGGATGTGACATTGATCATCCATGACTACACCAAATAATCTCATCATATAATCTGAATCTGTTTGCATTTGCAGTTGGTCAGTAGTACACCAAAAAAATATGCTTAGCAACTTGACAGATTTGTTCTATGAATCATACTTTTCTCAGTTGAAGTCTCTGTATTTTAACCACTTCATGTTTTTACATCTCTGTCACACATTTCAGACTTCTGAATAGTTCAGCCATTTTTTTTTTTCATATTTTTAGGAGATGACAGGCATGATCACAGCGTGTTTGAACATGAAGTGTTTCAAAGTGTCTTTGTTGGTAGAGGTGGTTTTGTATCACTCAGCTCTTACCCAGAATGTGAGCCACAGCATCCACCAGGTCCCTCTGGCTTCCTGCCTCGCTCTTCACCACCGTCCTCTCTGCCAGGACAAAGCTGGACATCACTGGTTTCTGCTGGCACAGGAAGTTGTCGAGCACCTCCAGACAGGATGCGATGCGTTGTGGCAGGGTGCCACCGATCACCGTGTCATTGCCACCCATGGTCTCCAGGACCACGCCCACATCGCCAATGGCACCCCACTGCACTGCCAGTCCAGGCAGACCATCGTAGCGGCGCTTTTCACACACACGCTCCATGGCTGAGTTGGCGTAACCGTAGTTACTCTGACCAGCATTGCCACGGCCACAGCTGACTGAAGAAAAGGTCACGAAGTAGCTGAGCTCCGGACACAACTTTCTTGTCACTCTGGAGAGGGAATGGATGTGTATCAATCATCAAGATCCAGAAAGAGAGAAATAGCAGTTCTTAATTAAAATCCTTAATTAAAATCTAAAAGGATAACTGTGTGTGTCTTACTTGTCCAGGTTAATGGTACCATCATATTTAGGCTTGTTAACATCAAGGAAGAGCTGCGGAGTCAGATTCTCCAACATGCCGTCTTTCAGCACCTGATGATGAAATAAACATGCTGATGAAGGTCTGATACGACAGCAGAACTACCATGAGAACCAATCACAGTGAGGATGCACGGTGTCAAATGATCCTCAGTGTTGTATTTACAAAAAGCCTACAATATCATGATAAAATGCTCCTGCTGGCCTAAAAGAGAAAGAAGTGAGAGGAGCTGATGATGAGACAGCTTGGTTACCATGGCGAGATGGAAGACTCCGCCCACTGGGCCCAGCTTGCGCGCCTCAGTGATGAGTCGCTCTGCTCCCTCCAGTGTGCTCACATCATTGGTCGACACCAGCACTTCAACACCTTGACTCTGCCATTCGCGCACTCGCTTGGCCTGGTAACCTAGCAACAGTCAGAAAGTAAAGCTTTAAAAAAAAAAAGTACAGCAGTGCAAAGAGCCAAACTACTGTTGTGTGATACACCAGTTTTTAACATATTAGAGTCCAGAGTGAAATGTTAAGTTTTTTTTCCATGTACAGCAAGAAATAAGATACTTACTTCTGTATCTTTGTGTGTTTAAGGTAGAAGGTTAGACACTGGTCTGTTGTAATAACAGCAGCAGGACTGTAGGTGACAGCTTGCGCTTAATGTCGCAAGTTTTAGCTGTTTTTGCCATTTCTCTTTTCTAGTGTTCTTGGTTGTTTTTGTTACATTTTCAAAAAAGTAAGTGAGCAGTAACATCAGCGGTCTTGGGTCGTAATGCCGTACCATTTCTGATCCCAGATCTGGATGTTAACACCAGTTTGCGGGCTCCTCTCTCTGTCAGCCACTGGGCAAGCTCCATACCAAAGCCTCCCAGTCCACCAGTGATGATGTAGGAGTGGGAGGCAGGACAGAAGGTGCGACAGATAGCTGGAAGAGACAAAGGGGAAGGGGTCTTGACTGCTGCACCCTTGTCTTCACTACGGACCTGTGTGAAGAGGAGAACCAGTGAGAAGATACATACTGGTTTAAAGTAGTGTGATTTTCAAAAAAACTCCCATATACTAATTAAACTACACTGGTGGTTCTGTGTTCTGTTTCTCACAGGTTGGTGCATTCGGAACAATCTGTGTTTCTCTAACACTAATAATCTCCATCTGAAGATCAGAGGTGAATCTGACCTGTAGGAGGACTTTGCCGATGTGTTTGCCCTGAGCCATGTATCTGAAGGCCTCCTCCACTTGTTCCCTCTTAAACACTGTGGTCTTCAGAGGCTGAACTACGCCTCCCTGGATGCCTTCTTTAAGCAGCTGGGACACCTCCTCCCACTCACGGTTTCCTTCTTCAAAGAGCGCATCCAGCAGGATGCCGTGGAATGCTACATTCTTCAGGAACAGAGCCATGCCTGGACGGAGCACAGTCACATGATGACACTGATCAGAATCAGAGTTGGAGGTAAACCAAAAGAAGCAGCCATGGTAGAGATGAGCAGCACTTTGGACAGACTGCAGTCATCAGTAAAATAAAATGTGTCATGGTATGAAAGGAACTTAGCACAATAAATGAGGCACAGTCACACAGTCACACTGTGTTTGGTGAGTGCTTGTTTATGTCTTTTGTTGAAATGATTTCCTCTCATGTCTTTTGATAAGACTAGCTGTTTACACTGTAAAATGTTACCTGCAGCCTGACTGACTGAGCACAGCCACAGTTACCCCTGGCAACCACTGACAATCCAAAGCATCAATATAGCTCAAACAGAACAGTGTTTTTAGCTGCATTATGTCAAAAAGCTATTGATTTCTCTTTAGATAACAACCCAAAACAAAGGTCACATGTAAGTACAGTTCCTGCAGTTCTGTAAAACCTCCACAGACAAGTTTTCCTTTACATCCTGATGCTAAGTCGACCAATCATCAGATCTGACCACAGTACTACAGTATTTAAGATTCTGGCATACTTCTACCTCATGTGAACTGGAGGTTTTTCATTTCTAATGAAGTCAAGGAGTAATCTCAAGTTATGGGCTATAACCTCAGCCCTTTTTTTCAGCCTGTATTTGTTAACAATTTGACCAATCAGCACAATTAAAAAGATAAAAAATTTGCTATAAATAGTTCCAGAGTTCAGTGTAATCATGGAGTACAGATTATTATTATAATGGATTAATTTGATACTAAAGGTATTTAACTCATCGAGTGTTCTCAATAAGTGAATTTATAGATGTCTTCTTTGATGGATAATAACAGTTTTGGTTTAGAAAGTGATGTTACACTCAATCTAGAAAGTCTGTTAAGACTCTGAGAAGGATTACATTATGATGCAAATTGCAGGTCTCAAAGTACTTTAATTGCCTCCAAGACAACTGTTGATCATGTTAATAATTCAACAACTATAAAAGTCCTCTTATTTCAGAGCAACAGCTGCACTGGTCTCTGTCACCTCCCACTGTGTCTTTTCCCTGCCTCTCCTTTATCTTGTCACAGATTCAAAAATCCCCATACTGCAGGTTTAAACCGGCTTAAAACATGTAAATCCTTACTTTAATGTATGTGCATTGCTATTTATGTATTTAAACTGACACTTGCACAGTTTCTTTGGTGTGTAAGCTGGAGACTTTCTACTGACCCAATGGAGAGTTGTTGGACAGGTCGTATTTGCCGATCTCCAGGAATCGGCCATGTCTGGCGAGGCAGCGAATGCTGGCCTGCAGCTTCTCCTCAGCCAGAGAGTTCAGCACCAAATCAACACCTGCAACACAAACACATACTATGTTTAGCACAAACAGTGTATTTTGTACTGTATTCTGCATTGGAAAGCTGTCTCATATGTAAAGGTCTCAGTCTGTACAGAGTGGAAATGTTGATGCTACTTAAATCACATAGGCCATTTAATCATCAAATCTTTTTGCGTTGATGTAATTTCACTTGTTTCCACAAGAAGTTTATTTCAAGAGCATTTAATCCCTTAATTAAAGCGTTGGATTATCTTACTCTCAGTCTGAGTTAGTATTTTCTTTGAAATCAAGTCCAGAGACCTGCACATCTGTCTGACAGTCAATACAGTGTTCTTAAAAATGGGCTAATATTTTTCAAATCCTACAGAGATCATGTTAAAATTATTTGAAGCACAGTATGTCAAAAATAGCAGCTCGTCACATCAGAAACACATGTCTGACCTTTGCCTTGTGTGTGGAGCAGGACGTGCTGTTCAAAAGAGGTGTCTCTGGAGTTGGCGAAGGATTCTGCAGAGAGCTGAGGGAACCTCTCCTGCAGGTAGGCCTTCTTCTCCATCGAGCCTGGTGACAGCACACGGGGAAAGGTTCAAACCACTGAGACTTTGACAGATTTTATGAGCTACAGCCTCATTATCTCACAATTATTAGATGCTTTATTAACATTGTGACTGCTATATCGTCACAACTGTAAGTGTTTCATACTGACCGACTGTGGTGAAGACTTTACATTTCCTGCTGAGTGCTATGGCGATGGCAGCCTGGCCGACGCCGCCTGACCCAGAGTGGATCAGAACAGTCTCTCCGGGGCGGAGCCTGCCGCGCACCACCAGAGAGTAGTAAGCTGTGGCATAAACCACTGGTACTGAGGCTGCCTGCTCCAGGGTCCTACACACACAGCAGGGGCATCAGGAGTGTTATTGGTTATCATGGCATGAGGCAATGATCTTGTATGCTGATGTGAGAGATAACTGATGACAGACACCCTGAAAAATGATCACCTATCAAGTTACTAATTCAGGGCTTTGATTTTGCTTTATGCACAATCATGAGTTACTTGTACTGCAGTGATGCAATAATATAATAAAAAAAGCCTTGACACCATTGAAACCACCATAAAACCACTCTTGGATATGGATGGTTGGATATAACTTCCACAGCATGGTGGCCAGTTTTTCTCTTTCATGAGCCCATCTACCTTCCCCTAAGACAGCATCATGGCTTCTGTAGGTACAAACACACACACACACACACACACACACAGAGCGTATTTAAAAATATGACACTGACCAGCTGGAGGGAACATCCCAAAGGAACCTTTTGTCCGCATCCACACTTGTTGCAAGGCCTTTAGCGGGAAGCAGCCCCATCACACGTCGACCACTGGGGTCACGACCAGAAAACTCCATTCCCAACATGCACTGCTGCAGAGCCAGGTCACCTTTACAATGTTTAATGGACAGCAGAAGTTAGTTGTCTAAATGTGGCTGCTTAATGAACAGTTTTGCTGCTCTTATTTCCATATCACTGTAGTCGACTACAAGAATAGAAACAAGATGCAGTTGATTACTATGATTGCACTGTAAGAGCCACATGAGCAATATTCCTTGCTGTTTGCTTTCTAAACCCTCTCTACCTGGTATAGCGTCCGGTGGCAGTTTGCCAGTGGCCAGCATTATATCTCTGAAGTTGAGTGAGCTGTAGTAGACGCGGCACAGCTGCACGTTGGAATCGCTGGTCACAAAGTGGCGGAGAGGAGAGGCGATCCAGCGCAAAGAGGACAGGTCACCTCGAGTCAACACGTTGACGTAAGCATGCTCTGTCATCTCTTCATTTAGATCTGACAATCACAGGAGACAGACAACTGGGTCACTGGAAGTGTAAGCAATGGAACAGCACACATCCTGAGAGGAAAACAAGTATTGTGCATTAAACTGATTGACTCTTCTCTTATTTCATTCATTTTTAACTGACATGGTCAACAACATAGTGTTGTACTTTCCAAAGCCAGAATCAGAACTCTGTCAGACTATCTGGAGTCAGAATAAAGGATGTTTGGTATTTGGTACCCTGAGTGATGAGCTGGTGCCTGAAGGTGCCCCAGTGTCCGTCTCTGAACACGTTCATAACCAGATCCCCCTCCAGCACTGACTGCATGGACTTCTGGGTCGGCTGCAGGCTCGGTGCTGCTGAAGCCTTGTTTAGATTGGACACGAACGCACAGCTGGTGACAAGGAAGGAGAAACCAAAAGCAAATTATTTAAAAGGGAAAGATGTACAACAAGACAAGGTCATTGACAAAATGAGGCCAATTTGTTACAGGAGTAATCAAAAGTGTCTGAAATATGAATTTCTGCATATTAAATGTTCGTCTGCAGTTTTTTTGTACAGGTTTGTACAAGTGCATGGTTAAGCAGTGTTTGAGTAAAACTAAGGTTAGAAATGCAGTTGTAGTGTTTCCAGTTGTAAGATATTTTTATCGTATGATTATTTGGCTCCATGTAGAATGCCAAATAATGCCCAGAGTGCCATAATATGCAATAACTTTGCAGGCAGGTGTGCTGCGTTTAAGTCAGTTTGTTTCATCCAGCCATACAGTAGAGTGTGGCTGACTCTTGTTGGATACATGCTTTACTTGGCTTGGTTAAAGCCTAACATACTTGTGCTGTGACACTGGTACAGGGGTTTGTGTATGACAGAGGATATGACCTACCGTATCCGGTTGCCGCCTGGCTCCTGTCGCAGACAGTTGACCATTCCCACAATGCCACAGTGAGCCTGAGAGGCAGTTAGCCACACTGGACTGTCTGATGACTCCATCATCGTTGCCTGTGGTCACAGAGCCACACAGTAAGCCACAGTTTTAGTGTCACATTTGCAAATATATAACTACATTTGCAGGGATACTGTGTTCTGACATACTTTAAGGGGTTCAGTCTGACAATAAGAGAAACGCAACCCACCTTGAGCGTCTCCACCCACTTGTAGTCAGTGCTGTCCACAGGAAGGAAAACAGGTTGTTTGGCTGGAGACCGAGAGCGACAGAGAAAGAGGGCTGAGCCATAAAAAGACTTCCTGACAGCCACCAGGCTGAGGGAGGCCTGAGAGAACACCTTGTCCCACTCAGCCTGACAAGAAGAGCGAGATAATATCAGTAAACATATAATCCAATCACATTTTCAATGTAATGCTAGCATCTCAGCATGTTACTGGATCAGCAAACTAAACTAACGACAACTTTTTACTCAGAATGACAAAATGATGAAGATTGGAAGAAGCTGCATCACTTTTTTTTTGCATTTTTCAGATGCAAAAAAAGGATTGAGAACATTAAAAAGAGTAAATGTTATTTGAACACTGTCTTCACTGACCTGTGTGAGCAGTCCCTGCTGGCTGTTGCTCTGAGCCGTGCTGGAGAGGAAAGCAACTGTTTCTCCCAAAGTCTCACCCTTCAGCAGGGTGTGAAGAAGAACAAAGCCCCCTTGTTTGGCTCCAGAAGCCAGATTTGCCACCAGCTGTCCAGGGTCCGTCCTCAGGGCTCCCCAGGCATGGTTACACAAAACCACATCTGCACTGCCTGCTGTGCCTGCCGGAGCTGGTCCCACCAGGGGATCCCATTGAGCTGAGGAGACCCCCAACTCCTCCAGGGTGGTCTGGTGGGGGGTCAGAAGATTTACGTCGGTGGCGGTGGCAGTGTAATCCACCCGCAGCATGGGCTGAATGTTGAGGAGAGCTACCACGCGAGAGAAGAGTTGGCCATCGCTGGAGAGAGCCTGGCAGTGGTTGGAGAGGTGAAAAGGTTTCGGTGACTGTAAATATACTGAGACTGAAGCATCATTCAGACATTCTGCGGCTTTAAGAAGTTTTCAGTCTCACCTCCAGCACTTTGATCTTTCCAGGTGTGCTGTTTTCCATGGTGGTGTCCAGGCAGTGTCTGAGGGACTGGCTGTCTAGCAGACCTCGCAGCAGGCCGTCCTCCAGCAAACATGCTCTCTCCTTTTCCACCGTCTGTTCCAGTTCAGACCGAAGGTTTCCATTCAGCTCCAGGCTGCAGAGCAGGGCCAGCAGCCGCACCAGGCTGGGCTCAGAGGGCTCAGGGCTGGGGAGAGGTCCGTCCGCCTCCCCTTGTATCCCGGGGATGGAGAGTTTGACGCCGTGAGGGGCCAACTTTCGCTGCAGTCTGGAGATTAAACCTGAATGGACAAAGAGTTAGATGGTAAAAATAAGACAGTGAGCTGGTGACAGTAAACCTGCTGAATGTAAATAACTTATGATACTAGTAGGACTGAAAAATAACACCAACGGCGGTTTTGGTATTTTTTCCCCATAAAATTCAAAAGTGTTAAAAAAAGATCTTGCAGACGTCACGCACAGATGATGAGTCAACTAAAAGATTGAACATTTTTAATTTGAATTGTTTTTCGCCCTCTGGTGTCCATGGGAATTTCGGAGTATTCTGATGCCATATTCTGGTTTTAGCTTCCTGAGGTCAATGATAAAAGCAAACCAGGTGTAAAACCAACAACGTGTGTACATCATATAACATTAGTTGAAAGCTGAAACAACAGGATCAAGAATAATTGATGCTGTCAAGAGTGTGGAATAAAAGTATGATAATGCCACTTGATGGAAAACAAGAAGCTAAAATCTGATTTTAAGGAGTCGACCATTATATTTCTGCTCCAAACTCAAGTATGGAAAACTGTCTGCTAGTAACACCTAACACCAGAACACACCACCACCTTTGCTTAATCCTTCACTGGATAAGTCTGCCTTACCTGCCCCGCCTGTCTGGAATTGACTGATGCCCATTTATGACCAGCAGTAAAACTGAACTTTTAACTTCACTTGTCCATTCTCTTAGTTATTTATTTGGGTATAAATATGGTACATAATACATACTGAGCCATCACAAAAATAGATACAGAGTATGAAGTAATGACGAGTTATTTGTTTTACCTTTGCAAAGCCTGAGCTGCTCTGCAAGCTTCCCATTGGCTGTCAGGCACTCTGTCTCCACATAAGGGACAAACACAAACTCCTCTAGGGTGGGGGGACTCTGCTGCTGCTGACGACGGGGGGCCACGGTGGCGTGCAGACCACAGATCTGGACTCCACCGGCAACAATGTTGTCAAGGCAACGATTCACATGAACATCCACAGCTAAAGGAACGAGAGAGAAAAGTGAAGGTGAGGACACACAGAGACAAACATGTTTCTAATCAGATCTAACATAATACTCTGAACCTTGGCTGGAACTCTGAACAGATTCACACGCACCTTGTTTTTCGTCTGTGTACTCGCTGACCTTCCCCTGATGAACAGCTGGATCGATGTACACTGAGCGGATCCTGGTTGGCAAACGCAGACTACGACCTGACAGCCCGACCACGATCATCTGCAGCATGGTGTCCAGAAAGGTCACCCAGTTTCCTGTCCACTGCAGTTTCCCACTGTCTCCTGGAAACAGCCAATCACATGGCAGCAAGCAATCAACAAATGTATAGCACCAAAGGTCTGAGAGATATAGTGAAAGACACACACAGGGATGGATATTGTCTTCCACTAACTGTGTAGAATATCCAAGAATTATAAAAAACAAACCAATAACAACTTACATATAATTAAAACACAATAAAAGCATTTTAAAAACACAAAGACGGTCATCACTGTTACCGGCATTGTTGGACTCCAGGATGCCTTGGAAGGTCTTCCCATAGTCATAGCCACGAAGCCGCAGCTCTTTGTAGATATCATGTGCTGTGAGCTTCATTTTGGGGTCACCAGTGTCACTGGGGCCTTGTTTCCTTATCTGACTGTGAAAGGAATCAAGTGCTGCATCCTCCAGGATGCTCACCTTACCTGAAAATCACAGAACAAGATGTAGAACAAGAGAGAAGGCTGAGATTTAGATTTAAGAAGACTGAAAGGTTGTTTTACATGTTTACTGATGAAACGTGGAGCTACAAAGAAGATACCGGACATTTTCCTGTCTATGTTGTTGTCTTTGGTCTCACCAGCTGCCTGAACTCTTCTGTGCTGTCAAAACAACTACTAATGTGGGAAAAGAAACACTTCTTACACTACAGTTTATATACTACACCTAACAGGTTCAGTCAATATAAGGGTTGATTCATAAATGTCTGATTAAACGGTACTGCGCTTAAATAACATATTTGCTCCTGAAAAAGCCCCACTGCCTTCCATTAAACAGTGAACCACACACTATAGTGGAACAAAAAAGTTTTAATTTAATACCAGCAGAAGGATTGTTTTGTTTATTTTACAGCTGAAACACACTTCTAAATTGCTGCTGCTGGTTAAAACCTAAGCAGTTTGTCCACCGATGTCTGTCTAAATAAACAGTTACTGAGCAGTAAAACATCTGTACTGCTTCACTAATTGTAAAACAGGCCTAAAATATGAGCAGAAATACTGTTATTTTTAGCACGGAAATGTGCACAAATGGCCCCATTTATTTCCACTGTAAAATACTGTTTCCTCAAAAAGTACCTACCACTGACAGCCAGGTTTCCATTCTCTGAAACCTCAAACTTGTTGGTGGCGGGCATGAGACGCACCTCCAGCTGCACAGAGCCTGAAAGAAACACAGAGGTTGGGAGAGACAGAAAAAAACAGACAATTACAATCAAACTGGAAGTCAAGCAGCATCAATCCTTCTCCAAACACAAGCTATCAGCGTACCAGTCTTTGGCAGGATGGTGGCTCTGTGGATGGTGACATCTTCAAATGTAACAGGGGTGGTATCCATGGCTACCCCCAGGTTCCTCACCAAAGTGCGCCAAGCCAGCACCAGGTAACCGGTTGCCGGGTAGAGGACACGCCCGTCAATGCAGTGTCCAATCAGGTAGTAGTCTGCAGACTCTGGGTTTATCTCTGTTGTTGGTCAAAGGACATTTGGACAGTGAACACACCATGCAGTCAACTGTGATGGAGAGCACTGTTTCACTATTTTCTTCCTAATATGATGCAAGGGAATAGAACTGCTTTTAATCTAAATGTGTATTTCTTACCAATGTTAAAGATGGTGGCAGAATTGGATCCTCCTGAGCCACAAGGAAAATCCTCCACCTTGGGGACATCCCAGGTCTGGGCATGGTCCCATTGCACCAAGGGGGAAATCAGGGGTGTACCAACTGGCACGGGGTACTTCACCTCTGGGCAGAGGCGGTTAGCATCCACGTTAATGCTGAAAAAGTGCATTTAAAATTATAAGTTAATTAGCTACAATTAATGCAAATTCAAATTCAACATCATACAAGAAAGTGACTTGAAAGAGTACCGTGCTGTACTAGTCTAAGGTTTTTAACACAGCTGAGTATTCTTAGACTGGTAAACATCACTTACAAACACCATGCAGTATTTTTAAAAGCTACTTGAGGTGTACTCCGAGTGTCCTGCCAATGATTTATTTTCTGGCTTTTTGAATATACAAAATGGCATCCCTCCAGGGTCCATACTAGACTCTGTCTTAATTTATTTAATTTATATCAATAATATCTGTTCTAATGCTATTAATACAACATTTCCTTGTATGCAGACAGTAATTTTCTGTATAGTTCTGCCTCATCTTTGGTGAGTTTGATTATGGAACTGCAATCTGCTTCAAATTTTTCACAGGAATCTGTGTTAACTGAGACTTGACCTTCATACTGACAAACTAACTAATGATGACTGGACATCAGATTGTGGAAAATTACAAGAACAATGTGACTGAATGAGTCTCAACTTGTGAATACCAGTGTTTTTTTCTGAGGAGACCATTTGTCTTTAAAACATCATATTACGTATCTGATGAAAAATCTGAGAGTGAAGTTGGGTTTCTACAATAGAAACAAATGCATTTGAATGCAGGCAGAAAAACAGTTGTTGTTGTCTAACTTGCACGCAAATTAATTTTAAAAAAAGGAAGGATTCAGTGTAACAGGCTGTGTTGCAATTTGCCTTGGGTTCCTGTTTTCATTTCAGTTTGTATAAAGAAGTTGTTTTGTCTTTATTAAATAATCATGCAATCAACCATTAGCACATTTTTTATTTATGAGGGCATTTTACTCGTGTATGTTCTTCACTAACACATGCAACATTTTGGGCAAAGACAAGTCATTTATCTCATTCTTTGAACCTTCACAGTCTTTTTTTAAGTTCTTTTATAGTGTTTACACCCTCGTGTTAGTGTGAGCTACAAAGTCAGCTCAATTATATAAAGGACAAAAGATCATAAATGGTGATAAAGAACTATTACTGGTTCAAACTCTGACAACTGAATGCATGTGTCCTCTTATTAATCACTGCTAATCTAACGTTTAATGTGGGACTACTTAAACTTAAATGGTTTAAATAAAAGAAGGTCAAATAAAAAACAAAGAGTGATGCATTTACTGACCCATTCATGTAGACTTTGCCAATGCTTGAGAGGAAGAACTCAAGATTGTTGGCATGGCCTCTCTTCATCAAGGGGAGGATGGAACATGTTTGCTTCAGGCTGCGCTTCAGGATGGCCTGTGCAGGAAACATGGACGAAAAATCAACAGAGGTTCCCGAACTGGTTTTAACTAAAGTCCCTCTAAACTGTACCAGTGGCCTCGGGTATTTCCATGTCATTCAAGACTATCAGAGAGCTGTGGCTGATCAGCAGAAGGTGATGGGACTATCCCATCTTTTGCCAAGTTTTAAATTTAAAGTAGCCATACTTTTGCTTTCAAAAAAACATTTAAAGTCCACAAATATAAGGTTTTGTAGTTTACTGATAGAATATAAAATTCAATGCAAAATATTTTTCCTTCCTTTCTCAGTGTGCACTCCCCCAACCAAATAATATACACAGCTCACTGTTGTCCTGATTGTAACTCGGGTAAGTGAGTGTAAAAAGGACAGTTTTTGCATTCCAAAACCACAGCAAAAACAGAATTATGTGATGAATGACTCTGATCAGTTACACTTTGTGTCATTTGAAGAACTGATAGAAGCAGTGAGGATATTATTATTATGGGGAGACAAAGTGGTCAAACTGCTGCATTTCTGGAGCATTAATGTTGTGGTTTATCACCTATATGCTGAGCTCACCTGCAGTAGAGCATGAGGTGCGATCTCCACCACCACAGCATTGTCAGGCACCAGACTGAGAGCCTCCTGGAACAGCACAGGGCTGACCAGGTTGTTGACATGGTAGTCAGCCGAGCTGTACAGAGCCAGAGAGGAGTCCCACTCAGGCTGAGGGATGCTGGTGCTCACCCAACGGGAGGAGCGCTGCTTTGGCTCCTTGATCACCTGCACAGACAATGACATTTTCTATTATCCATTTATGCGCAAATACATACTTGACATGAAACTTAACTGATCCATGTTAGGCAACTTGGTTACTGTTGTTATAATAATGTCTGATATGCCTAAGTGCCTGATGGGGGAGTGACAGAGAGCAACAGAGTATGCACAAGGTTCTACACATAAAGTGGTAAATATTATGGGGTATGAAACAGTTAGTTAAGCATCTAGAGCCAAATGATAAGATGTTAAGGGGGGTAAAAAATTTAAATAAAAAGGCCACATAAAATTTAAAAAATAATAAATTAAGTTGTGTGTTTAATTTATAACTGCAGCAAAAAGAAGTTGGATTGTGGTTCCAAGTTTTAGCAGTAAATGTCAGAGCTTCACAGTTACATTCTGTAATCACAGTGGAGCTTCATACCTTCTTCAGAGCAGCCAGCAGGGTTGGAGCGATGGAGGCCATGTAGTAGGAGTGGAAAGCAACACCAGCACTGCGCACCTCCTTTGCAAACACTCCCTGATCTTTCAGCTCTGACACAAATTTACTGATGGCTTCCTGATGGGACAAACACACACAACAACCGTCAAGAGTCATCACCCTGCAGTTAGAAAAAAACAGTCTACACTGGTAAAGCCAATGTGCCGTAGCTTACATTCGCTAATGAAGCTGCTTATCAGACCTGACATTGTTTTATCTTCCTCTGCCTCTGATTTTGTTGATCAGAAAGTTAGAATTTTAATTTAAGAGTGTGGGTCTTGAAAGTCTACTGACCATGCAAAATGAACATAGTGTTCCCCTGCCTCTGGCATTCAAATAACCGGTAATATTAAAAGCTTGTTCATGAAAAGTCTTCTGCGGGTTCAGTGTTGTCAGACTCTGTAAGATTCAGGTCCTCTTTGTGTAAATGGGGCTACAAAAGGCAAGGTGTGATGTAATATCTGACCTGAGGGCCGGAGACGGTGACTGTGTCCTCAGCGTTGTGACAGGCGGGGACTACACCCTGAGGACACTGAGCCATACACTCTGCCCAGGTCAGCCCTGGAACACAGACAGCAAGCTCAAAGGTAAACATGCAAACAAATAAATAAACAAATAAATCATATAAAACTGAGAACCTACACAAAAGATATTCAGTATTTTATAGTAAGAGTGAATTGATATCTTGATGATATCATCCTCTCCCAATAGAATTGACAAGTTCTGAGTCACACCTTTCAGATGCAGCGCATTGCATTGTGAGACTGCTGGTAAAAACGTAGTGTCAAGCGCATGCACACAAGTCTTCTATCTAAGCCCATTTTGTCTTAATACAAGTTAAATTGTGCATTAAGGCACATAAAACTGAGACCAGAGAGCCTCTACTAAATTATAAAACAGAGAAAGAGTTTAAAAAGAGGCACTGCTCCTCTCACATCAAGGCTCATGATTTCTGTTTTTTCAGAGACTTTTGACAGAAAAATATCTAAATATGTGTGTATTCTAAGTGTAATGTAGCAAGAAGACATTTATAATTGCAGATTGTACTCTAAATGAGGAAATGGAAGAGAAAAATGGGACACAAATTGATGAGTATTACGCATTGCACTTCCTGTTACAAGTAATAATGTTTGATTTTGGACATAAAAACAATATTTTTTGACAGTTTTGATGAAAAGCCAACAGAATCAATCTATCTACAGAAAAAAAAAACTAGCCTGGACAATATGACCCTAAATTTCATTGATTCAATTGTCAGTATTGTTGCTAAAACAGTTTATTTTTGATGTGAGCTTCCTGATGGTAAACAGGTTGAAATAAAATGAGCATTAGTGAAATCTAAAAACTTACTCAACACACTTACATAATGTGCTAATTCAGTGAAACCAGCTGTTTAATTTGGTAAAAAACATCACTGCTCTTTCTCTTACCGACTGCAGCCATGCCTCCTGGAGGGAGATTGGCCTCCTTGATGCAGCGGCCTCTCCAGTAGGCAGCAAGAATGGCCTCACTGTGGCTGAGGGAGCCGTCAGCGTAGCCACAGGCCAGCTCGCCCACTGAGTGTCCTATGATGCCATCAGGCTGCAGACCCAGTTTAGTGAGCAGGTCGATCTCAGCTATCTGTAACAAGGTGAACCACAGGGCACATGAGCCTCTCTTTTACCTTTTGTTTTGCATTACTTTATACAGCATATACAGTATATTTTGTTATCAGGGTTTTCACATTAAAATATTCATAATATTTACAGTAGTACTTTGTATGAAGAGTCCTACACAATGGTCCATACAATGAATGACTCCAAAATGGCAGCATTGTAAGATCAAGAACATCATGTCTCCACTGTACCTGTATAGCAGCAAGGCCAACGAAGGCATGAACTGTGTCTTCAAAAGTGTTTTCATCCGCCTCCATGAGCAGTCGGGACACAACCAGGCCGGTGTTCCTCAGGGCTGTGTCTGACCGCAGGATGGACTCTCTGAAGTCTGGCAGCTGCATGAGGCTGCGGCCCATTCCTGCCCACTGCGTTCCCATTCCTGTCATACAATAAACAGTCACATGTCTTGATCCAGAAATGTATTAATAGCTGAGGAGATCTGAAATAATCAACTTTCCAAAATTAAACAGTTACTGATAAGCAGGCATATCTGTAGTGTCTTCCAACCATTAACTAATGATTTGTATCTGTCAAGTATCTTTAAAGATAAACATGCAGGAAATCTCATTAGAATTATTATGGGGTTTCCAAATGCACATATTTAGTAGCTGTACAAAAAAGTTCAAAGGGTTGCTTCACCAAAATTAGAAGTTCTTGTCACTGGTGGAATCTTTGAATGGTGCAGATTTTGATACATCTGTCTTTGAGATTTCACCTTTAACTAATTAAATAGAATTTACAAGTTAGCATCTGTGCAGTGTCTCTTTGTGGAAGCAGTGTCCAGACACTCAGGGTAATCCTCAAACTGACCTGTGAACTGTTTTCATTACTATTGCTTTCTACAGAACAAAGTGTAGACATCTCAAAACATCAGAAGCAACTACGTACTGGCCCACTGTTGTATCAGTAAAACTGAATTCTGTCGTTCCATCTGGATGTTTGTCCGTTTGATGACTCACCTGAACAGATGTACCAGAGCGGCCTGGCAGCAGCCTGCCCCTGCTGCACCTCGGTGATGTCGCTCTGAGAGCCAATCAGAGTGTAGCCTCTGTAGGGCATGCTGGCAGTAGGAACTCCTGACACCTCATTCAGCAGAGACAGGAAGTTGTCCTCTGCACTGTGTACCTTCCCCTGTTGGAGCATGGTGTTCACCGCGGCCTCTGTGCGGCCACAGGCCTGAAGCACCCTGGGAACTGTCCTGGGCGGTGTAGTCGCATTAGCTGGTTTCTTGGCTGGACGAAGGATCACATGAACATTTGAACCTCCGAATCCAAAGGAGTTGATGCCTACGATGCCTCCTCGGACGGGGACAGGCCTGTCAACAACCTGAACCCGACCATCAGTGAGGGCGGGAATGTCAGGGTTGGGGCTGCTGAAGTGCAGGTTGGGAGCCCAGACTCCTCTCTCCAAAGAAAGAACCACCTGTGGGCGGAGCGCAAAATAGTCAAGACAGAGAAAAAGAAAGAATGTAGAAGTCAGCTATGTCTGGATAATGAACCATCTACAGTGCGACAGCCTGATGAAGCCAACAATGTACTCCACGCTGAGAAGATCTGAACTTCCCAAAGCATCTGACACACAGAGCGATCAGCCTGCTGTGAGTAGATCTGAAAGCAGATGGGGTTTGAATCTCCCTCTCAAGCTCTCCTTTTTCAGTTCTCTCATAACTACGCCTGTCACTAGTCACGTGAACAACAGAGTGAATAAATATCTCAGAAGAGTCTGTAAGTTATCCCAAGATTTACAATTCTTCATGTCGAGACTACAAAGAAACACAAAACACAGGGATTAAAAGAGGTGTTTGGGTGCAGCCAGTCACCTCCCAGAGGGCACATTTAAATCAGGTGGAGACACTCTGACTGCAGACATGGTCTGAAAACACCAGTTGTTAGTGATAACAAACAGAAAGTTGCAAAGAAAAGGGAAGGAAGAGACATGTTGTGGTTTTGAATCATCAGAGCAGCCAGTGGAAGAAGTGCTGTGTCTCTCACCTTCGCCAAGGCAGCCAGACCAGAGGCTGGCTCTGGATGGCCCATGTTAGATTTAGTGGAGCCAATCAGAAGAGGCTCTCGCTTGGTCTGACAGAACACACTGACAATGCCGTTCACTTCCTGTGGGTCGCCCACCTGCGTTGCAGAGAGCAGACGTGACACAGAAGCGTTTCTGGTGAGTTGATGTTACATGAAGACCAGCACTGAAACACTGTGATACAGAAACCTGACTGTTGCACTGACCTTCGTCCCGGTGCCGTGGGCTTCAACATACTCCACCTGCTCAGGAGTAATGTTAGCCTCCTCGTAGAGAGAACGAACCAGCCTCTGCTGCATCTCACCTGAAGGAAACGTTACACCTAGAAAAGCAAAAGGAGTGTGTGAGGAAAAGTACGGCACACTATAACACAACTGCTGCTGTTCAGATATCTCTGCTCAAATCTGCTGTGTTTATAAAGGGATGTCTGAAATGCAACTGAATAAGACCTCGATGTGAAGTTGGAAGAATGTGTGCAAGTCAAGGTGCTATTTGGATGCTTTGCAAAGTTTGTTAACTAGGGTTTAATGAAACATGAATTTTAATCAGAATTGGTCCAACAGGTCAAAAAACACAACAAACCAACAGTTTATCCAGATGATCTCAACTGTTCAGAGTAACACACTGGTAAGAATATTTCACACAGCTACAGTAAGTATAACAGCAGGTCAAAGCAGTGCGACAGTAAACTGTGATGAACAGAAAACTCTGACCAAGTTTAAAGTCTGCTTCCAACCTGTCTGATGATGTAGCTGCTTGCTTTCTTTCTACTTCAGAAACCTTTTTTAGTGATGCCAGAATTTTCTAAGATCACATTTATCAACTAAATGTAGTACAGTATTATTATTACGGAGTCACCTTCTGTCTTTGAATATCAGTGGGTGACAAGCTTAGCTTTGTCAGAGAACGAGACACAAAGTAACAGTGGGTTGCAGAGGAAGGACCACAGCAGACATGTGGCAACTTTCACTATTCTCTAACATTTTATACATCAAACAATCAACTGATTAATACGGAAGCCCTAAGCGGACATGGTTTAATTTTTTTTTTTACAAGCCATTTTCTCGAGATAACGAGATAATAACTCGTTAT